>LPNX010752754.1:43893-131078 GCA_001517045.1 Pseudotsuga menziesii
GAGAAATAGAATGGATTAACACAAAAGATTCCTTTTTCTAAAGAGTTCCTATGCCTCCAGAGGCACCCCGAGCACTCCTTGCTACACCTTCTTTATTCTTCCAGTACCTTTGGCTTGAAAGGAAGAAGTCCTCTTCCTCCAGTTTTGTCTCCTAGATTAGAAGAACGTTAGGATTGGAAATTCGGATTAGATCTCTCATTGCTTCAATATTTTTCTTGCTTCCTAACCCTCTATAGTTCCAGGAGACTATTCTCATTATTTACCTTTAGAATATTTGGCAGCCCCTTTGGCCTGCCATTTCTGTCCTTTGTTCTTGGGATTCAACATTGATTCAATAGTGGCTTGTGTTCCTATTTTCTTGTCCTTATAAGAGGCTTCCTCTCTTTTTTCTTTGTTTGTTTTCCTCCCCATTTTGGCTTTTTTCTACGTCGGTTGCGTTTTCCCAATTTCACCTTCTTCTTCATCTGATGCCTCCTCATCTGATGAAGGGATCGAGGATGAAGGGATAGGGGATTCTAGATGACTATTTACTTCCTGATGCTTCCCTTTGGCGATTGGGATTTTCCCTTCGGCAATAGGGATTGGAAGATCCCCAGATTCATAGACCACAACTTTGTCATTCTTTGGGTCCGTGTTTTCACTTGCATGTTCCTTAGAGCTATTTCCTTCCTCATTTAGTGTTTGTTTCTGGGTTTCTTCCTTCCTTGCATGACCCGCGATTCTTCATATTTATTTTGAACCTGTCTTGTATTGGCTCTGGTTTTCTTTGCTTGTATCCACCCTTCTTCTTGGTCTTTTTCCGATAGATCTATTAGACGCTTAGGGCATTTTTTTTGGAGGTGCCCATACTCATGGAAATGACGACATTTAAAGGGGAGATGCTCATAATCTAACTTTTGAAAATGCTGCCATTCTCCCACTGTGAGCTTGACTGCTTCAGGAAGGCCTGCTTATAGATCTATTTCTACTTAGATCCTGGCACATGAGTAGTTCTCCTTGGGGAAGGATTTCTCGATATATTTTCCAAACCTGTCACCTATCGCTACCAGGGACGAGGGGGTCCAGCAATGAATCGGGAGGTTGGGAATACGTACCCAGACAGTGCACTAAATCTAGATGCTCATGAGAATGAAAACTACTTACCTTGTTTTCTTGTTCAAACTGCAATCAGGTGGGCGAGGAGAACAATCCAACGTATCTCAAGCACGACTAACATGGCATAATTAAACATGGCATGGCCAAGTGTTTGAGATCGCACTACAAAGAACATTCACCCTAAGTGTATCGATTCCTGCATGTCTCAAAGCACCAGGGAGCAGCTCATAGGTGTCACTATTAAACCTGCACCAATTCCACAATCCAAGCCTAGAAGCCCTCAGTTACATACTGTATAATGTGTTTGCAACATATCAAGGGCCAAGGTTGCAGCTCACAAAAAAGGGGTATGGCCTAGTTTTAATGGCACATGCGCGAGGGGGGAGACCTGGTTTTAATGAGGGGGTTGCCCTTAGCAGCTTCTCCTGAATACGAGCTCGTCTCTGCATGTATGCCAACACATGGAGTGCATGCAGGTTGAGAGTAGCAGGATGGCCAAGGAAAGGAGAAGGTGAGTAAGGGGGAGGAAAGGTGGAGTAGTAGGAAGACCGAGGAAAGGCGAAGGTGAGTACGGGAGTCACATTTGAATGAGGGAGGGTAAGCGCAGAAGGGTCGACGTGGAAAACATGTCGGGTGTGGGATGAGCTGGGAGCTAGGGAAATCATACTAATAATTCAAATTATAAATCTTTACATCTGAATGAGGGAGGGTAAGCGCAGAAGGGTCGACGTGGCGGACATGCCGGGTGTGGGATGATCTGGGAGATAGGGAAATCATACTAATAATTCAAATTATAAATCTTTATAGGCTTAAATTAATACATGATATCAATAATTTAATTAATAAACTTGCTAATTTATAATAAAAATCATTAAAATTTTATTTATAATACACCTTTGTAATAATAAAGAAAATGGTTAAGTTAAAACTTTATTAATTGAATTACTTCAACATTACATATAAGTTGGTACTTAATTATTCAAATTCAAATAATTATAATCAATTAGTCTAATGCAAAGGGAGCAAGTTGATAGGGTCCAATTAGTATGTTATAGGGAAGGCTCCACGACCGTATTTCAGAGGAGGAAAATCCAGACATCCTCCTTATGGTAACAGGTTCACCTTGAGAGGTAACACTTCAGTTAAATCAATATCACAAGCTTCATCAACAAACCATGGGAATTGAGGATGAACACAGGGCAGTTCCTACAGAGGATCGAGAAGTTTTAGAGGATCTAGGGGAAGGAATCTGTCCCAGAGGACTCCTCCCAACAACAAACAAGCACCACCCAATGTCTCTTGTTGGGGATGTGAAGGTCCTCATTTTCAGCGGGCTTGTCCTAAGGGGCAGACCCACAGTAGGCAGAAGGAAGGAAAAGCACCCATGGTAAATTCTGGTAACATTCATCGAATTCATGCAGTTGTTCACAACCACTAGGAAGAACATCGGTCCACTGTAGTGGAGTCCACTACTAAAGTAAACAACGTCAAACCTTAAAATTTTATTTGATCCCAGTGCAACATATAGTTTTATTTCACCATATGCATTAGATAAATGTGGGTTGGCAGCCTATGAGCATGATGATTTTGAATCGGATGAGATGGCTCCATGGGTTAAGCAAGCAATAGGTCTTAAGGTAAGGGGGTGTCAAGTGGACTTAGGAGTATGCACCACTAAGTTGGATGCTTATGTCACCAATTTGGGGACCTATGACCTCATTGTCGGCATTGATTGGTTACAAGGCCATAGAGATTTCATGGATTGCTATGCAAAGAAAGTCTTGTGCCTTGATGATGAGGGTCGAACAATTCAAATACAGGGACGAAAGAGGAAAGTATCCCTTCGTTTCATCTCCACGATGAAAGCTAAGAGGTGTTTAAGATAGGGATTTCAGTTGTTTGTAGTTAAGACGGTGAGTGACAATAAAGGGCCTTCCTTGAATTCTTACTCGTTACTATCCGAGTCCAAGAATGTGTTTCCAAAAGAACTGCCAGGATTACCTCCAGAAAGAGAGTTTGATTTCGCGATCGAGCTAAAACCCAGTGCAGAGCCGATCTCAAAGACTCCTTATAGAATGAAAACCCCAGAGCTTCGGGAGTCATAGATCCAGTTAAAAGAGTTGTTAGACTTGGGACAAATTAGACCTAGTATCTCACCGTTGGGAGCACCAGTGATCTTTTTTAAGAAGGACGGGTCTCTACGATTGTGCATAGATTACAGGGATTTGAACAAAGCCACAATGAAGAATAGGTATCCTTTACCAAGAATTGATGCCCGCTTTAATGAAATGAAAGGCACTTCAGCCTTCTCTAAGATTGATATGCGGTCAGGGTATAACCAGCTTAGGATTAAATAAAATGTTATTTCTAAGACTGCTTTTCGAACTCAATTTGGGAATTACGAGTTTGTAGTGGTACCATTTGGTTTGACCAATGCTTTTGCGGTATTCACAAGTCTCATGGACAGTGTCTTCTGAAATTACTTGGACTACTTTGTTCATGTCTTCTTAAATGACATTATTATATATTCTAAGAGTGAAAAAGAGCATGAGGAGCACTTGTGGTTTGTACTGACTTGCTTAAGGGAACATAAATTGTATGGTAAATTGGCAAAGTGATCCTTAATCCAAAAGGATATTCACTACTTAGGGCATATCATCTCAGGGGAAGGGATCTCAATGGACCCGAAAATGGTGAAGGCCATCAAGGATTGGCCCATTCCTAAGAATGTGCATGAGGTGCGTAGCTTCATGGGCTTAGCAGGGTATTACTGAAGATTCGTGGAAGGGTTCTCCAAGATTGCGAAGCCCATCACTACCTTGCAGTGAAAGGGAATCCGATCAGCTTATCATCCCAAGACAGATGGGGAGACAGAGAGGGTGAATCAAGTGATGGTGGACATGCTTAGGATGTATGTTATGGATCAATAGACACATTGGGAGAAATATATTTATCTAGTGGAGGTTGCATATAACAATAGTCATCACAGCTCCATTGGTATGCCTTTATATCAAGCATTGTATGGGAGACCTTGTAGGACTCCACTTAGTTGGGACAGGTTGGAGGATCTTGTTTTAGTTGGACCTGAGTTGCTTCAGGAGATGGAAGAGCAAGTGGTACAAATAAGGTAGTGGCTGAAAGAAGCACATGATAGACAGAAGAGTTATTTCGATGCACACATAACTGATAGAAGTTATGAGGTAGGGGATCATGTATTTATCCACATCAGACCAAACAAAAGTACCATTCGGTTTGGAAAGGGGACCACGTTATCACCTCGATGCATATGTCCATTCAAGATTCTTGAAAGAATCAAACCGATAGCTTATCATCTTGCACTGCCACCCCACTTGCACAAAAATCATAATGTATTTCATGTTTCAGTATTACGACATTACATAGCGGATGAGACTCACAAACTTCATTGGAAGGACTTGCAGGTATCAGATGAGGGAACCTTCATGGTGGAACCATTACATATACTGGATCATAGGGTTCGACAACTCCTTAATTGCCACATGGACTAAGTCAAGGTCCAGTTGGACAAGTATAGCCCAAGATATGCTACCTCGGAGGATGCAGAGACCATGCGTGGATATTTTTACCCACTATTTCAACCATAACTTCGGGATGAAGTTTCCCAAAGTGTGGGTGTATGTAATGCCCCATATTTTGACTTAGGCATGTTTATCAGTCAAACTTATTACACTGTAGTTGTTTATTATATGTGGACATAACTATACTGAGTAAGCTATATATTGACATGTTAGACCTGATTATATACTGATCGTGATGTTATGATGTTATCATGCTTATGCTCTGTTACCATCTGTAGTGCTCTGCCAGCAAGTAATGGCACTACATGGCCCTTGAATGTACTTCTATGTTTCAATTCAACGACAATTAAAAAAGACTCAAAGTCATGACCAAAGATTAGGAAAAAATAAATTTTGGCACTTGTTAATAATATATCAACGAGGACGAGGAAAATATTGAAGCATTGTTCGAAGCAAATACAATGAATGTGTTTTCATAAGATAATAAAGCAGAGTTAAAAGCCTCGTAAGAAATGAAATAAAAAAGTATGTTGATTTGGGAGAAAGTGAAATGGTGATTGAAAGTAGAGCCATTTGGATCAATAAAAGATACAAGAACGGGTTAAAAGTTGAATAACATGACATAGGAGATGGAAAAATACTGTGGTAGCAAATCTTCCACCTTCCAAGGCCTAACAAGTTTGGGGGTTAATTATTTCAAGACCTTGTTCAAAACCCTAATGCAAACAAACATTACATATAATATAAAAGTGGCAAAGTTTCCCCCCAATTTTGTGGATTTAGAGATTAATGATAAATTGACAATAAAACTACCACTGAGAGGAAATAAAAGCCATAATTTTCTCCTTCCAAAAGGACAAGTTCCATAGGGTGAACAAATGGCCAATACATTTCTACCAAGATTTCTATGACTAGCTATAAGAATACATTTTCATAGTCATGGAGGAGTTGAAGACTTCAGGAAAGATCATGGGGGCTATAAATTCAACCTTTTTAGCTTTGATCCCAAAGAAAGACCCTCCTTCCTTGTTTCAATACTTTAAATTGATTTCACTACGCAACACAATATGCACTAGTATTTCCAAACTCATTGCAAAAAGGTTGAAGTCTATTGTGTCCAAATTTATTCACACTAACAGTTTGTCTTATTGGAAAATATGCAAATACATGAGGTTTTGGGAGTGACCCAAGGACTCCATCCTGTCAAGATTAAAAAGATTCCATCAATGGTAATCAAGCTTAAACTTTTTAATGCAAATGGAAGCATAAGTTAGTTGTTTCTTAAACTAATTCTAATTCATATAGGGTTTTTTATTCCTTTCATCAATTGGATTGAAGGATGTATTCACTCTATTTTTTTCTATGTCCTCATTAATGGTTTAGCTTTAGTTTTTTCAAGCCAACCTGAAGACTCACGCTAGGATGCCCCCTTTATCCTTTGTTGTTTTTATTGTTAAAGGGTTGATCATAGTAATAAATGGATATAAGAGTTATGGGTGATCAAGATGGAAATGGATCAACAAGGATACTTCATTGTCTTAGTTATTAATTGTATATACTTCACTATCTTAGTTATTAATTGTATATACTTCACTATCTTAGTTATTAATTCTATATGATGTCTTGTTTTTGGGTTGGTTCACTCAAAGAAGTAGAGTATATGGAGGAAATTGGCATAGATCACTACAACTAAATAGGGATGGAATTCAATTTGCTAAAATCTTGTATATCATGCAATGGCTTGAATGACAGACAAACAATGGACATCAACAAAGTTTTTCCTTCCCAAGTAATAGTTTTTAATATGATATTGGAATACTTCATACTCACTTTAAAATCCAATGATTATGGTTCCAAAGATTCGTAATGGTTATAGCAAAAAGTGGAAAGAAAGATGATTAATTAGTGTTATACATGGTTTTGTATAGGAGGGAACTTAGCTATAATTAAGTTAGTTTTCGAAGCTACACATGTTTATTGGCACAATTTATTTTATTTCATTGTTTATATTGCATAAAAATAAGAAATATATGTTTTGGTTTCTTGTCGAAAGGAAAGAAAGTGAAGGGGACCCATTTTGGGAAGGCACTTGCTATAGGGACTCTACAAAGATTGATTAGAATAAATGGCATGTGGCAATAAGTGATAAAAAAATGTGTTCATTTATCTATCATTAAAAGAATGGAAATACAAAGCAATAAAACAATTTCAAATGCTTTTGTGATATGGAGAGCTCTAGTTGTTTCCTTCCTTGTTCTAAGAAATTGGCTTTCTTGGAAAATAGGCCTTTTCCGAGTGGGGGAATTACATTAGAAGGTTATGTCTAAGTTACAATAAAATCTAACAGGAACCAAATTTTTATGTTCTCGTCTAATGGCCTTCTGAAATATCATATGAAATATAGAGCCCTTTTCTAGTTGTCATTGAATAACAAGGTACCTACCTCGGAAGTTTTACAAAAGGGAGTTAGGTAGGGGCCAAGTTTCAATGTTTGTGTAGATCCAATGAAGATACCATCGAGCATCTGCTTTTGATATGTCCATTTTCAAAGAATGCTTGGAAATAAGTGAAATTCCTAGTTGGAGATGCAACAATTTGGGAGGGATATTCACTTTTAAATGCTTTTAAAAATTGGAAAGAAAATACTGCATTGTCAAACTACCAAGCTTTACCTTGTATAGTTTCATGGGCACTCTAGATCACAAGCAACAATATTTCTAGGACCACCCTCCCCCCAACCCTAAACTTACATATACAAAAAATGGGTAAACCCCAATGATATGGAGGAAAATTCAAAGGCTATTTGATCAATAATATAATATGTATATATGATTTTTGGGTGAATCCTTCACTAAATTATAGAACCTTGGAAAATCTTGGAAAATCTTTCACTAAATTGTAAATATTGTAAAGTCTCGGTGAATCTTTCACTATAAAACATTTTGGACTCTTAGCAAATATTTTGATAAAGTATAAAACCATTATAATAATAGAAAAATAATTTATTATAATATGCTCAATTTCCATGTTTGGAAAAAGGAAACTTAATTTTCTCCTCCTCCCCACTACAAGCATTAAGGGTTGCATTTGCCAAGATTATTATTGGACATTCATTCAACTCCCTCTATTATTTATTATTACCTTTCACCACAGATTTCATATATGTGTTGATCCTAACCTTCCAATTCTCTCAATCTTGGGAGAGATTAATGTTTTCCCTCCCACTTCTATTATGGATTCTTCATGATTAATTTGTCGATTATGAAAGGACTCTTCAAATGCATCACAAAATGTTGTTAAATAGGAGGGTACAATCTTTTTTCCATCAATAAATTGCAAAATAAAAATGTCAATATGCCATATCCCATACATGATTGCCTCCCTCAACATCCACTTATACCAAAAAATTACCCCTTTCCAATGAGAGTGACAACAACAAAAATATTGTATTTCATGACAATCCACACGAAATTTAAATTCATATATATAAGGAAGTAATGTAAAGGTAGTGCCCAACATTTCTCGCATGGATTTCCTTCACCTACGATCGATGAGTGGTGGTGTGTGCCCATCTACCTAGGCTTTTCCTTGCTTTTCCTTTCTCGCATCGAGGAAGGAAGGTCTAACCAAAGAAGGTAATAGCCTTGTATATAATCCCAAGGTTTTATTATTCTAGTCCCAACCATTCTAATATGTGGAGCATATTTTATTGAATAGTGTCACTAGTGAAGAAAGTGGATCTCTGTCCTTCTAATGTAAGAGAGGGGGATTTATTTCAAGCATCAAGTGATGTCTAGATATTACCTTATAAGGAATAAGTTAGTGTCTCCTTATGAGGAAGGATTTCTCACCCTCCGATCTATCTTAGATTATGACATTTGACCCATAATTTGTGGCCTGCAACTCAACCTGTAATTTAGGCATTTTCAACAGATCGACCAGAGTCGACCAACAATCAACATAAAAAAGGAGGTCACTTTATTTCAATGGGGGATGGAATAGCTTCAAATTTACGAGATAGTTTTCAAGTTAATATGCCTTAGGAACAAAGAGTTTGTAGATATTTATGCATAAATAAGGTCTATGAGGGGAATAATTATAGCTAGATACATAGTTCTAGGGTCATTATTGACAACCCTGCAATTCCACATGCATGATACCATTTCCGCTATATTGAAAAATTACTTATAAAACACACCACATCCCTTCAGAAAGCCAATATGGTGTATTCACATTCTTAATTGTCGGCTTTTTATGAATACCTGAGTGCTCAAGAATTAAAAAAAAGAATGGGACTTCCAAATTCCTTCACATTATTCAATGCATCTTGTCTCGTGATCTTGAAGGGTCCACTTCTAGCTAAAACAACCAATTATAGGGTATTGTGGTTGAGAGCATGCCACACATTTGACATTCAATTGTGAAAACACAAAAAACAAAGTAGATTGAATAACTTGTATCATGTCTCCAAGAGCTATCACATGTATAGCAAGTATACGTTTAATTGAATTTGATGTATAACATGTACACCATGTATAAGTATAATCGAATTCAAAAAGGTTAAAGTATTTTATTCCCTTTGGACATTAAATAAGCGAGAAAATCTACAATCCAATCAGGCTTGTCATCTTGGGCAGGGAATAATGGAGTTGAATAGGGGGAAGGTTTGTTGCTCCATCATCCCTTGGCATCATTTCCCATAAATTTCCATGAAATATGATAAACACAATTTAAACTAAGGAAAAAACCCTATAGTATATGAAGTCATCGCGTGCAGACAAGTGGGGGTGTCACCTCAACATTTAGCAGTTTAGCATCACTTACGAGATCACATTTAAAGATGAAATTGCCAAAGGATTGAAAAATTTAAGTTTGACAAGCTTGGAGAGATGTTATGTGTGTAAAGTCACGTGGGAAGTGATGGAAGTTCCAAATAATACATCCTTCATCACATATTGGAATAACGAAGGGCGGGTTGTGGGAGACTATGTAATTATTGTGTTTCATTTGGAGGTCAATTTTAATAGTAAAGAAGTAATCATATAAAATGCTGCATGATGGAGGGTGGATTATCGTATTAAATAAAACTTTGATAGAAAAAATTGGTACCTGAAGGAGTTGAAGAAGGGAAGTGATGGAAGGTCCAAATAATACATCTTTCATCACATATTGGAATAACGAAGGGTGGGTTATGGGAGACTATGTAATTATTGTGTTTCATTTGGAGGTCAATTTTAATAGTAAAGAAGCAATCATATAAAATGCTTCATGATGGAGGGTGGATTATCGTATTAAATAAAACTTTGCTAGAAAAAATTGGTACCTAAAGGAGTTGAAGGGAAACTTTAGGAGGGAGTTATGCATGTTTCCTTTAGGGTGCAATACCCGAATTACAATCGGAGCTGGTGCCAGATGGTGGTTATGGATTGAGGACCATTGCTACGCTCTAGAGGTTAATCTCACTCATTGGGGAAAAACATTTCAAGAGACAAAGTTCAGGTTCGACAAGGTGAATATCAAAGGCAACTAACATTTATGGGTATCTTAGCTTCAACAAAAACACTCTCCTCCATCTAAAGGAAAGCAATCTAGAATCAACGATTGAGCATCTGTTTGGATCTCAAATCAATTCAAAGAGGAAGGGTATAATTCTTAGGTATACATTTCAAACAATAACATAGAATTTGAAATTTGTGTAGCTTGCAAATCCCACCACTATGGGGGGGGTAGACCTGGTTTTAATGGCACGCGCGCGAGGGGGGAGAGACCTGGGGACCGCCCTTAGCAACTTCTCCTGAACACGACCTTGTCGCTGCATGTATGCCAACACGTGAAGTGCATGCAAGTTGAGATCACCAGGGTCCCAGATTGGTTAAGTAGTAAGGTAGCGAGGCGAGGAGAATTGTAGCATGTAGGATAAGGCGGTGGGAAGGCAAAGGTGAGTACGAGATTCGCATCTAAATGAGGGTAAGCACAAAAGGGTCGACATGGAGGACATGTGGGGTATGCGATGAGCTTGGAAATCATACTGATAATTCAAATTATAAATCTTTACAGGCTTAAATTAATACATCATATCAATAATTTAATTTATAAACTTGCTAATTTATAATAAAAATCATTAAAATTTTATTTATAATACACCTTTGTAATAATAAAGAAAATGGTTAAGTTAAAACTTTATTAATTGAATTACTTCAACATTACATATAAGTTGGTACTTAATTAGTCAAATTCAAATAATTATAATCAATTAGTCTAAGGCAAAGGGGGAAGCAAGCTGATAGGGTCCAATTAGTATGTTACAGGGAAGGCCCCACGACCGTACTTAAGAGGAGGAAAATCCAGACCTCCTCCTTATGGTAACAGGTTCACCTAGAGAAATAACACTTCAGTTAAACTAGTATCACAGGTTTCATCAACAAACCATGGGAACCAAGGACAAACACAAGGAAATTCCTACAGAGGATTGGGAGGTTTTAGAGGATCTAGGGGAAGGAACCCGTCCTAGAGGAATATTCCCAACAACATAAAGGATCCACCCAATGTCTCTTGTTGGGGATGTGGAGGTCCTCATTTTCAGCAAGATTGTCCTAAGGGGCAGACCGACAGTAGGTAGAAGGAAGGAAAAGCGCCCATGCTAAATTCTGGTAACACTCATCAAATTCATGCGGTTGTTCACAACCACCAGGAAGAACATTAGTCCACTGTAGTGGAGTCAACTAGTAAAGTAATAGATGTCAAACTTAAAAAAAAAATTGATCCTGGTGCTACAGATAGTTTTATTTCACCATATGCATTAGATATATGTGGGTGAGCATCCTACGAGCACAATGATTTTGAATTGGTTGAGATGGCTTCAGGGGTTAAGCAAGAAATAGGTCTTAAGGTAAGGGGGTGTCAAGTGGACTTAGGAGTATGCACCACTAAGTTGGATTCTTATGTCACCAATTTGGGGACCTCTGACCTCATTGTCGGCATGTATTGGTTAGAAGGACATAGATCTTTCATGGATTTCTATGCAAAGAAATTCTTGTTCCTTGATGATGAGGATCGAGCAATTCAAATCCAGGCCCAAAAGAGGAAAGTATACCTCTGTTTCATCTCTGTGATGAAATATTAGAGGTGTTTAAGACATGGAAGTCAGTTGTTTGTAGTTGCGACAGTGAGAGATAGTAAAGGGCCTTCCTTGAATTCTTACCTAGTACTATCTGAGTTCAAGGATGTTTTTCCAAAATAACTGTCAGGATTACCTCCAGAAAGAGAGATTGATTTCACGATCAAACTAAAACCCGGTGTGGAGCCGATCTCAAAGATTCCTTATAGAATGACAACCCCATAGCTTCGGGAGTTATAGATCTAGTTAAAAGAGTTGTTAGACTTGGGACTAATTAGACCTAGTATCTCATCGTGGGGAGAAATAGTGATCTTCGTTAAGAAGAAGGACGAGTCTCTATGATTTTGCATCAATTACAAAGATTTAAACAAAGTCACAGTGAAGAACATGTATCCTTTACGACGAATTGATGACCTCTTTGATCAGATGAAAGGCGCTTCATTCTTCTCTATGATTGATATGTGGTCAGGGTATCATTAGCTTAGGATTAAAGATAATGACATTTCTAAGACTGCTTTTCGAACTCAATTTGGGCATTATAAGTTCATAGTGGTACCATTTGGTTTGACCAATGCTCTTGCGGTATTCATGAGTCTCATGAATAGTGTCTTCCAAAAGTACTTGGACTACTTTGTTCAGGTCTTCTTAGATGACATTCTTATATATTCTAAGAGTGAAAAAGAGCATGAGGAGCACTTGCGGTTAGTACCGACTTGCTTAAGGGAGCATAAATTGTATGGTAAATTTTCAAAGTTCTCCTTATTCCAAAAGGAGATTCACTACTTAGGTCATATCATCTCAGGAGAAGGGATCTCAATGGACCTAGAAAAATGTGAAGGCCATCAAGGATTGGCCCATTCCTAAGAATGTGCATGAGGTGCGTAGCTTCATGGGATTAGCAGGGTATTACCGAAGATTCGTGGAAGGGTTTGCCAAGATTGTGAAACCCATCAGTACCTTGCAGTGAAAGGGAATCCAATATAAGTGGACGAGTGAACGTTTTGTTGATTTTGCCGAATTAAAAAGATTGCTAACAAGTGCACCAATCTTATGGGTACTGGACATGGATAAATACTTCATGGTATTGATCGACACCTCGAAGCAAGGGTTAGGAGCAGTTCTAATGTAGGAAGATGGGGTAATAGCTTACACATCTCGTAAGTTGAAGCCTCATGAGGAGTAGTATGCCACACATGATCTAGAGTTGGAAGCAGTAATGTTTGCACCAAAATTATGGAGGCACTACCTGGTTGGTAGGAGTTTCACACTTAAAATAGATCATCAGAGCTTGCAGTATATTTTTACTCAAAGGGATCTGAATGCTAGGCATTGACGATGGAGTGAGTTCATGTTTGAGTATTACTTTGGTATCTTGTATATCAAAGGAAAGGAGAATGTGGTGGCAGATGCTTTAAGCCGAGGGCTGAGAATTTTCTCCTTAATTCCCTTGAAGGTGGATTTGAAGGAGAAAGTACTCGGACAACTTTTGGGGGATAGTTGGTATCTAAATGTAACCTCGGCTATTCAGAGTGGGAAGCAGCTTGACTTGAAGTATGATGGGTACCATCTTGAGGAAGATGGGTTGATGCAGTATCAAGGGAGGTTGTATATCCCTAAAGAAGGTGATCTCCGGGAAACAATCCTTAGCGTGGCCCACAGAACACATTATTATGCGCATCCTAGAGTGAAGAAGATGTATGCAGACCTGAAGAAGCTCTTCTTCTAGCCCGATATGAAGAGAGATATAGTCAGATTTTTTTTAAAATGCCTCGAGTGTCAGCAAGTACAGGAAGATCATCGACACCCAGCCAGTCTCTTACAACATCATGATATTCTTATGACTAAATGGGAAGTCATTTCCATGGAATTCGTTGTGGGATTTCCACTCATATCCTTGAGACATAATGCTATACAGGTGTTGGTCGACAAGCTAACCAAAAGCGCTCACTTCATTCTAGTTAGAGACACTTATGATGTGACGGATGTAGCAAGGTTATTCATAAATGAAATTGTATACCTTCATGGAGTTCCAAAGAAGATAATTTATGACTGAGGCCCTAAGTTTACCTCCAGATTTTGGACAAGCATGCAGTCAACATTAGGGACCCAACTAAACTTAAGATCAGGT
Source organism: Pseudotsuga menziesii (assembly GCA_001517045.1). Lineage (NCBI taxonomy): Eukaryota > Viridiplantae > Streptophyta > Pinopsida > Pinales > Pinaceae > Pseudotsuga > Pseudotsuga menziesii. The sequence continues at coordinate 57,791 of LPNX010752754.1, forward strand.
TATCATCCCGAGACAAATGGGAAGACAAAGAGGGTGAATTAGGTGATGGTGGACATGCTTAGGATGTATGTTATGGATCAACAAACACAGTGAGAGAAATATCTTCCTCTAGTGGAGGTTGCATATAAAAACAGTCATCACAACTCCATTGGTATGCCTCTATATCAAGCATTGTATGAGAGACCTTGTAGGACTCCACTCAGTTGGGACAGGTTGGAGGATTGTGTTTTAGTTGGACCTGAGTTGATTAAGGAGATGGAAGAGAAAGTGGTACAGATAAGTTAACGGCTGAAAGAATCACAAGATAGATAGAAGTGTTATGCCGATGCACACATAACCGATAGAAGTTATGAGATAAGGGATCACGTATTTATCCACATCAGACCAAATAAAAGTACCATTTGGTTTGGAAAGGGGATCAAGTTGTCACCTCACTTCATAGGGCCATTCGAGATTCCTGAAAGTATCAGACCAGTAGCTTATCATCTTGTGCTGCCACCCCACTTGCACAGAACTCCTAATGTATTTCATGTTTCAGTATTACGAAGTTACATAGCCAATGAGACTCACATACTTCATTGGAAGGACTTGCAGGTTTCAGATGAGGGAACATTCATGGTGGAACCATTACGTATACTGGATCGTAGGGTTTGACAGCTCCTTGGTCTCCACGTGGACTAAGTCAAGGTCCAATGGGACAAGTATAGCCCAGGATCTGCTACCTGGGAGGATGCAAAGACTATGGGTTGAGATTTTTCCTCACTATTTTGACCATAAATTCGGGATGAATTTTCCCAAAGGGTGGGTGTATGTAACGCCCCATATTTTGACTTAGGCATGTTTACCAGTCAAACTTATTACACTATAGTTTCTTATTATCTGTGGACTCAACTATATCGAGTAAACTATATTTTGGCATGTTAGATCTGATTATATATTGATTAAGATGTTATGATGTTATCATGCTTATGCTCTGATACCATCTGTAGTGCTCTTCCAGCACGCAGGGCACTACATGGACCTTGAATGTACTTCTATGTTTCAATTCCACAACAATTAAAAAAGGCTCAAAGTCATGACCAGAGATTGGGAAAAAATAAATTTTGGCACTTGTTAATGATATATCAACGAGGACGAGGAAAATATTGAAGCATTGTTCGAATCAAATGCAATCAATGTGTTTTCAAAAGATAATAAAGGAGAGTTAAAATCCTCATAAGAAAGGAAATAAAAAACATGTTGATCTGGTAGAAACTGAAATGGTAATTGAAAGTAGAGCGATTTGGATCAATGAAAGATACAAGAATAGGTTAAAAGTTGAAGAACATGACACAGGAGATGGACAAATATGGTGGTAGCAAATATTCCACCTTCCAAGGCCTAACAAGTTTGGGGGTTAATTATTTCAAGACCTTGTTCCAAACCCTAATGCAAACAAACATTACATATAATATAAAAGTGTCAAAGTTTCCCCCCAATTTTGTGGATTTAGAGATTAATGATAAATTGACAATAAAACTACCAATGAGAGGAAATAAAAGCCATATTTTTCACCTTCCAAAAGGACAAGTTCCCTAGGGTGAACAAATGGCCAATACATTTCTACCAATATTTCTATGACTAGCTATAAGAATACATTTTCATAATCATGGAGGAGTCGAAGACTTCAGGCAAGATCATGGGGGATATAAATTCAACCTTTTTAGCTTTGATCCCAAAGAAAGATCTTCCTTCCTTGTTTCAATACTTTAATTTATTTCACTATGCAACACAATATACACTGGTATTTCCAAACTCATTGCAAAAAGGTTGAAGTCTATTGTGTCCAAAGTTATTCACACGAACAGTTTGGCTTATTGGAAAATATGAAAATATATGAGGTTGTGGGAGTGACCGAAGGGCGCCATCCTATCAAGATTAAAAATATTCCATCAATGGTAATCAGGCTTTAACTTTTTAATGCAAATGGCAACATAAGTTAGTTATTTCTTAAACTAATTCTAATTCATATAGGGTTTTGTATTCCTTTCATCAATTGAATTAAAGGATGTATTCACTCTATTTTTTTCTATGTCCTCATTAATGGTTTAACTTTAGTTTTTTCAAGCCAACCTGAAGACTAGGGATAGGATGCCCCCTTTCTCCTTTGTTTTTTATATTTATTTTTAAAGGGTTGATCATAGTAATAAATGTGTATAAGAGTTATGGGTGATCAAGATGGAGATGGATCAACAAGGATACTTCACTGTCTTAGTTATTAATTGTATATGACGTCTTTTTTTTGGGGTTGGTTCACTCAAAGAGGTAGAGTATATGGAGGAAGTTGGCATAGATCTCTACGACCAAATAGGGATGGAATTCAATCTCCTAAAATATTCTATATCATGCAATGGCTTGAATGATAGACAAACAATGGACATCAACGTAGTTTTTCCTTCCCAAGTAATATTTTTTAATATGATATTGGCATACTTCATGCTCACTTTAAAATCCAATGATTATGGTTCCAAAGATCAGGAATGGTTATACCAAAAAGTGGAAAGAAATATTATTAATTAGTGTTATACATGGTTTTGCATAGGAGGGAACTTAGCTATAATTAGGTTAGTTTTAGAAGCTACACATGTTTATTGGCACAATTGATCTTATGTCATTGTTTATATTGTATAAAAATAAGAAAGAGATGTTTTGGTTTCTTGTGGAAAGGAAATAAAGTGAAGGGAACCCCATTGGTAGAGTGGCAAGGAATTGCCAAACTTAAAACAATGGGTGGTTGGGGAGTTAAGAACATTCACCATTTTGGGAAGGCACTTGCTATAGGGAGTTTACAAAGATTGATTAGAATAGATGGCATGCGGAAATAAGTGATAAAAAAATGTGTTGATTTATCTATCATTAAAAGAATGGAAAGATAAAGGAATAAAACAATTTCAAATGCTTTTGTGATATGGAGAGCTCTAGTCGTTTCCTTCCTTCTTTTAGTAAATTGGATTTCTTGGAAAATAGACATTTTTCGAGTGGGGGAATTACATTAGAAGGTTATGTCTATGTTACATTAAAATCTAAGAGGAACCAAATTTTTATGTTCTCATCTAATGGCCTTCTGAAATATCATATGAAATATAGAGTCCTTTTTCTAGTTGTCATTGAATAACAAGGTACCTACCTAGGAAGTTTTACAAAAGCGGGTTAGGTAGGGGGCAAGTTTCAATGTTTGTGTAGATCCATTGAAGATACCATCAAGCATCTGCTTTTGAAATGTCCATTTTCAAAGAATGCTTGGAAAGAAGTGAAATTCCTAGTATGAGGTGCAACAATTTGGGAGGGAGATTCACTTTTAAATGCTTTAAAAAAATGGAAGGACAATATTGCATTGTCAAACTACCAAGATTTACCTTGTATAGTTTCATGGGTACTCTAGATCACAAGCAACAAAAAATTTAAGACCACCCTCCCCCCAACCCTAAACTTACATATACAACAAATGGGTAAATTCCAATGATATGGAGGAAAATTCAAATGCTATTTGATCAATAATATAATACGTCTATATGATTTTTGGGTGAATCCTTCACTAAATTATAGAACCTTGGAAAATGTTTCACTAAATTGTAAATATTGTAAAGTCTCGGTGAATCTTTCACTATAAACATTTTGGACTCTTAGAAAATATTTTGCTCAAGTATTAAACCATTATAATAATATAATATTTTTATTATTATAATATGTTCAATTTCCATGTTTGGAAAAGGAAGCTTAATTTTCTCCTCCTCTCCACTACAAGCATTAAGGGTTGCATTCACGAAGGTTATTATTGTACATTCATTCAAATCCCTCTATTATTTATTATCATCTTTTGCCACATATTTCATATATGTGTTGATCCTAACCTTCCAATTCTCTCAAGCTTGAGAGAGATTAATGTTTTCCTTCCCACTTCTTTTATGGATTCTTCATGATTAATTTGTCGATTATGAAAGGACTCTTTAAATGCATCACAAAATGTTGTTGAATAGGAGAGTACAATTTTTTTTCCATCAATAAATTGGAAAATAAAAAAAGTCAAGAGGTCATATCCCATACATGATTTCCTCCCTCAACATCCATTTATACCAAAAAATTACCCCTTTCCAAGGAAAGTGACAACAACAAAAATATTGTATTTCACAACAATCCACACAAAAATTAAATTCATATATATAAGGAAGTAACGTAAAGGCAATGCCCAACATTTCTTGCATGGATTTCATTCGCCCGCGATCGATGGGTGGTGGTACGTACCCATCTACCTAGGCTTTTCCTTTCTTTTCCTTTCACCAATTGGGGAAGGAAGGTCTAACCAAAGAAGGTAATAGCCCTGTATATAATCCCATGGTTTTATTATTCTAGTCCCAACCATTCTAATATGTGGAGCATACCTGATTGAATAGTGTCACTAGTGAAGAAAGTGGATCCCTGTCCTTTTATTATAAGAGAGGGGGATTTCTTTCAAGCATCAAGTGATGTATAGATATTACCTTATAAGGAATAAGTTGATGTCTCCTTATGAGGAAGGATTTATCACCCTTCAATCTATCTTAGATTATGGCATTTGATCCATAATTTGTGGCCTGCAACTCAACCTATAATTTAGGCATTTTCAGCAGATCGACCAGAGTCGACCAACAATCAATATAAAATAGGAGGTCACTTTATTTCATTGGGGGATGGAATAGCTTCAAATTTACAAGAAAGTTTTCAAGTTTCAAATATGCCTTAGAAACAAAGAGTTTGTAGATATTTATGCCTAAATAAGGTCTTTGAGGGGAATAATTATAGCTAGATACATAGTTCTATGGTCATTATTGACAACCTTGCAATTCCACATGCATGTAAGACCATTTCCACTATATGGAAAAATAACTTATAAAACACACCACATCTCTTCATAAATCCAATATGGTGTAGTCAGATTCTTAATTGTCGGGTTTTTATGAATACTCGAGTGCTCGAGAATTAAAAGAAGAATGGGACTTCCAAATTCCTTCGCATTATCCAATGAATCTTGTCTCCTGATCTTGAAGGGTCCACTTCCAGCTAAAACAAACAATTATAGGGTATTGTGGTTGAGAACATGTCACACATTTGACATTCAATTATGAAAATAAAAAAAAAGTAGATTAAATAACCTATATCATGTCTCCAAGAGGTATCACATGTATAGCATGTATAATTTTAATTGAATTTGACGTATAACATGTACACCATGTATAAGTATAACCGAATTCTAAAAGGTTAAAGTCTTTCATGCTGTTTTGACATTAAATAAGCAAGTAAATATACAATCCAATCAGGCTTGTCATCTTGGGTAGGGAATAATGGAGTTGAATGGGGGGAAGGTTTGTTGCTCCATCATCCCTTGGCATCGTTTCCCATAAATTTCCATGAAATATGATAAACACAATTTAAACTAAGGAAAAAACACTCTAGTAGATGAAGTCGTCGTGTGAAGACAAGTGGGGGTATCACCTCAACATTTATCAGTTTAGGATCACCCAGGAGATCACATTTAAAGATGAAATTGCCAAAGGATTGAAAAATTTAAGTTTGACAATCTTGGAGAGATGCTATGTGTGTAAATTCATGTGGGAAGTGATGGAAGGTCTAAATAATATAACCTTCATCACAGATTGGATTAATGAAGGCCGGGTTGTGGGAGACTGTGTAATTATTGTGTTCCATTTGGAGGTTAGTTTTAACAGTAAAGAAGCAGTCATATAAAATGCTTCATGGTGGAGGGTGGATTATCATATTAAATAAAATGTTGCTAGAAAAATTTGGTACTTGAAGGAGTTGACGGGAAACTTTAGGATTGAGTTATGCATGTTTCCTTTAGGGTACAATACTCGACTTACAATTGGATCTGGTACCAGATGGTGGTTATGGGTCGAGGACCATTGCTATGCTCTAGAGGTTAATCTCACTCATTGGGGAAAAACATTTCAAGAGATGAAGTTCAGGTTCGACAAGGTGAATATCAAAGGAAACTAACATTTATGGGTATCTTGGCTTCAACAAAAACACTCTCCTCCATCTAAAGGAAAGAAATCTAGAATCGACGATTGAGAATTTGATTGGATCTCAAAGAAATTCAAAGAGGAAGGGTATAATTCTTAGGTATACATTTCAAACAATAACATAGAATTTGAAATTTATATAGCTTGCAAATCCCACCACTATAGATTTCCAGTCATTGATTATCTAGTAATTGAAGGAAGCATTAAGTTGAATCTTTGCATAATGGAAAATATTGGTGACCAATGGGATTTGATTTCCAAGGAATGATAATTTGCACATTGAAAGGGAAAGAAATAATGGCTCATACCCTGCATAAGATTGAGGATAAGAACATGAATTTGAAGGCTATTTTGGATAGAAACACTTCAATTTCTCAAAACCAAGTTAAGTTCTATCTGATCACGTGAATAAAGTCACCACAAAGATTATCATGGATGAGGTGGTGTTAATGTAATTGTAACTTCAAACGATATTCACTTGTGTATTTCATATTGTATTTTATTGTACCCCGATGGAGATGTTTATTCCCCCGATCAGGAGAGTCATTATTGTAATTAAGTCATGAAAAGTCATTGAGGTTAACCCTCCATTGTATGTCGGGGCATTAGACCCCAGAGTTAAGTTGTATTGGGGTTATTAGACTCTCCTAGAGAAGTCGACCTTGTAGGGAAAATGTCAAGTGGAAACTAGGCATAAATAGAGAGTGAGAATCTCTATTTTAACACACACACACATTCATCAATTCCACATGGGTGAGAGAGGAAAAGCTCGCACAAGGGAGAGAAGAGAAGCTTTCGAAGATCATCTTTGTACTTTTGGGTTTTACTTTTGCTATTGGTGCTCATTCTAGGAGGTTGCGGGGTTTTCTCCTTTATGGTTTCCCCAAGGAAAAATCTTTGTGTCTCTTGTCTCTTGTGATTATTGTTGTGCATGTTATTCTCTCTGATAATATCCTAGATCATGATGACTAAATGATAAAAATTTTAACATGGTACCAGAGCCAAACTGAGGAGAAGGAATAATACACCTACAGAAGCTAGGGATTCATAATTTTTGGGTCTCTCTCCACAGATCATTAAGGAAAGGAGTCTAGGCTAACTCTCCTTTGAAGGGCGCATCTTCCTATCGAAGCAGAATCAGATTTTGATCATTTTCTGTTTTTGGCCTGTCACAACTGCGGGAGATTAGGGTTTTTCGCAGAAGTGGATTTTTTAGTAAAATGGCATAGGATTGTACTACTCCTCAAAATTGAAATTTAGAGACCAATATATAATTTTTTGGTTGGGTAAGACTCTCGGAAAGTCAATCCCTAATTTGACCCCAGACCAGAAAACCAACACTGTAGAAGATCAACTCCAGATCCAGTCTAGGAATCTCAAATTGGTAAGATACAAATCTTTTGTATTTCCATTTAAGGTTCTCATTAAAGATGTCTTGCCACACCAAGCTTGAGGATAAGCTTGAAGGAGCTAATAACTTCCAAGCATGGAAGTACAGGATTTCACTAGTCCTTGAAGAGAATGAATTGGACACCTACATAAATGAAGAGGTTCCAGTTCCATAGGGAGATGAGGCTAAAGCCTTACACAAGAAGAACTTGGTCAAGGACAAGAGGACTATTTTTTATTGTATCAATGATCATCTTATACCACATGTGTCTTCCTTAAATACAGCTAAAGAAATGTTTGATTCGTTGACCAAGCTATTTGAAGGAAATAATATAAATCAGAAGATGACTTTGCGAAATTAGTTGAAGAATGTGAAGATCTAGAATGAAGAGACCATACAGTCATACTTTACAAGGGTCTCTAAAATCAAGGAACAAATTGAAGCTGTGGGAGAAGACATAGAGAATGGAGAAGTTGTGATCACAACCTTGAATGGTCTCCCTAGGTCATGGGACTTCTTTATTCAAGGAATTTGTGCTAGAGGAAAGTTAGTCACTTTCAGTAGGTTGTGGAAGGAATGCTCACAAGAAGAAGCTCGAATTGTAGCTCTAGAAGAAAATATGGGAAATGAACATCAAGCTCTCACAACACACACCAAGAATAACAGAAGGGAACACTCTCATCACAAAAAATAAAAACATCACCACCATGATCAGAGGGAGAACCCTAGAAGACCCTGGAGAGATATAGCTAATGTTATATGCTTTACTTGTGATGAGAAGGAACACTTCTCCAGAGATTGTACTAGAAATAAAGGTGGCTCTCACAAGAAGAAGATAAACAAAAGAATACATCATGCTCACACTATAGAGGATGATGAACCTCCCAGGAAGAGATTCAGAGAAGAAAGTGAATATTCTTCAAATGATGAAGAGCATGTTTTGATTTTTTCCCTCACAGGAACTATTACACATGGAATCAATGATTGGCTCATAGATAGTGGGGCTTACAAGCATATGACAGGATCAAGGAATCCTTCATGAAGCTATCCGAACATGAGTCACCCCACAAAGTGAAACTTGGGGATGACTACCAATATCCTATAAAAGGAAGTGGTGAAGCCTCCTATAAGCTAGACTCTGGAAAGTCTATGAAGATAAAAGATGTCTTGTTTGTACCAGGACTAATGAAGAATATTCTCTCCATATCTTCATTGGATACAAAAGGTGTGAGGGTTTCATTTGTAGATGGCCAAGTTCTTATGTGGCCAAAGGGAAAGACCATAGATGATGCAATAGTGATTGGAGAGCAAGAGGGAGGATTATACAAATTGAAGGGCCAACCAGAACAAGATTTGGTCCATGAATTAGTAGAGCCAAGTGAACTTTGGCATAGAAGGCTTGCACATGAAAGATCGTATGGGTAGTATCATACTTAAATGTTTTAAAACATACAACTACCTGACCATTACTCGTTCAAACAATCATGTGGGCGAGAGATAAGACCCAATAAAAGAGAAGAAGTTACTTTCAGGAGCTCTATTCATCTCTAAGGTAGAGCTAATGTGAGCCAAGGAACCAAACTTCCAACTCCCTTTAAAAAATATTACTTCTTTATGGCTGTGTGTAGCTCATGGGAATATCTGAAAGTTGTTTTGGTATTTGTTTCATTTCCCATGTTAAGACCAAGTATGAAGACCAAGGAGAAAAATCCAACGTATCTCAAGCATGGCCAACATATCTGTTAAATTTCAAGGTATAATTAAATAAACATGACCAATTGTTGGAGATCACACTACGAAGAAGATTCACCCTAAGTGTATCGATTCCATGTCTCAAAACGCTCATAGGTCTACATCATTTTAATTATTAAACTTGTACCAAGTCAACAATCCAATCCTAGAATCCCTCAGTTCCATACTGTACAACGCATTTGCAACATATCAAGGGCCAAGGTTGAATCTCACAAAAAAAAGGGGTATAATGGCATGTGTGTGATGGGGGGGGGGAGACCTGGTTTTAATGAGGGGACTGCTCTTAGCAGCTGCTCCTAAATACGACCTCGTTGCTGCTTGTATGCCAACACGTGGAGTGCATGCTGGTTGAGATCACCAGGCCCCCAGATTGGTTAAGTAGTAAGGGGGAGGAAAGGTGGGCCGAGGAAAGAAGAATGGTAGGATAAGGAGTTGGGAAGGTGGAGGTGAGTACGGGAGTCGCATCTGAACAAGGGTAAGCGCAGAAGGGTCGACGTGGCACATTCAATAGTTGGTTAACTAAGATATTGCACATTCAATAGTTGGTTAACTAAGATATTGCACATTACAACATGCACATCCAATAGTTGGTTAACTAAGATATTGCAAAATATTCAGTATATGATAGATATGATATCATGCAAATCTTAAAATTACATGGATGGATCTTTATTCAGTTTGTATATCTTGAAGTAATTCAACTTAACACTACTTGTTGCATTAAAGACCAAATAGATTTAACTAAATAAATCATCTATAACAGGCTTAATATGACTTCTAAAAAATGGAATTAAAGGCCTGAAAATTAATTATTGTTCAAAACAAGATGACATATTTTTCATAGAAAAAACTCAAAATATTCTTATTAAGAAAAATATTGCATTCTTCATATGCATCATGCATAATCAATGCAAACCAAGTCTAGTTACACCTTTTCATTTCCACATTCAAGTCTTGCTATTGTAAAATAAAAATCATATACCAAACATGTTTCCTTAGGAAGAAGCCATAATAAGTATTTCAAAGTGTTAATGATCGCAATAAAACAATAACAATCAAAACAATTCATGCATCAAGTTGTTTTCAGTTCCACAAAATTGATCTGTGCATAACTCCATAATTCAAAATTCAATATACCAAGTAACTCAATATATTATCAATAGGCCTATATCAATACACTCTTAGAAGTTTTGATCTTATACATATGATTTGTCTATGTAAGAAGAAACCAAATTCAGTATTTCAAGAATCTTAGTCATTAACCAGAGCTCTGTGATAAATAGACAACTCATACTTATTAGATCATTAAGGCCCAGGATAGTCTCAGCTATCCAATTTCATAAAATTTTGGGATTTCCTCGAAACAAGTTTCTCTCAATCACATAATTGAAACCACAAATATTATCAACATGTTATTTAACAATGTGATCTTATCTGGTCTCAACACCTTATCATGTCTTCCTCATAAGGTAGATCCTTGCTGAATCATCTCACTTGAAAATTTTCCAATCTCCATTTCTCATTTTTTCTGTGTCATTTTTTAGCTTATTCGTGTCATGATTTAATTCTCTAAAAACATGGTGATATTTTACTTTGATGAAATCTTTGATAATTCTTTTGATCTCTTCTAGTAATGCTTCTAGTTGGAAATTATAATTTTTATAAACTCCAGTATCCATTTACAACAAACATTGAGTCTCTGAATATTTCCTATCTTTAGATCCCTTCTTCCAGCACTCGTTGAAGAAGAAGCCATAAAGCACTCAACTCCGTGAAGTTATTTGTACATATATTCAAGCCAACATTGAAAGAGAAACTTGATGACTTAGGTAGGTGTAGAACTCCTCTAACTTCATAAAATCTTTGATCTCCATGAGAAGCCCCATAAAAAATTGCCCAGGGTGTCAAGCCATTGATCTCTACTGAAATTATCTCTATATTAGTCTTCACCTTCTTAACTTTAGGAAAATGTATTAGAATACTTATACTTTGCATGGCACATTGGAATGTTGCGATAATCCTGTCCTTAAAAAGGAGGGTATTTATAACAAGCCAAATCCTCCAACTAATAATAGTCGGGAGGGCCTTGAATTCCTTCAAATCATTATTATTACACCAAGCATGTAGTTTCATATCCATACAATCAGTTCATTTATGAAATCTTATACATACCTCCAAACTTGTTTAGCATAAACACACCCCATTTCCATATGCATATTACTCTTCTCAACTTCCTTACAAAGCCAACACCTTCAGTGCTATAATAAGTCCCATGTTAATACTTTATTGGATAACAATAACCACATTATTTTTTATTTTATTTTAAATGGCAATGCATCTTCCAGATTACTCTACACCACCATTTGAAATCCCCCTTCCAGTCTTTCTTTAAGAACACATTATAACCTTCCTTTGCGGTGTACTTCTCGTTCAGTGCATGAGTCTATACTAAAACATCCTTGATTCCTTGAAGAAGATCATGGATTGACTGAATTTTCCCAATATAAACTTCCCAATTTAGGTTATCCTCCTCATTGGACCCTAACATATATGTCATTATCTATCCTTGCTTCCACTTTGAAGTTTCTAAGGGTTGGATATTTGACTTAGAGAGTAGAAACCATTGAACGGAAAAAAATTGATTCTGTGCAATGACAACAAATAAGCAAAGTCACTTCCCACCCATGGATCCTCCCCCAAGCATACATTAATCCTGTCACCTATCTTCCAAGTCGGTACATCCCTCATCAGAGAAAATGTCAAAACAACTGCTTTCCATTTGACCTAAACATTGCACATTGATTTAAATGGATTTCAAATCCAATCTATGAGAGACATGGGGCTGATATATGTATGTTCCACTAGTTCATACCAGATTCTTGATCCTCTAGAAACCTCCAAATGCTTTTCACCAACAAACCCTAGGAGAAAGGTATCAGATTCTTTATGCCCTACCTTCCCATTAAGATTGGAGTTCAGACCATCTTCCAACTTATCCAAACATTTCTTTTACTTTCAAAGCTACCAGACCAAAAGAATATCATACTTAATTTTGCAATCTTTTTGAGCACGCACCTTGGGATCCATGATAAACAACAGTACACCAGTATGGCTGTCAATACTTATTAGATCAATGTCATTGTACCTCCCTTATAAATCCAACACAAACACCGATTTGCTAGTGTTTTTTCACATTTAAAGATCAACCATTCCCAATCATTGATACGATAGGAGGGTTTAAGAAATAACCCCAAATATTCAAGCATTCATTAAGATTGATCACCTTAAATCCAAAATACATACTAAAGCACCACATATCATCCTCCTCAAACCCTTCTCTTGATATTGTAGAATTTCCACATTTACAACCATCGATCCATCCATGTTGCATTACAAAAAGATAAAGAATTATTGATAGCTTCTCTAATTCCCTTTTCGTTCCATCATAGAATATCAAGATATCATCGATTAAAGACGATGTGTAATCTGAAACTCCCCTTGTACATAATCCTTTTATGCCTCCAGTCCTCTTAGCTTCCCTAATCGCTTTGCTAATCCCTTATGCTAGAAAGAGAAATAATAAGGGAGCCAAAGGGTAGGCCTGTCTTAACCCTCTCGCAAGTATGAAAAAGGTGGATATTGCTCCATATATTAGAACCAAAATGGATACCATCATCACGCATGGCATAATCCACTGTATAAATAAACACAGAACCCGACTTGAGATAAAATCATCCGAAGGAACACCCAACTTACATGATCATATGCCTTTGCAGGATCGATCTTTATCACCATTGACTTTAATATTTTTAGCCTTATTTAATGAAGTCCTTCCAAAGATATTCATATAGCCTTGTGGATCTGTCTACCTACTAGAAACCCAAACTATTCATTAGTAAAATTAGTTGATAGTGTCATTTTATCCTATTAGCTATTATCTTTCCAACTATCTTGTCAATATTGTAACTAAATGAAATTGAATTGTAGTCATCTAGATAATCTGTATCATCCCTTTTTGGTATGTCAAATATGAATGTTTCAGTGAAGTCCCCTAACATATTTCCTTTCTTCCTAAAAGCTTGAACTACTCTTAATAGGTCCTCCTCCACTATATATAGAATGCACAAGGAGTAATCAATCGCCATACTATTAATACCCGATATTTTCTCTTTTTTTAAAGGCTACGAAGAGTCTTCTCTAATTCTTCCTTAGATACATCTTTCATTAGGTCCTTATTATCCTCATCATTCACAAGATAAGGATATAATTGGTATAATTTCACTGCCTCTGCCATAGAAACCTTTTCATCTTCTTTGACGAGTTTTTTCAGAAATGATCCACACCCATTTTTTCGAAATCTTAAAACTTGGTAACCACCTTGTTATCCTCATTCTTAACATCCAAATTATATGCACATATTTTTTTAATGATTGGAAAAATTATGGAAATACATCCCGTTATACATCCATAGAGCCCTACTTTTCATTCTCCATTCAGCTTCTTTATTTTCTAGAAATTTCCTTCTGGTTTGTTCTAGGTATTTCACTTCATTCCTTATGTCCTCCTCAAGGAACCCTAATCCATATTCCTCTTATAAAACCACCAACCTTGAATAAATGGCTAATAAAGTTGTGTCCTCTCTTAATTTCTTATTTTGAGCCCACAATCTTCAAATTATTTGAGAATTGTATAATTGTCGACTCCCTCAAATTTATGTCAAATGGATTCCAATTTTTTTTCAATATATGAACACAATCCCCATCTTCTAATCATGATGGATTACGTTTGAAGGGACAAGAAGTATTTTCTCCGAATCTCCTAACAATTCGATCACCACTAGATGGTGATCTAAATCCCCTCCCATCCCAATCCACTGTCGAATATGCACTGAAAGATCTAAAAGACCCTTTGAAATAAGAAAATGATCCAAGAGCTTCATTATGAAGTCATTTCCTCCTCTTTTGTTAGACTAAGCCATTTTTAATTTTATTTGTTATATATCACTCAACCCATTGCATTCCATCATTCTTAAGAAAAAATGTGATAAAAGATCTAGACGTCCATTATAGACCCAAGTCTCTGATATACTATCATGAGCCTAGGATATTTTATCCATATCAAGTGTCCAATACCTTGCAAAATCCTAGTTTTTGCGTGGCATTGAGGTGATATTAAATGGGCTTGTCGATCAACCGCAAGTACCACCCAGACTATGCCTAGTACCAAAACCATCCTGACTAAACCCAAGCCAGACACCATAGAGTTGTGTGGAATTCCAAGTGCTCGTTTCATCATAGGCGATGGAATTTGTTGCATCACCACCCAACCTTAGACAATGCAATCTGTTACATGTCCATCCCCAAGCCAACACTTCAACGATTGACTTCCCAATGCATGACGACGCTCTCACCCATCTAGTCACAATCCCAGATGGTTCCCAAAGGTGATGTCCCGGCTCAACCCGACCACATACCATCGTTGCACCCATCCACACCATTGTCCTAGCATGACTGATAAACTTCACATTACATTGACAATCACATCATCCTCCATCAAACCTACTTACGTAACATCTTGTCGGTTTGTCTCGTCACTCGACTCGACATCATACTTGGTCCTCCTAGCAATCCTACTCGCTAGTACACCCTCATTTTCGTCTCATGGCAAACAACCATGACCTGACCACCAAGGCTACCAAAATCATATTGAATCGTCGTACACCCTTGAATAGTGCATCCCTACGCATGGACTTGCCTTGCACCCTTGAATAGTGCATCCCGACATGCCCTTTGTAATGCCTCATTAGTGGTGGTTAACACATGGTCATTACATTCTCCCCCAATGTCCTTGTCAACGTGGCTCCATCGACAAATCCAATGAAAGGGTGTTGGTGGTGAAGAGACACTTCCACGCATGCCATATATGAACGTGGCTCTGATACCATTTGTCATAGGACTAGGATTTTTTATCCATTTTGAGCATCCCATATCGTCCCAAAACCTAGCCTCTGTGCAACACCGATGTGATCTTGCTATTTGGGCTTTGCCATCAACCACAAGTATCACCCAGAATATACCTTACCAAAACCATCCTAAATGAACCCAAGTCAGACACCATGGAGTTGTGTGGAATTCCAAGTGCTCGTTTCATGTAGGCGGTGTAGTCTGTCACATCACCACCCAACCTTAGACAATGCAGTTTGTCGCATGTCCACCCCCGAGCCCACAATTGAACAACCAAATTCCCAATGCATGATGGCATTGTCTCCCATCTACCCAAAATACCGAATGGTTCCTGAAGGTCATATCCTTACTCAACCTGATCACATACCATCGCTGCACCCATCCACCCTATTGCCCAAGCATGGTTTCCACACTGTGCATTATATTTCCAATCACATCATTCTCCGTCGAACCTACTTATGTAGCATATTGATTTTTGTCTCGTCACTCGAATCGACATCATCCTTGGTCCTCCTAAGAATTATACTCACTAGTACACCATCATGTCCATAATGGACAACAACCATGATCCTTCCACCAAGACTACCAAAATCATATCGACTCATCGTGCACCCTTGAGTAGTGCATCATGACGCATGGAATTGTCGTGCATCCCGGTGCACCCTCCATAACACCTTGTCAATGGAACTTACTATAGGTTCGTTAAAAATACCCACAGAAAAATTTAAGTCTCCTCCCAAAATAAAATTACACTCCTTAAAACAGGTCTTAGCCATCATAGATTCCCTAAAAGAAGTTCGATCACAATTCGACCCTTGATATTCAGAAACATGAGTTCCTTCCTTAGTTCAAGTGTAATGTAAGGTCATTCCTATTCCTAATTCAAAGGAGGAATAATTTATGAGTTTCATACTTTGACTATGACAACCCAAAATTAGACCTCTAGATTTTCCTTTAGCATCTACAAGCCCAAATTCCCATCCATTGAGAAAAATATCCATCTCCTTCACAAATTTCTTACCCTCACTCATTGCTTCCTACAAATAGATCATACTCAACTTCAAGTTACCAACCAATATCCTAAGTGATATCTTTTTGAGGTGCTAACAAGATCCCTTACAATTCAAGGAAACACAAATAATAAGGAACCCCTTCCAAGGAATTCTATTACTCTAAACACCCCACCGATAGATCTATGTTTTCTTGAAGCTACATCCCACACAACCTTTTCTTGAGCCAACTAGAGAAAATATTTCCTTCCTTTACCTATTTTAGATTTTTCTACATTCTTACCCAACTCGCTCAATACTTCACCCAAAAACCCCTCAAATCCTTCCTTTCAAGGCCGAAGGAAATACTGCCTTCCTCTTCCAATGTCCCTTTTTCTCATAAAGACGTACCTCTCATTTAGAGAACCAAAGGGTTGATTCTACACCTGATAATATTTGAATAAACACCAGAGAGAAATTCGTTTGCTAGAGTACCTTTTTGAATAGGAATTTCAAAAGGCTTTCTTAAAAAATATCTTGAAAGAGTGCCGCAGATTCTCACCATTTAACTTGCACTCCCCAAAAGAATCCTTTACAATAAAGGGTGATTCTAAAGAAAGAATATCAAATGGTAAATTCTTCCGTACAAAAATTTCTAATCATAAACGTAAGTCTTTTAGAGTCATTTCTAATCTTAACCTCCTCTTATGGATAAAAAAAGATAGAAGTATCCTTCTGCATCTCTTTTGCAACAAAAAAGTGATCACCCCCTTCCTTCATAAGCTTATATGTTGTATATGATCTTATTAGAATATTCTTGATGTCAACATTACTATCCTTTCCTTATTAATGAACTTCTCTATCCTTTGAAGGTGATTCGACATATTTTTCAAGCTGAGTGACCTCTTTCCAATCCTATTATCATTTCCCCTCTCTTGTCCTCCTCCTTTTTTTGTCCATATTTTTCTGCAAAAAGGAAGTGTACACTCTGCTACTATATGACCATACTTATGGCACCTACACACTTGAATGGTACGCCTATATAGTCTATAGATTTAAAATGAACTTTATTTCTCACGTTTCTCTCGAGATTTTATGCTAATTCCTCTCGAAGGTCCATATTTACCAGAATGTGAGCACACAATACACCCCATATTCTAGATGTGACCAATCTGCCTCCACATAGGAGCCCAAAGAATTACCCACGACATGGAAAAAATTCAGAGTCTAAAATTCCACAAAATATTGAACATCTTAACCCAAATTTCCATGGAAACCACCTCTCCTTTCCTGCATCAAATAACTGATTCCAATGCTTCAGAAAGATTGAGCAAGAATTCCATCCCCATTCTTTATTTAGGAATCTTGATGTGTAAGATCTAGAATGGAATTTGAATGCCAACTATCCCCTTCAAAGAATAAAATATACATGCTTATACCCAAAAAATCTCCCCATTATTTGTCCACCCAATATTTTACACTTCTTTCACCTGCTCTAAATACCAGAATTTGACCCACCATACCCATTTCCTTATATTCCACAACTTCATTCATTTGGACATCAATCCCTAATGCCAGACCTATCGGTTCTTTTCTCAATTTTATACACGTCCTTCATTTTCTACTTGCTAAACCGACAATAGGTTCCCCTCCATCCTTTACCTTTCGCCCTTCATACCCACTCGAACCTCCCTCTAATATTTCCAGGGCAATATCCTTCTAAGAACTCAAATTCCTTTTCTGTCCCAAACCAATAACTTCGGGAAGATAAAATGTGTTTTTTTTTCCACCTTATCATGACCATTACCCTTTCCACCCCGTAGTAGATCCAAATCTTTAAGATTGTCACTATGATTTCCATCCTTTGTATTGAAAATCTCTCCATGTATCACTTCAAGCTCAATCTCTTATGAAGCATGAGTCATTAATCTGAGCCGCAACCCCAAGAGAGTCTTGTTTCATTAACTTTGCTAATAGATCTATACCATCAATAATATATCTATACCATCAGTCCTTGACACTGTACCTTCCACTATTAATCCCTCTCCCACATAAGCCTTCCCCTAATAATCCCTCTCCCACATTAGCATCCTCCAAATCAATTCTATGGATGAACACCGACAAAATTGATTTCCTAGCATAGTATTTTACCTTCATGTAACTCAAACTCATATTCATACTTACAAAGCTCCAAGAAGTGGTCCAATAATTCACCTTCCGTGAAAGGAATATGCTTCAAAGAAATGCCAAAAATCAAAACAAGATGCCATACTAATTCGTATGAAGAATTAGGATAATAAATTTGCAATTATTATAGGTCACTTAGGACTAAATTTGCAATAGATTATACCCTATTAGATAACGTAAAATTCAAAGTTGTAATAAAGATAAACAGAGGTATACGGAAGGAACTTTGCAAAGATAACTATAGATATAAGGAAGATTATAATCATTTGTATTCTTTCAATTTCATCTAAATATAATCTATGAAGTCTTGTTTTATATTCTATTAATTTCATCTAAATATAATCTCTGAAATCTTATTTTATATTCTTTTAATTTCATCTAAATATAATCTATTAAATCTTATTTTAAAGCTAGTAATGCAACAAAGTAGAGAATGCAATGTTTCTATTTCTATTTAAAGAAATAGAAAACAACTAATGCAAAACTCAGTCAATCTCCTAGGAGTATCCTTTATGGATAATGTCCTAAAAGTGACCTCTATGTATAACATAGTGATTTCAAATAGTATACAATTCAACATTCTACAGATTTTCTAATTACGTGCATCCTTGAAATTAAAGGTTACAAACAAAAGAATATGTAAAAAGAATCCAAAAGATGAGTGGACACATAACCATTAATGGTCTTCAAATACAAAACACATTGTGCATAAACACGCATACATAAAAATAGACATTATCACTAGAACAAAATAGAAAATAGACATTATCAGTAGAACAAAATAGAAAATAGACATCCAACAAAGAATACATGGTCATAAATGATAGGAATTAGTGTAAATATTGGAAATCTGAATTATACTTTACAATTAATCCCTATGGAGTCTTTTCACAACTGCATTGAGGTTAAAAAAATGACAAATCAAGGACTATTTTCCTCATTAATCCTAGTCCACCTTTCATTTTGGAGTCGGCTAGGGTAATTTTTAGGGGCTAAAAGAAATTCGCTATTTGGTCATTATTAGTGTCTAATATCGCCTATATTTACATAAAATATGTTTTTTAATCATAATTTTCGCCAAAATTTACACATTTAAGTGTTAGTTTTATGTTTCATATTTAATATTGGTCTACCTATCTATAAACATGTTTTTTTCAATCCAAAACAATCGCCTAGAATACTATACTTAAGTATAATATTAGAATCCTTAAAAAATACCCAAATTTGGACTTTAATAAAAAAAATTAGTGTTCAATTTTTTTTTTGAAGAGTTAGAAGTATTTATACTTATGGTATATGTAAATGCAATATGTAGATGTAAAATATAATTTACATTCTCCATTCCAATTTCTAATGTGTAATTGTTTCTAAAGTGTTACTTGGTTGCATTTCAACTAAGGGCTTTCTTTACATAGGAAAATGATAGTTTTTTTTAACATAAACTGAAAGGAGATTTATATTAAACAGACTCTACACAGCCATACATTACAAAAAAACAACTGCTTAAGAGTTCATGTTGTTCAGAGAAAAGAGAAACAAATCTAGGCCAGAGGATAGGCCTTAATATGCCGCATAAGGTTCTTATGTTTCCAGTAATTACAGACGTAGAGTAAACTCTAACAAACTGCTGATTAAGAAAGACACAAAAAAACATAGACTGAAAAGAGACACATCAAGGATTGCTTGGGTGTCGCACGGGCTGAATGACTGACCCCTCTTCCCTATTCTGAATTGCACCTGTCGGGTTCTCCAGGACTTGGCTTCCTTGATTCATCTGTACCATGCGCTACAGATCCTCCTGAATACGATCTAACTTCCCCATTATTTCCTTCAGGTTCATTTTATTATCGTCAATTCTGGCATCATGATTACTAATCTAGTAAGAATTGTAACCCACAATATCAACAAGGTTTCTAATCTCTTTAGTTGTCTCTCTAGCGTCCATTATCCCTATGGCTACCATCTCATATAGGCGTCGAATGTTCACCTTTAGTTCTGTAATCCCTTCGTTGTTCCTTGCATGTTCCATTTCCTGGCAATGATGAAGGTCGCAACCCAAATTATGGTTGTGAATGCTCAAAATTGACAGCTGGGAGAGCACTGGTCTGGGCGAAACAGAGACTTATCTATGACAGAAAAAACAACGCCTACTTCGAGGGGACAAACTAGAGAAAGAGGATCTGAGAATGAGAAATTCTTGCTGGAGTTTTTCATATTCCCTTGAGCTTCGACAAGAAATGGTGCCTATGGCGTCCTCTTCCCAGCCAGTACATTCACACCCAAATATCAAGGTATTAGCTTCCAAAAGAGGCTATGCGAAGGGGAAGTCCATAACAGAGCCGGAAGCTAAGCGCCAAGGAGAGCCAGAGACGCAGTAAGAAGAACAATGGCAATTCAGGAGGGCTGTCAAAGCCAATCTTTCTTTCACGAAACCCCTTAACTGTGGCAAAGCTTCCCAAGGAAATTCCTGCAAAAAACCAAGTTGAAGGGGAGGACCGTCTTCAATATCAAACCTGTTGATTGTTAGCTTTTCCTCCAAAGCAGCAACATGAAGGATTAAGCCCAAATGACTATCAAGAAGGGAGAGAGGGTAAGCGAAACTTCTAGAAGAGTCCATGGTACTCTGTTGTGGCTGATGAGAAGCATGCCGACTAAGCCCACAATAAATCCTGAGAGGACGGTGAGTTAAGACGATGAGATGCATGGAGCAACTAGGAGGCCACGTGTTCCCAAAAACGAAAACCAAATCTTGTCCATAGATCATGCGGTGGGGTGAACTAGGTCTTGGATTATGCATATAAACAAAGGGAAGAGTGAAAGTGCATTAGGGTATAGGATTAGTGACCATATCAAGGTCGTTTATACTAATATAGCCTTGGGGAAGCAAGGTCCCTTTATTTGTCAAAGTGTCTATGAGAACATTGTTTGCTTGGAGGATGTGAAAGAACTCAACATGTTTGGAGAGATGGGAAGTGATCCTATCATACAACCTTCTGTAGTTTATGGATCCTGTGGAATAACCATGGATCATTTTATAGATGACTTTTCTCAAGTCTCCGAAAACCATTATCCTGGGTATTTCTAGCATGCTTAAGAGGTCAAGACCTTGTATTAGAGCCATCCATTCTGCTTCATTATTCATTTTGTGACCTAGCCCCCAAGCAAAGGTTTTTTCTGTTTGTCCTCCAGGATCCACTAAGATCCCCCCGCGCCTGCCACCCCTGGATTACCTTTTGAAGCACCATAAAAAAATAAAGCATAAGAGTGCTTTTTCTGTAGCCATTTCGAAGACTTAGCAGGAGTTTTCCTTATTTCCCAAGATAAGCAACTAGTGGACGTTTTCAAATGAGGGATTGTGAAATTGGACTGAGGGGAGTTCCTTTGAAGAAAAATGCTGCACCAAGAAGATATCAGTTCCGATAAAACTTCAGAGTCTGGATAGTCGATCCATTTCGTAGCTAGCTTTTCATATATCATACCCACTGTTTTGGCAACTATTCGATTTGGGATGACTTTCTCACCTTTAAAAATTGCTCTATTTCTGGCCACCCATAGCTTCCAGCAGATATTTTTTGGGATGGTGTTCCATAGCCACTTGAGGGTGGGTTTCTTTTTGAGATTGCCTGGGAATTGCTTGTTCCAATTAACGAGGAGCCGAGAGAAGGAGTTTGAGGGCCTAAACACTGAACCAGGTGGGAGGATGGACTTCCAAACTTGCCTATATACACTACAATGAAGAAAAATATGGATCGTAGACTCTTAGTCAGAGTTACATAGCTCACATCTAGATGGGCCTGCAATCCCTCTTTTCCTGAGATTTTCAGCTGTGAGTAATGTATTGTGCACCAAAAGCCAAATGAAAGAATTTACCTTGGGAATACAGTCCGAATGCCATACCCTTTTCCATATACTTCCTATTGCTGGAAGATCAGAGGTCAGTTTCTTGTATCCTTCTTTGACTGTGTAGGTACCATTTTTGCCCCAACCAAGGATGTCCTTTGAAGATTTACTGATCGAAGTTGTGCCTTGCAGAGAGGTGAAAAGAGGATTTTTTGTAGCCTCTAAGTGCTCAGGAGAATGCAATGATTTCCAACCTTTTCAGCTACTGTTCTGATTCCAGGATGAGAGATCGTAGAGGGAAGTAATACTGTGATCTCGAGCCCACTCTGAGAATTCTACCAACTCTTGAGATGAAGATAGAAAGGGATACCCCATAATCCTGTGTTCCCATAATATATTTTTTTCCCATTCCCTGGGATCCAATAATAGTTTGATTGAATAATATTGAGCGAGGCTTTGCACAAAATCCAAAGGGAGGTTCCCTTGCCACCCCAAGAACCACACAGTATCTTGGATCTCGGATTTTTGATGTATTTTTTCCTAAGTACTTCTTTCCACCATTCTTTTTTGCCAGTGGCAAGTCTCCATACCAGTTTTGCTCCCAAATCCTTATTCATTTGCTTTGGGTCTCTAATTCCAAGACCTCCTTTGTCTTTTGGAGCTTTGACGGTGGTCCACTTTACCAGATGAAACTTTTTATTTTTCACTTTTCCTCCCTGGAAAAGAAATTTTTGATTTCCATGCAGATATTGTTGATGATAGTCTTAGGGGCCAAAATCATTGAGCTGGTGTAGATGGGGTACGAAGAGAGGATAGAAAGAATGAGGGTTACTTTTCCAGCCAGGTTTAACCATCTGGAGCCCAACGAGAGAATTTTGTTTTTGATCTTTTGAATGATAGGGGCCCACATAGTGGAGGCAAAGGATTTTTTGGAAATGGGTATACCCAGATAGATGAAGTGAGTCCATTCATGGTTGACACAAATATGAATAATTTGAGATATGTTGCGTAGAGTAATCACATTCTTGTTCCAGCCATAAATTTGACACTTATCCAGATTTGCTGCGCTTCCAGAGATTTGAAGAAAGAGATCAAGGGGCTTGAGGAAATTTCTAGCTATTTGGGGGGAGGAACTGCCCAAAAGGATAGTGTCATTAGCGAAAATGGCATGATTGATAGGTTGGACTCTAGTTTTAAAGGAGAGACCTGGGAGGAGACCTTCTTCTTGAAGTCCGTTTAGCCTTCTGCTCAAGGAATCAATGACTAGGATATAAAGAAAGGGAGAGAGGGGGCATCCTTGCCTGATCCCACAGCTGGTTTTGAATAAATCAGTGGGTCTTCCATTTATTAAAGGAGAAATCTAGGGATTATTGATGTAGGCTTGGACTTGATCAATAAAGATGGAGGGAAAAACGAACTTTTTTAACACCAGCAATATGAAAGCATGTCTTAGTCGATCAAAGGCATTGGCGAGGTCTAGCTTAATGGCCATGCCCGCCTCACCCCTTTTTGAGCTGGAATGAATCGCCTCCTGAACCAAAAGTATGTTATCACTAATATAGCGACTAGAGATGAACCCCCCTTGATTAGGAGATATCAAAGAAGGGATAATTACCTTGAGCCTCAAAGATAAGACTTTGGAAAATATTTTATAGGAAGCGTTGCAGAGGGAGATTGGCCTAAATCTTTTAATTGTAGAAGGGTTATGTTCTTTGGGGATCAAGGCTAAGAAAGTGGAGTTGGTGGCTCCAGCCATTCTCCCTTTGGAAATCCAAGAGATTAGGCGAAGAAGATCCTTTTTAATTAGTGACCAGAATATCCGGTAGAAACAAACGAGGAAGCCATCTGGTCCAGGGGATTTATCAAGGTGGAGGGTCTAGATTGCCTTCTTGATTTCCTCTTCGGATATAGGTTTTTCAAGGAGCTGACTATCCTCAGGGCTAATCAGAGAGGGGATGTCTCTGGTCATTTCATCCATTTTTTCTTGTGAAACATCTTCTTCGTCATTATAAAGATTTTCAAAAAAATCTATTACCTTAGAGCTAATTGCCGCTTGTCCCGATATAACAGTGCCATCCTCCTTTTGTAGCTCCCTCATGGTGTTCCTCCATTGTCTTTCTTTGCATTGATTTTGAAAATATTTTGTGTTTTGACCGCCCCCTTTGAGCCAGAGGTTTCTAGCCCAAAGTCGCCAGCTTTCTTCCTCTTGCCTTAGAATGGATTGCAAGCGTTTTTCCAGCTCTATTCCCCGAGGAAGAAGATCTCTAGTAATCTCATCTTTTTCCATACTCTCTTCAAGAGATTGCATTGCTTTGACTAGTTCAATTTTCTTGAAGGATGGCTCTTGAAAGTGATGCTTTACCCAAAGCTTAAGGGCAGACTTTACCTTTTTGAGTTTTTGCTCCCAGATAAAGGCTGGTGAGCCTGGAATGAAACCTTGCCAAGCCTTGAGAATGATATCTTGAACTCCTTCCGATTCAAGCTATAAGTGATTAAACCTAAATGGGAGAGGTCCCAATTTCTCCACTGGAGGGAAGAAGAGACACAAGGGCTTGTGATCTGAAACCGTTGAGCACAGAAGCTTAGACTCAGGGAAGGGAAGGTTCCTAAGTAGATGAGTGCTAACAAGCACGCGATCCAACCTGGTTGCTATATGTCCCAGGCTGATTCTTTTATTTCTCCAAGTGAAAACCCCATTCTTGGGTTTGATGTATGTTAAACCCCATTTCGAGGCCAAAACCTCCAACCTTTCTCCAAAAGGGTCTCTAAATTTGATTCCTCCTCTACGCTCATTTGCAGAAATAGTTACATTAAAATCGCCATCAATGAAGTAAAGAGTCTACTTTTTTCCATCACTTTGCTCCTCCAAAGAATTCCAAAAGGTTTCTTTTTGAGCTTGAGCCATGGGACCATGTATGTTCTCGACAGAAAATGCTTCCTTATTTTCCCTATTTTCAAGTTTAACAAACAACCATTTTTATTCTCAAGGGCTGTTTGCAAAGAGAACTTCTCATTATCCCACCAAGTGAGGAGGCCACCAGAGGCTCCACTCGCACTGATAGCAAAGCCTTCTCCTTTTGGCCACAGATGTTTCATGGATGAGATACTGTCATCCGCAGTCTTTTTAGTCTCTTGGATAATAAGGATTGAGTTGTGTTCCATAGACTTGATTCTTTTAATCACTTCGGATTTCTGGGAACCTCCTAACCCTTTGCAGTTCCAGGAGACCAACTTCATTATTTCTTAAGTTGACGAAGCGCCTTTTCCCTTTCCTTTTCTTCTTCTTCGGCACTAAGGAGATATTTTCTTGCTTGTGAGTTCTTTACCAGGAAATCGAGCTTGGATTGCTTCCCTGCTGCTTTTTCTCTGGCTACTTCTTGCTCCCTTAATGTCTTGTTAGAGCTTCTTCCTTTTTTGGATTGGGGTTCCTGCTCTTCATTGGTATTTTCTGAGGTTTCTTTTGAATTTGCTTTGGACTTGGAGCGAGTGACTGAACCTTCAGAGATTGTTGCTCCTTCCATTTTGGTTGTTGGTTGAACCACGACTTCCACCCTAGAGTCTTTTTGCTTTGGGGATGGTACTTCGTCTGGGATCTCTTGTTCATGGGGGACAATTTCTTCCTCATTTTCCTCCGGGGTCTCTGTCTCAGTCTCTTCAGTGGCAAGGGCTTCAAACTTATTTCCGGTTGCTTTCTTTACCAGGGAATGGTGCTGTTGCGCCAGAGGTGTTTTGACACTCTTTTTCCTGCTTGCAACGATCCACCCTTCTTCTTGAGCGTCTTTGGTATTTGGTTTTTTTGGTTTTTTTGGGCATGATTTGGGGAAATGTCCATATTCATGACAGTATTTGCATTTGAAGGGGATCTGCTCATAGTCAACTGTCTAAAGGTGATTCCATCCTTCAATGGATAAATTAATGGCTTTAGGAAGACCTTTCTCCAGATCAACCTCCACACATATTCTAGCACAAGAGAACATGGGGGATTTTGGTTCCGATTTGTCAACATATTTTCCCAGGGTATTGCCTATTGCCCTAAAATATTCATCATTCCAACAGTGAAGGGGGAGATGAGGGAGCTTGACCCATACTGGGACCACTTTAGGGATATCTTTTTCTGGGTCAAAGGAGAGATCCAATTTGTTGAGATACATACCTCTTGGGCCCATGAAGTAGGGCCATTTCTGAATATGAGACCCCTATCTTCTTTTTTCTTAAAGATGAAAACAAGGTAACCCTTACCATAGAAAATTTGCTAAACTTCTCCTTGGATGAGATATCTCCAATTTTTATTGAGCCAGATTTCCACCGATCTGGGCGACGTCCATAGTCTTGTGAACAGGCCAACGAGTCCTTTCTCCGATGACGTGACTACTTTTCGCTTTGATGCTGCTGAAGATAATTTCACCTCAGGGATTTCATAGCGTTTTACAAAACGGGAAGGAGGGGTAGCATTAGACAAGGGGGGGGGGGGGGGGGGGAGAGAAGCTACAATATTCTGAAAGCGATCATTGAAATTGATGAGGTCAGGATTAGGGGGATCCATGACCAGAGTAGCTGCGAAGGACGAGAGGCGAGGGAGCCCTGACCACCGTGAACCCTAGTAGTCGATTTCTTCCAAAAACCCTAGCGCTTAGGAAAATGATAGTTACAACAAACCATAGATCTAAAAAAAATTAAAATAAAAACAACTAATACAAAAAGTAATTTCACTTTTTCTTGAGATTGTAGCCTATTATTAGAAATGTATTATGTTTGTAGATGAACGTCTCATTTAACTTCCATTTAAAAATCAATCTAACTGATATAAACTATTCCAATATTCTGCTAAATTTTAATCACATCCATGTAGGAAATTAAGAGATTACATAGAATTTCTAAAAAGAAACAAAAAATTTAGAGGAAGCAGACTCCATCAATGTTGTTGAAAACCTAAAATGGAGAGCATAAGTGACAATGACCCATACTAAATAGAGATAATATAAATCCAACATATTATTGAAATTATTTATGAGGAAATAGAAAAACCAATTGATGAAACAATCAATTTCACCTTTTCATAAAATTATAGCTTGTCATTATCAATGTATTATGTTTGTAGATGAGCATCCCATTTAAAAATCAATTGAACTGAGATAAATAGTTACAATATTCTGCTAATTTTACATCTGCCGCAAAAAAGCTAAAACATTAGCATTTGTAAAAGGAAACACAAAATTTAGAGGAATCAAACTACGAGGTAGATGTTGTTAAAAAAAACATGAAACAAAGAGCACACGTGATAATCAACCATACTAATCCTAGTCCACCTTTCATTTTGGACTTAAAAAAATGTTTAGTGTTCATTTTTTTTGTTGAAAATGTTGAATTATTTATACTTATGGTATATGTAAATGCAATATGCAGATGTAAAATATAATTTACATTTTGCATTCCAATTTCTTCAAAACATATCTTCAAAAAGAAGTAATATACAGAGAGGGGAAGAACTCAAGTAGCCTTTCACACCATTTTGGAAGTATTGGACATTTAAAGATATTATATCACAGGGCATTGAAGGCCACCAATACAACACCGAATCCTTCCAGGAACACCCCCAAATTGAAAAAAATTGAATCACAGGACATCAAATATCACCAATACAACCCAAAATCTTTCAACATATGAATGTGTCCCCTAGTTTGTTGATGAGCATGACATATGAAACACTTTAACAACAACTATGAGAATAAAACAATCCAATAATCTATTAAAAAAACCAAGAAAATCAGGTTAGTTGTCTCTATCAATGAATGTTGTTAAAACAAACAAGCTGATCATTAATCACACTGAGACATGGGCATAGTTAAAAGAGAATGCAAAGTAGATATTCAACAAGAAGGAATGCACAATCGAAGATAACAAAAATTAGCATGAAAATAGATTAATAAATACAAACCACTCTTAAATAAAAAGGAAATAAATAATTTTGGGGACATTCTTCCTCGAGGTTCCACCTCTAATAGTTTCTAATAGTTTTGATTAGTAAACAACAAAAGGGTAAAACAAATCACAAGAAATATAGAAGTTACAAACAGGCCATGCAATTTCTTGAAAATGTTGAATTGTATTCTATTGGTGAGCAACACATTTAATTTTATCAACAAATGCATTCATAATCATCATGCCCTCATTTGATTTCCAAGGGTTCTGCATAGGGGAAAAAGACTAAAAATCACGGGAAATAGAAATAAATGATGCAAAAAAGAGCACATAGTTTCCTAAATTTGCAGCATGCTGATTATATGATCTCCATGAACAAATTAACGACCTACATTCCAATATTCTGCTAAATTTCTTACTATTAAATTAAAAGTTACAGAAAAATAAATGTTATCGGAAGCAGAAAACCAATGGAAACCTCTCCACTCCATTGACGTTGTGGAAACCTATTAAAAAAAAAAGAGAACAGGGGCTGCATTGATGACTTCAAGTCATGAGATGAGGAAAGAATCAAATGAAGAAAAAAACTGCGTCCAAGATATCCTAAACATAAAGAAATAAGCCAATGATAAAGAAAGAAGTGAATGATAAAAACTCTGCATCGCAAACATCCAAGCATGAAGAAAAAAAATGGACAAAACACCTTGTAATAGGGATGAAATGAAGAGCTCATACTATCATACAAATTTTTAAAAAAATCTCGCGAGCTTTACAATGGATTAGATTTCAAATTCCTGTAAAATATCTAAATACATACAACCAAACAAATAAAGGTTACAGAGAAAAGAGGTTGTAAAAAAACCCCAAAAAATAGTAAAAATTGTCCTCATTAAGAAGGTTCAAATAAAAAACACGTTAATCTTAAACCATACACACATAAATATAAAGTAACATATGATTAAAAAAATATATAAAACAGACCTTCAAAAAAAAGTTATACACAGACTGCAACCCTCCAGCCCTCTGCTACAGGCTCTCTACGCACCATTTTGCTAACTCGCCCAATCTTTGCTACACGAACTCCCATCTATGCTACACGAACTCCACACACCACTACCTACCTCCAACACTCACATCCTCCACCATGATTTAAACAACAAAAAGGTAAAACAAATCAAAAGAAATATAAAAGTTAAAAGCAAACCATGCAATTTACTCAATTAACAAAACAAAATTTCCTGAAACTGTTGGATTGTTTTTTATTGATGAGAAAAACATTTAATTATATATATATATATATTTGATCTTATACATTCTGGAAATTAAAGGTTATAGAGATCAAGCTCAGCCGCTATTTGTATAGTTCCACATATAATCAACTAGCACGATAAACTAGTGGTTAGGTAGACTCCCCATTGTTCAGAGGTATTTCCATAAATTAGGCTTATAATCCCCTTCTATAAAATGCTCATCCTGGGGAAAGCCCACAAAAGCTCCATTTCGAACAGCAGACAGAGCAACAAATTGTACCAACAAACTGAAGCTATGACTACTGTACGGATAAGGAACTGGCTGCTTCCTAGAACTCCTATCAAGAAACCCGAAAATTAGTGAAACAACCTTCATTATCATTATTAAAACATAGCAAATATAGAAAAAAAACATAGAAAACATTCTAAGTTCTAACAACTGACATAGAAGGCTAGGGGTCGATCTGATCTTGATAAGCAACTACGACTTCTTAAGGATTTCTACTCTAACATGGGTATGACTGTCAACACTGACAAAACAAAAGTTATGATTATCAATCCAAGAAGGACACTTACACTAATTTTGTGTATGACAATAACAACTTGGAGGAAGTGTATTCTTACAAGTGCCTAGGAATTGATATTCATCAAAAGCTCAACTAGAACTATAGCGTTAAGAAAAGGATTAACGGAGGGTGGAAAGCTTATTTTGGTCTTGAAAATAATTGTAAAGCAGCAAACCTTGTGATGTGGGATAAAAAGAAGCTCCTCTTTGAAAATATGTCACTCATGTTATCTTGTATGGTTGTGAGGTTTGGGGCTACAGGATCTCTCGGGAATCCTGGAGAAATATTGAGCAAATTCAAAAGCACTTTATAATGTATAACCTAAAAATTAAAAGCAATACACCATATCCTATTCTCCTTATAGAAGTGGGTCTTTCCCCTATCGGGTGCCTAGCTATGACTAGGATCCTGTTGTACAAACACAAAATCAATAACATGGGATACCATAGACTTCCTAAGCTAGCTTTTAATTCCAGCCAAAAAGGCTCAAGCGAGGTTGGTAAAAAGATACCAGGGCTTGGTTAAACCACTGGGAGATCGACAAGAATGTTGCATTGCAAAATATTAATAACATTAAAAATATTGTTAGTTCTAAGTTTAAAGAGAAATTGTGGTGTCAGAAAGATTTAGAGGCTAAAAGAAAATTAAGATATTATAAGGAGGTCATCAACCATACTCTAGAAGATCAAAAGTATCTCTCTGTTTTAACAAGTTCAAAGAAAAAAATTAATATAGCCAAGATAAGAACGAACTCCCATGAGCTCCATAGCGAAACAGGTTGTTGGACAGTTCCTAAAACACCATGGGTGGAAAGGATCTATCGTCTCTGTGAGAATAGGAACATTGAAGATGAAAAACACTTCCTCTTAGAGTGCTCTGTGTACACCCACATTAGATCTCAGTTTCATAATCTTTGTTGCAATATTGACCTTCATAGCTTCTTAACTTGTCAAAATTATAGTGAGCTCGGGACGCTTCTCACCAAGCTCTTTGAGCATAGGAATATAATTTTAAAACAAATTAATTGATTCATCTCTTTAGGTCCGATAGACAAAAGTTTCGTCTCAGTGGACGTTAACCATCATCATCATCATCATCATCATCGGAAAAAAAAACATAGAAAACTTTCTAAGTTCTAACAACTTAAAATTAGAAGAAAAAACAGAATGATAAACTTCTACATCAATCAATACCAGAATGATAAAATATCTGCATCACAGATATCAAGTAGTCTGCATCACAGGCATCCAAGCAGGCACAAGAGAAAACAGGGGCTGCACTGATGACTTCAGATCATGGGATGAAGGAAAAAGCAAATGAAAAAAAAAGCATTGCGTCCCAAACATCCAAAAGGACAACTTCTACATCCAAGCAGCACAAGCTTTGATAAAGAGTGAATGATAAAAGCTCTGCATCACAGACATCCAAACATGCGCAGGCTCGATCAATACGGGAGAGACATTATAAATATTTTTGATCAATACGGGAGAGACATTATAAATATTTTTGATTGCCTTCCACTATTACCGTTGCCCTTTTCTTTCTTTCTTTCTGCTTTTTGTTTTTTACCGGAAAAGCATAGATTTCCTTAGATGATTTTCTTACTCTCGAGATGGTCGAGATTGGCTTAGATGATTTTCGTTGCCGGTTTTTGTTACTTTTTTTTTTCACTTGTATTTTTTGTTTTTTTTACCAGAAAAGCATGTGCCCACAAAGTTTTGGAAGCATATATTTAGAATGTATTTAAATTTAGAAATTTTATCAATTAAGTTTTATTTATGTTTAAGATGTGTCATTTATTTACCATGTAATAATATTAAAAAATTTAAAATATTTACTTAGGATTTAGCATAAATATCATTCATGGCAGTTTAAAGGATTTTTAAATAAGATATAAAAGTATGATTTATTAAGAATCAACCCTAATCAATGCGCCAGGAGGCCTCTGACATCAAGACTGGAAGAGGTAGGTGCAGAGATCAGTTCACGAACACTTCTTCCACCAAATTTCCGAGCATGGTCTTCACTAACCAATAAAAGTTTATCTGATTACCATAGTTACCCGTAGCCAGAAAATCTGCGACGAGAGATTCCCAGTCTTCGATAAGATCGCGAACCGGGGGCGAGACTGAGTTATCATATCCAATATTAACAACCTTGGGCTTCCTAGGGTGCTTTGCCTCATGAATCGAACCATGTCTACCACCTCGATGAGGGGTTCCCCTCGACCGAGTCATTGAGCGACTACGAGGAGAAAAGACACATAGAGTCAAGCAGATAACAGAGCCAAACAAGAGCCAAACCAACACCAATGCATTTGTCGAAAGGGAGAAAGTGCAGAGGGAAGCAGGCAAGGTCACTATTTCATACATCTTCTGAGAGGGAAGAAATAGCGTCGCACATGGGGACTGTATCATGAAGCAGTCTGTTGGAATGGACCAGTACTTCACCCGTCGTATCAGAGGACCCAATTTCATCACCTTGTTGGAGCACATTCAAGGCCAAACTATGCGAGTGATATCTTCCCATCTCTTCAGAAAGCTGAACCGCCTCCACGTTATGGATCTCAATTAAACCATGGCTGCATGAATGCTTGCTCATTAAAGCCCATGTATCAATCTGGCAGGAGGAGGATCGAGAACACATGCCTTGGCCAAATGGCAGATGTACGCCACCAGCTGGAGCTTGATTGTGACACGAGCCATCAGGTGAGACCAGCTCGTGAGGCGCGTCAAATAAATGTTGTCTTGCAGCATGTCGAGGCTCAGGATGGCTGCTCCGATTAGCGCCAGCTAGACTACTCATGATTCCCGGTGTCGAGAGGTCTAGAAAATCACCTGCATTCCGAGTCAAATAGCCTATGTTACAAGGTGAGGGCCCTCTCTATAGTGTGTGGTGGATCTTAGTTGTTATATGTTGCATAGTTGCTCAATATATATTTACTAATGAATTTATTCCATTAGCTTATTACTTTTCTTGTAGCTTTTCTACATTGTTCTATTAGCAGTTTACGTTTCTTGTAGTTTTCATATTTTTTTCTATTATCTTATTACATTTTCTCCATCTTTGAATTGAGTTTTGGATTTATGATTAACGTGTGACTCATCAATTTCATTCTACATACCCCAAGTTGTAGCAATGCAGCTGGTTGATTGAAAGAGATGAGATTGGGATCTATTTTTGCAATAGAAGTTTGATTTTACTTACTTGGCATTCCTTACCATAGAGATTTTGTATACCAGTCTATCTAGTGGAATAGATTCAATTTGGTAATTGATGCATGCTTTTATGTTTGCATAGTGTTAGCATTCAAACACCATTAACAAGAAGAAACTCCTCAAGAAAGAAATTACTTACATAGCGAGAAGGTTTAAATGCATACATAGCGCGGGAAGTTTCACAAGATTACATTCCTAGGTTGATACTTTAAGTAAGGTCCTAGTGTATATTGGTTCTCAATAGAAAACATTATCAGAGCCCATAATTTTTTGGCACCATTTCTGGGGAACATTGCCAATTTAAGGATTCTACTCACTGAAAAATAATACAAACTAAAAGAGAAAAAGTAGAAAATTCATACCCATCATTGGATTTTCGGGATTGGAATTAATATTCAATCCTGACTCATCAATCATGGGAAAATTATTTTTAACAAAAAAACTATAATTATGAATGAGGGAAAGGCGAGATCGATTCGAGGTATTTCTTCCTAGATCTTCTTCCATCTTGAACCTCGGAGAAACAGGTCAACAAGGGGACTCTGTCGCAATGACCCATACTATTGTGGTGAAAAATCTTGTGAAGGATAAATCCAAATTCAAGGCTAAACCAACTATAGTTCATCCTTCCCCTTTGGAATCAGATCATCTTGAGGCAAAGTTTGAATCCTTTGATTGGGGGCTTGACACCTTATTCAAAATGTGGGTAGACCATAACATCCAGTAGATGAAATGCAAGGAATAAATGAAGGCCATTGGGGGGAGCATGTAAGGATTGGACATGAAGAAGAGGATGAGCACCCCCATTTCCCATCAAGGATACATATGAAGAATCTAAAATGAAGAATATAAACCCTTCATCGTTTTGTACTTCCCTGGTCTACCTATAGAGGACACAAATACTTTCTTATTTGAATTTGAGGTGTTGTGCAGACATATGAGTACAAAAAATCACTCTTAGAAACTCAAGTTGTTTCCTTCAACCCTGAAAGATGGTTTATGGGATTAAAATGAGGCAACATCAATACCCATGACCAATTGAAGGGAAACTTCTCAGCAAAGTATTAGGATTTTTGTAAGCTGTGAGAGAAAAGGGAAGTGATATTTTAGATGACTCAAAGAGTTGATGATACCTTAGGGGATTAAAAAGGAAAGGTTTCAATTTAGTTATAAGCATGTTATCAACTATAATTAGGATGATGATTCTCTCACGCTATTATTACTAAGAGGAATAAGAGAGGAATTGATGGAACCTTTGAACTTAATAGTTGTTGGAGGTATTTATCTATTCAACAATAATGAAGTTAGGGAGTTGTTTAAAAATTACTGATCAGCTAACATGATAAAGAGTAGGGGATACAAAGCCCTTGCACCTCCCGTTATAAAGGCCACCACTGCCAGAATCACAAAAGCTAAGATAGGGAACTTGATAAAAGATATGAACATAGAGATATTGAATTCGTTGTCTATGCAACTAGGTACCCTGCACCTAAAAAGGAAACAAGACAAAATGGAAAGAGATTTATCCATTTATGTCCAAAATGCCACAAAAAGAACCAAGTTCTTATGGATGACTTCACAATCTGTGGTGATACCTTTCATGAAGCCTTAACCAAGTGAGGAAAAGTTCTTGAATGATGTAGAGAATCTCATCTTTCCCTAAGCAATGAGAAATGTTTTATGATGATGAGCCAAGGGATTGTTTTAGGACACTACATTTCGGCTAGTGGGATCCAAGTAGACCCCCCAAAAATCAC
This sequence comes from Pseudotsuga menziesii, assembly GCA_001517045.1. Taxonomy (NCBI): domain Eukaryota; kingdom Viridiplantae; phylum Streptophyta; class Pinopsida; order Pinales; family Pinaceae; genus Pseudotsuga; species Pseudotsuga menziesii. The sequence goes on from LPNX010752754.1 coordinate 92,678, forward strand.
CATCACCGAACAACTCAATATACCCCAAAAGCAAAGAGATGTCAAGAGTTTCTTGGGGCATGTTGGATACTATAGAAGATTCATTAAGGACTTGAGCAAGATTGTTGCTCGTCTAAACAACTCAATACACCCCAAAAGGAAAGAGATGTCAAGAGTTTCTTGGGGCATGTTGGAATCTTGGATACTTTAGAAGGTTCATTAAGTACTTGAGCAAGATTTTTTCCCCTCTATTTACTTTGATATCCAAGGATATAGAAGATTCATTAAGGACTTGAGCAAGATTGTTACCCCTCTATTTACTCTGCTATCCAGGGATATAGAAGATTCATTAAGGACTTGAGCAAGATTGTTGCCCATCTATTTACTCTGCTATCCAAGGATACAGAGTTATAGAATATTCATTAAGGACTCTGCTATCAAAGATTGTTGCTCCTCTAAATAACTCAATACACCCCAAAAGGAAAGAGATGTCAAGAGTTTCTTGGGGCATGTTAGATACTATAGAAGATTCATTAAGGGCTTGAGCAACATTGTTGCCCCTCTATTTACTCTGCTATCCAAAGATACAGAGTTATAGATGATTCATTAAGAACTTGAGAAAAACTGTATCCAAAGATTCAGAATTATAGATGATTCATTAAGAACTTGGGCAAAACTGTTGCCTCTCTATTTACTCTGCTATCAAGAAGTTGCCCCTCTATTTACTCTGCTATCCAAAGATATAGAGTTATAGAAGATTCATTAAAAACTTGGGCAAAACTGTTGCCTCTCTATTTACTCTGCTGTCAAGAAGTTTACCCTCTATTTACTCTGCTATCCAAGGATATAAGTTACTGGAAAGAGTTCGCATGGACCAAGGATACAGAATTATAGAAGAGATTCATTAAGGAATCGAGCAAGCTTGTTTCCCCTCTATTTACTCTGCTATCCAAGGATACAGAGTTCGCATGGACCCAACCTTGCCAACAGGTTACAGAGGTCGCACTACATGCTATCCTACGTGGATCCAACTGAGAATTACCATTTCGCATTCACAGTGAATTACCATCCCGTCCTCTACCACACTCAAGCTTGCAAGGTCTTAACCGCGCTATTACACCAGATCCCATCTCTCACTCTAGGCATCGAGCATGTGGAATAGACGAGGAATGGACACCCAATGTTAAGGAAGCCATGGTTTGCTGGAAGTTGGAGGAGTTTTCCCGTTGAGCAAATTCAAATATTACTACTTCAACATGATATTCTATTCTTACGTCACAGTATACCTTGCCATACAGGAACTACACAAATATTACTGTAAGGATTTCTTGAGCTTATGGAAAAGATAATGATGCAGTTGTTCTCATCAATGGTCATTTTGACAATCCGTCGGGTTCTCCAGGAGCTGGTGACTGTGGCTCATGTGTGGTACCCATGTTGGAAGTGTTATGTCTCATAATTGATTCTGGATGGGTGCCACCTCACCCAATTGTTTTTCTTTTAAATGGAGTTGATTTCCTTTGTTAATTTGGTCCTGGATCATGGACTTCTTTGGTTTATGCCAAGTTAACAGTTTATCCTATGACACATAGTGCAACACAGAATATTTTTCCTCTGATTCTTGGAGAGATAGATTACCGAATATTTGCTGAGGACTATGGGGACATCCCAGGATTAGATATAATGTTCATCATTGGAGGCTATTTCTATCACATTGGATATGATAGGCTGGATAATGTTATGCTGGGAAGAATACAAGCTTGAATGGGAGATCCTATCCATGTTAGTGTTCGGGAAACTACCATAGAACATATAAATATTTTAATAGAGTGTTTTTTTTTGTCTATGAAAGTAGAAATGTCATCCTTAAATGAATTCTAGTAAAGAGGAATAATGAACCATAGTTTTCATGGCTTATGTGTGCAAGGACAGTTAATAAACCAGCATAGATAGATCTTAAAAAGGGATTTACCAAGTGTTGAGAGGAATGGGATCTCTCGAGATGAAAACCCACTTTTAGAGTGCAAATGTTGAGGAAGAGTTTTAATTTATCTAACTTGTGTAGTTTTATATATATGGCATTGTAAATGTTTAAATCTATATGTCATTTTTTTATAATATTTTATTGTTTTTGAAAAAGATCACGCACCACCTCCAAAATGAGGCACCAAAATGAGCATGGAAGGAGTTACATGCCCCCCTACTGGGCTGTAGAATGCGCCTCTTCAGCGCAATTATCACAAGTTGAGTCACAACTAAATGCTTTGTGTAGAGGCTGTGGTATTGGTCAAATAAATTACATGGTTATTGATGATCATGCTTTGAATAGAGGCCGTCGTATTGGTCAAATAAATTGCATGGTTATTGATGATCATGTTGAATTTTCAAAAGATACGAATATGAGCTACAAATAAAGTCTTGCTCCGTTTTCTGAAGGTGGTGGCAATGAAGATGAAGCTACCTATGTTGAATCTTGGGCATCTGCATTGACTTTTGTACTGACACATTTTAAGAGCCTGACACGCTTTCTAATAAACTGCTAGGTCACCTTTCTTAATTTGAAGGATGATCTCGTTGAGATGAGATAGTTAGCAATCGTTTTGTTTGACCAAATTGCAGAGTCTGTAGTAGTTTTTGGAAAACTAGGAGTGCAATCATAGAGACCCATTGAAGTGAATATGGACAAAAATAGCAATTCCTTACATATGATGGAGAAGAAAGGTGCTTTAGAAGTTGCCACTACAAAAACAAAAATAAAGATTTAGTCACTAATAAGTACAAAACAGACCAACAATTTTCTACCTTACAATCTGAAAATTTGGCCAATGAGAGAGCCCTTTCTAGTCCTAGAGATCTTTTTGCATGATTTTGGATGCTCATGCAAAAGGGAAAAGCTTGGATGGAGTCAAAGGTGAAAGTTGTTATTCCAAAATCACAACATTGAAGCTGAACAAATTAACAAAATAAAAGAAAGGTTAACTTGTATGAATATTTTAAACAACAATGGATTGAACAATAGTTTCCTAAGGAGTAGTCAGATTAGTTTTCACCAAGATATCTCTCTAAAGGAAGTTAATCTAAAGATGAAATAGGTCCTTTTACTTCTTCCAAATGGACCAAAATGTCCTCTCATCGTTAGAGATTAAATGCATCTATCATAAAATAATGGGGCTTTTTGAAGGGTTTTTTGCACTCAAGTTGTGTAGATAATACTCATTATGAGAGCATGCCATTCACTATTTCTGGTTCTCTACATTCTTAAAATCCCTAGGCTATACCATGTGTCTTCTAGTGGTAGTATCCAAAATTGGATTCTATCATTCAAAGGCTTGTCAATGTTTAACAGTAACCTCCTTTTAGGAAAAAAATCAAATAGTAGAGCTTGTGGAAGAAGTGGGTTCTGCACTAAACTCATTTGTAAATCATTTTCTCACTTCAATATGTATTAACCATGAAGGCCACAATCAAGATACAACTCAAACGGGATGATGAATCATGAATCAAAAGCTCCAGGTGCAAATGAAAATGAACCTTTAATTTCTACACTTTCTATTGGAGATTTTGAGTCGAACTCTGTTTTTAACAATTTTGGGAAGGGTGAAAATTTCCCATTAGAAAAAGGAACTCTTGCATATGTTAGTTAAATGAAGAAATCAACTAACCAAAAAGGCAGCCTAATATCATAAAATCTGAGAAGGAAGAGTTAGAAGGGTTGTTTCGAAAAGAAAACAAAAATCTATAGGTTCTCAAGGCTCATCAAACTGAAAAGGAAGAGCTAGAAGGGTTGTTTCAAATGGAAAACAACAATCTAATAGGCTCGCATGGCTCAACTCCTACAATCAGAGAAAAAAAGTCACACAGATTTATAGACAAAACTTGCTACAACTAAGAAGTTGAAGCAAATGGAGGGATGAATAATTAGAAAATCAAGTGTCTCTGAATGAAGAGCTTGAACTCCAACTTATGGGTGCTCGAGCTGAACTGAATCAATTTAAAGAAAAAATACATCATTACAAGCAGAATTTGAAGAGAAAGGAAGATGTTTCCAGGAATCGGAAACCACATGTCCTGACCTACAAATATAGCTAGAGCGTAGACACAAACTTGACACTTCTAGAGATGGAAAGAAAGCAGCTTTACACTACTCCATTGATGCGGATGAAATGCAAGCATGAAAAAAAGAGATACTTCAGCTGCGCTAGAGAGTAGACACAAACTTGACACTTCTAGAGATGGAAAGAAAGCAGCTTTACACTACTCCATTGATGCGGATGAAATGCAAGCAGGAAAAAAAGAGATACTTCAGATACTGCCAAGAAGATTAGTGAATGCCAACAAACAATATTTGCTTTAGAGAAGAAAGTAAAGGTTCTTGCAACTCCAAGCGATGGTGACTCTAGAGATGTTTCATAATTTTGTTAAAATAGTAATTAAAAGTTGTAATGTTTATGGAAGTCTATTTCTATCACACTAGATATGACAGGTTGTATAATATTCAGCTAGATATGGCAGGTTGTATAATATTCTGCTGTGAAGTTTACAATCTTGAATGAGATATCATGTCCATGATAGTGCTCGAAAACCTAGCATAAAACATATAAATATTCTATTAGAGTGTTTGTTGTCTATGGAAGAAGAAGTGACATCCTTAAATGAAGGAACAACAGTTCCTTAATCCAAAACCATTGACCAATTAACTGAATTCTGACATTCCATCGACAGGATTGCTATAGTGGTATAGCAAGAACGCCGTTCAAGCATTGGAGAACCAGATCTAATGTATGTATGTATAGAATGCTATAGTAAAAAAATATGATGCTCTTGCAAAAAGAAGGAACCACTCAGAATGTTCCTTTTTACAGACCAAGTGGAGTAAGCACTATCATGAAAACTTTAAATCATATCATATGCCAAGCCATTAAGGATGGATTTAGGCAACCAAGAGAATTCTGCATGTTACGAATGTTATTAAAAATAAAATACAAACAAACCCTGTACTTGAACATGTCTTTAAACAACCTCATTTGAAGAAATTGTTTAAGAACATAAAATCAATTCCTTGAAAAATATCTACTAAGAATTGTTTCATTCCAGAAACTTGTAAATCTGCATATTATTTGTTTAAGTTTTTTAAAAGATCTTGATGTCTACTACAAATGAAGCTAATACCGGTACAAGATGGTTAAAGGAGTGGATCTTTTATACCCTACCACTGGCAATTAGATTTATGCACTATCTAGAAGGTGTGGGTGAATGTTTTGGTGCTTCTCCTTTTCATGAGCATTAGGTTGATCAATGAACATTCAATATTGACAAGGTTTTTAAGAGCCAACTTAGTATGTCAAAGGGACTGCATCACCTGAGTGCAAGATTTTAAATTTTTTTGGACAATAGGTTTGTGTATATATTGTGAATGGTAGAACCTGTAATAAATTTTGAAAAAGCATCAGCTATAAGAGAAATTAAGTGAATGAAGAATGAGTAGATAAAGAGCATATGCACCCATATTCCAAACATATTTTCAAAAGCTAGCCTATTATAAATGATTTAAGAGCATTCATTTTTATTTACGCATAAAACAGTTTTACTCTAATGACAGAAATTGACCACATTCCATAAGCTCACTACATCTTTATTTAATATTTAATATTGTATCTATATAGAATCTACCCAGATTAGATGGATGTCCTATTTGTCACACTGGCAAAAATGTTAGTTTGACTTGAATGGAATGTTATCAGTTTAGCAAATTTCCATTAGTTTGATAGTTTGAATGGAACATTATTTGTATTTAGAATTCTAAATGTAAACTAAAGTATTCTCTAGCAGCATGCTATATATTAAGTTTAACATTAACAAACTAAGAAAAAAAGAAGTAGCCTAGCTAGTGTGAATGACAGAAACTAGGAGTATCTTTTTGTATGCTACCAAAGTTATTACTATTAAATTTGTCACTAGAGCTGTAATAACCTGCAACAAAAAAACATAATCGACAATTCTAGTTATCCTAGAGTAGTTGTCAAAAGTGGTGAAACAGGAAACAAGCAGCGGAATGAAATTAAGAGCATGTTACCCACTAACATCCTGATAAAAACCATTCCCCTGCATTATATTAATAGAATATGTTGGAATTTAGCTGTAATAGCCTTGTCAAAAGTGGTGAAACAGGAAACAAGCAGCGAAATGAAATTAAGAGCATGTTACCCACTAACATCCTGATAAAAACCATTCCCCTGCATTATATTAATAGAATATGTTGGAATTTAGCTGTAATAGCCTTGTCAAAAGTGGTGAAACAGGAAACAAGCAGCGGAATGAAATTAAGAGCATGTTACCCACTAACAACCTGATAAAAACCATTCCCCTGCATTATATTAATAGAATATGTTGGAATTTAACAGAACAAAATATTCATTTCCCATTAACAAGATGCCTAAATTTTTTTGTGCCAAAATTTATCTTAACTATACATTATATGAAATACCCAAACATTTGCATACATGACCACTAACTCTTGCAAATAGAACCAGCCTATTGAAATAAACATTTCCTCTACTTGTTGGTGCCATCAAATAGTGGATCTTGCTTACTGTTATTACACAAATCTACATCAGCTTCCTCCTAACTAATAATTATAGGCAGCCTAGCCTAGCCTTGTCAGGTCACCAGATGCCTCTTTGTTCACTCTAATGCTTTTCTATTCTAAAGGGAGTATCCCTAAAAGGTGTATGCTGCCATATAACCAATCAATCTGCACAAATCCTTCTTTGTCTCAGGTCGACCCATATTCACAAGTGTAAACACTATCCTTAACTTCCACTTGTTGCCGTCTATACCTTCTGGTTTTAAAGTGGTATTTTCTTGCCTTTATGAATCCTTTTCTTGCTTTTCAATATGTTTTCCATATCCTGCATTTACTTTATAATGCAGACATTTTCATCATCTTGAAAGTACTCCACAGTTATTGCATAAGAATAAAAAGAATTGAATCACAAGGAATAGAACATCACCGATACAAAACTGAATGTTTGAAGTTCATGAGTTTGTTCTTTATTCTCTAAAAGAACAAAACAATCCAATATTCTACTAAATTTCTAATCTAGTGTACAAGTAATATTTAAAAAAATTAGAAAATCAGGGTAAGCTGTCTCTATTCATTAATGTTGTTCAAACTTCAAACAAACAAGCTGATAGTTAATCATATAAAGACATGAGCATTATTAGAAGAGAATACAAACAAACATGGGAATTATTAGAAGAGAATGCAGAATAGTTTTCAACCAGAAGGAATGCACAGACACAGATAACAAGAAACCAAAATAACTTTGCCAGCAATCCTCTTCTAGATTCCACTTCTAAGAGTTTTGATTAGTAAACAACAAAAAGTGTTAAAAGCAAAACAAATCACAAGAAATACAAGAGTTAAAGCAAGCATGCAATTTACTTAATCAACTAAATTTATTGAAACTGATTGTATTCTATTGATGATAGAGCAACGGAGTTAACAATAAATTATATTCTATATATTTATGATCATATGCATCCTAGAAAAAACTAAACCAGAAAGTTAATGAAACAACCTTCATTATAACTATTCAAACCTAATAAGTTGATCATGGACAGTGGACATTGATGTAGAAAGAGAAATGAAAAAAAAAAACAGTCAACAACTTATAGCTAAAAGAAAGCACATATTAGAAAAAGAAAAAACAGTATAGAGATCCCATAATCAATAATATCAATTTATATAAATATTATTCATAAATATTAACATAAATACATAATGAGAAGAAAACACAGAATAGTCAGTGACAAAATATGTTGTAAACTAAAACCAAAAGAAATAGGTTGTAAACTAAAACCAAAAGATTACAGAGAAAAAATATTAAAAAAAAGAAATACAGACAAAGATAACACATAACACAAATTAAAATGAACTACTACTTAATCGGAAAAAAGTAAATATATGAAACACCACAATCATAGAATTTTTAACTCTTCCACACAGTCATACCCAGTTCCTCATAACTGGGCAAGAACGCTACACCCTTCTTTAGACACGGGATAGTATAGTTAGTCTCCCTAGCAGAAGCTCTACAACTACACCCAGCCAAGAACATGACCATCCCTAGCACAGAAAACATGTTTCCACCCTACATTGAACTTAAACAGAATCCATTCTTTTTACCTGAAAATTCATCACATGACTCACAAATAAGTAAATAGAATAAAATGCATTCGTAATTATCATGTCCGCATTTGCTTTTAAAAGTTCTGCATAGTGAAAAATACTCAGAAATAAAAATAAAAATAATACAAAATTGTGATCCAAAGAAATTAATAAAATACAGTGACTGCACTATGAAAGTTATGAGATAAAGAACAAAACAAATGAAAAAAACAATACAGCACAGACATCCAAGCAAATATCAAAACAAATATCAAGCAAAAAAGCACTGCATCACAAACAAATTAATATCAGAGAGAACTTATAAATACTTCAAATGCACTTGAGACTTCAAGTCATCAAATGGAAAAAAAAGGCAGTGTATTATCGACATCCTAGGTAAAAAAAAATTGCATCACAAGCATAAATTAATATCAGAAAGAACTTATAAATATTTCAAATGCACTCAAGGCTTCAAGTCATCAAATGAAAAAATAAAGCAGTGCATCACAGACATCCAAGCAGACACAAAGACTGCACTTGATGACTTCCGGTCATCATAACATAAATTACTTGATGACTACATCCAAGCAGGCACAAAGACACAACTTGATGACTTAGAGGCATCATAAGAAGAAAGAAGGTAACATTAAAAGCATCATATGAAGAAAGAAGCGAACAATAAAAGCTCTGGACATACAAGCAGGGAGAAACTCAATCAATACCTTAGATATACAAGCAAACCATTGCCTTAAAGAACTTATAAATACCCTCAATGCTTTAAACGATTTCGGTTGACTACTTCATGACATCACAGCACTGCACCCAGACATCTAAGCAAAAAGGGCAACTTCTACATCTACATCATCCAAGCAAGCACATATCATATCAATACCAGAGAGAACTTCTACATCCAAGCAAATACAAAAGAACTTGGACAAGATAAAAGAAAGAAGCCAATAATTAAAAAATAAGCGAATGATAAAAGCTCTGCATCAAAACATCGAAGCAGGCACAAGCTCAGTATTGTGATCAATACCGGAGACAACTTATAAATAGTCTTAAATGCCTCGAGGCTTACATGATTACCATTCATACTTTTTGCTTTTGTTTTCTTTCAACGGATAAGGCTTACACGATTACCGTTCATACCTTTTGCTTTTGTTTTCTTAACGGAAAAGCGTGCCTTTCTTTTTGTTTTTTCTTACCGGAAAAGCATGCCCAGCAAAAACAGTTTTTCCTTACTCTCAAGAATTTTAAATACTTTCGAGATTGCCGTAGAGTCGTAGACGATTGCCGTTGCCTATTTTTGTTTACTTTAATTGAAAAGCGTTACTTTCCTTTTGGTTTTCATTGCTTTTATTGTTGCAAACTTTTATATTTTTTTTTATATTTACACGAAAAGCGTAGGTGGCCCCACAAAAAATTAAAAAAGTTTCATCACCCGAAAAGCGAAGAAAAACAGTTTTCAATACCCGAAAAGCATGGACGGCAAAAACAACAGTTTTCTTTACTAGAAAAGATATCACGGCAAAAAAACAGTTTTTTACCAGAAAAGCATTGATAGCATTTGATGCTCTGGAGCCCAGCGTTCAAAATTGAACCCTTTGAAGTCTTTTCAAAGGAGTACAGCCCTTCCCAGAAGTGTAAAATTAAAATTGTTTTTCAAGAAAAAAATTAAAATATGAATTTTATCTTTCCAATTAAGAAGAGCATAATTTATATTGACATTTCGAAAGAAGGACAACATTTGAAATTACCCATCCATATAAATTAAATTTCTCAAGATGTTGAAATTCCTATGCTATATAAAGTTCAACTCATCATTCAAAATATTGGAAATATGATAAATTATAATCACTTACTCACTCATATCATGCACGCATTGCTTGGTTGTGCAAGATGACGAGTAATCATCGATGACTACGAGCCACTAGCCATTGAGACGTGACTCTGAATTTCAAGTCACTTGGGCTGCAATCTAAAGTGTGGCAATGTATCTGCAACTACGACTATAACAAAAAAGAACAACTATGAGTCTACTACTAGGCCCAAAGCGAGCTCAAAACTTTGTGCCTACTACCTATGTGAACCTCGCTACCAATGTCCACTCTTTTTTCGTCAAAATGAAATTCAAAAGGCCGGTTTGAGAAGTCCTCCTCTACAAGACTTCATTTATTGCATGAATATCATGGACTCACGACAACTATAAATAACACTCGATGTCATACAAATACAAATAATGACATGTAGCTAGGATCACAAACTGTGGAAAAGCCGATTTATGCATTGCTATAGAGAGGTGTCATTGGGCACACGATATGGAGAAACAATGGTGATTATTAAAATTAAAAAAAACAATTGTTGGCTCAAGAATAGCCTTCAATTTGATGGGTGGCATGATCGTGGTGCAATATCCCTTCGTCCTTCCAAAGATTTGTGGTTTTTCACAACATTTGTCCTCGGCGCTACCAAAATACATATAAAAATTACTTGTATTTACATCCTCTTCTCTTTAAATCCTCCTCTCATAGTCATAACTAAGGATTGTTATGCATTCACATCCTCACCTTATAATATGAATTGGATCAAGGCGCAAAGACAACCATAAAATATTAAATGTGTCAATATGCAAAGAGTAAGAGACAACTATAAGTCTTATATTAAATTTACAATATAAGTCTTTAATTAACACTCACAATTGAGATTTGACACTTCGTATTGTTGTGATCTTCTTATCACTTCTTTGAAGGTGAAGTCCATAATTTTAGGCCTTCTTCCTCATTATCATGCGTTTTGGTAAGACAATAAAGAGGGTATAAGTGGCTTGCATCAGCATGGAAAACGGTTTCGACATAGAGGTTATACACATTAATTGTTTTCATTAAATAACTTAAATCCCTACACATGACTGTGGATTCACTGAATTGTGGACTGGTACAAAACACAACAAATTTTAGAGCCCCCAGCCCTTAATTACTCACACCTAGAACTTTCTCAAATCTAGCCATTAATAAACCTCTTTTGGTATGTTGGTTAATTTAAAGGGCAGAGTGTTGAGACTCGGACATGCAGTGAGTTGCAAGGATTCAATTGACTTAGTATTGATTCCATTGCCTCTCCATCCCATACATGTATGCTTTCACGACAAGTGTTGAACAAAAGAATTTGATGCCCCAACCTTGATTATGTTGCTAACTTGCTTCGTATGTAGGATTTTTTTTTTGTAAACGTTTTCTGAGTTGTGTATTATTTTTTCTTAGGTGCCCAATCTTTACCATTCCTACATCTCTCAAGTTTGGATAGCACATGGATGCCCCAACAATGAAGTGTCTAAGTAGTTTTTTTTGTATAATGAAGTGTGCTCAAACTCGAAAAAAATACAATATAATAGTTGTTATGTTATTGAAGTGTAAAATTAATGATATACATATGGCAACTTAATGTGTTCAAAAAAAGTTTCATTGAAAATTTATCATTTTTCATGTAGATATTAAGTGGTGCTCAATTGTTTAAAATTGTAAAAATTTGAAAGAACAATATTTGTTTTTTGCATTTTTTTGGTGAAAGGGTTTAGTTTATTTATACTTGTCAATTAAAGTACAATTATTTATATTGCCCTTCATCTCCGAAGGGCTCAAAGAATAAATGTCCTTCCAATTGAAATTAAGACCCACCCTTCAAATTTGATCACTACTCTGGAGAACTTATAAATACCCTCGAGATTGACTTAGATGATTTTCTTACTCTTGAGATTGCCTTAAACGATTGAGGTTGTCTACTTTTGTTTACTTTAATGAAAAATGGTTGCTTTCTTTTTTACATTTTTTTAAATGAGAAAAAGTAAGCGTCCAAAAATAGTTACTATGTGATCAAATATAAAAAATATTTACATAGGTGAACTTTTACACTATACCAAGTCTCCAACTAAACATGTTAACGTACATAAATTAATTAATTAACAAGTATACTTCTAAAGTCTGGAAATGAAATGCTTATAAAAACTTTGAGATGTTGCAAAAATAGAGAAAGTTGTGTGTATGTAGATAATATAAATTTATGTGTTGAAAGCAAGTCTACTAAATCTAGAGAAGGCATTGTAGTCAGTAAAATTTAAACATAAACTCTACGGCAAATAATAATAAGCAACAAATAGAAACCCTGTAAGATGCAAATTAATTTGTCATACAAGAAAGTATATATATATGCTAGTAAAACAATAAAGCGCTAGGTAGTTATAAAGATTTACTCCAATTATATTGGCAATCAACATTGGTATTTTCTTTTGGTAGGGGGAGTGCAGGGATTGAATGTTGCAATTTTAAGTGTGTAAAGGATAGTGCCTCTTCTATTTTTTCGAAGTGTGACATATGAATTGTCTTTCATCTTTGCATAGTGGTAGAAGGAGAATAATGGTGCAAGTCACATTTTTTTTAATGTTGTGGTGTGTGAGATTGTTGTGAAGGTCAAGCCTTCATGTTCAGAGTTACCAATGTTAATAGTTGACCTTCTTAATGTGAATGCTTGGGATTTATGGATATTCAATGCCTGGTCCAGGAGGATATTGGTGGCCACCCACCTATTTTTCTTGGACCCCCACCACTGTTTCTTTCAGTTTTCCAGTTTCCTTAATTGTAGCACAATTTACTATTTTTGGCAGTTTTCGGGTCCTAAACTTTCGGAGTCGTTTTGAGGCCCTAAACGACGTTTTTTTGGCATCGAATGGTTGTGCAAATATGAGTCCGTTCCAGACCTAACATTTGTCTTATATGGATGTAGTCTTTAAACATATCTTTCTAACGATGTATCATGCACGTCAAACGGAGGTAGTATGCTAAAGTTACGACCTTGGGAAATTGATGTACCAAGTTACCCAATGGGGCCCACATTAAGGCGTTTCACCTCCTAGGGTTAGGTTTTTGGATGTGTAGGGTTTCCATTGTTTCTCAATAATATATAGGCCTTCGAGCCTCATTGTAATACAGAGTTCAGAGGCATGTAGCCACCACATCTCTTCTCAAAGATAAGCTACCAACACTAGCTAGTTTATTTCCATTCTGTATGTAAACAAGTTTTAGTTATTGATTAATGAAACGAAGTGTTATTTCCGCTGCATATTTGTTTCTATGGTTAGTTGTGTATTCTGTTGCGTTCCTGCATAAATCCGGATCAGTGGTATCTAAGCAATCTGCTCTTTCTCGATCCTTCTTTGCATGTCCCCAAGGAGGGCGGGGTATAAAGAGTTAGGGCTCGATCTGGTTGAACCTTTGCAAGATCAACCTTGCAAATCCCGACGACCACCCATGGGGGATGAAAAGAAAGACAAGGGCGCAGAAGATCCTATCAAAATGTTTCTCGAGGAGGCCCTTTGGAGGTGCAACCCCTTTTAAGGTACGAGTAAACTTCAACATTCCCATATTTGATGGTCGAATAGATGCAGACGCCGTAGATAAATGGTTGAATCTATTAGAAGGATATTTCTCGGTTCATGACTTTTATGATCGAGAAAAGATTACTTTTTCTCTACTCAAAGCCGCCCCCCATGTCAAGGATTGGTGGGAAACCTACTGTGAGAGAAAGGATGAGGAGGAACCCTCTCTGTTCTCAGTCGTACCCACTTGGAATTCTTTCCGAGATGCCATAAAGGGACAATATTATCCAGTGGGGAGCTATGAGGACAAGCACATCAAATGGACTACGCTGCGGCAGCAAAGAGATCAAGATGTGCATGAGTTGACGAATCTGTTCCATACCCTGCACACCAAGTTGGGTATCAAAGATTCAGAGAAACATTTGGTGCTGAAGTACCGTAGTTGTCTGCATAGATACATTCAGGAGGAAATGGAGTTCCTTGACATCTCCTCGCTTGGTACGGCATATCAGTATGCTGCCAAAATTAAGCAAAAATTCAAACAGAAAAAGTGAGACTTTGGATCTGCGAATCAGAAGCAAGGGAAAGGTGCCCCCAAACCACAGAACCAAGGACACAGCCAAGGCATGGTGACTCAAGAAAACTTGCCAAAGCCGTAAGCAAAGAGAAACACTGCAAAGCCGAAGAAGGAAGTGGGAAAGTGGTGCGAGTTCCATAAGAGCCCCACTCACAACACAAGTGAGTGTTGGGCTAAGCAGTCACTGGTGGCTGAGATAAAGGCTTCTGAATCATATGCATACTCTGACACTGAATCTGAACTCGAGAAGGGGAATGGCAAAGGGAAGAATATTATCGATGCAGAGCCCAACGCCACCATTTCCACCACGAAGATCTAAAAGGAAGAACCAAAAGATTCAGAGGAGGAGGAGCATCTTTTCCATTCCCAGATGTGGGTAAAGGGTTCCCCGCTACAGTTCATCGTCGACAGTGGGAGCCAAAAGAATCTGATTTCAGCAGAGGTCGTGAAGCGGTTGGGTTTGTCGACCAAAGCACACCCGTAGCCATACACCATCAGGTGGCTTCACCAAGGACGAGATCTTCGCGTTAGCCAGCAGTGCCACCTTCCCTACAGCATCAAGCCCTTCACCGATGAGGTATTACGTGATATTGCTCCTCTTGATGTTTGTGATGTATTATTAGGTCAACCATACTTATGGAAGCGACATGCTGTGTATGAGTCCCGACCTCGCGCTGTTATTATTACGTTGGGAAATCATTTGTACAGGATACCAGAGGTACCACCCCCTACCGCTATCTCTTTGGTTACTGCAAAACAATGCAGTAAGCTCATTTCCAAAATCGGGAAGTTTGTTTTCTTGATGATCCACCCTCAGGGCAAGAAGAAGATCGTGGCCACAACCTCCAAATAGGGCCCCTCTACACGACAACAACAAATGGACAAGGTCGTGGAGGAGTACCAGGACATATTCACCTCACCCACCGGGGTGCCTCTCCACTGTCAGTTCAAGCACCCCATCGATCTGACCCCAGGTGCGCCGCTACCCAATGGACCGATCTATCGTCGCTCTGTTTTGGAGAATGATGAAATAAAGAGGCAAATTCAGGAGCTGCTGCAGAAGGGCCACATCCGGCCAAGTTCATTGCCCTATGGGAGCCCGATTGTGTTGGTACAGAAAAAGGATGGGACTTGGAGACTCTGTATTGACTATCGGGCGCTGAACAAGATCACTGTCCAGAATAGGAACCCGATCCCATGGATTGATGACCTCCTAGACCAACTTAAAGGGGAAAAATATTTTAGCAAGATCGACTTAAAGTTCGGGTATCACCAGGTACCGATCGAGCCGACCGATGTGTGGAAGACTGCCTTCAAAGCCAAGGAGGGCCTTTACGAATGGTTGGTCATGCCTTTCGGACTGACGAATGCTCCTGCAACCTTCATGAGACCAATGGACGACATCTTGCAGCCATTCACCAACTCATTTGTAGTAGTGTCCTTGTATGACATCCTGATCTTCAGCTAGACTTGGGAAAAGCACCTCCACCACATTCGACAAGTCCTCCAAACATTGCGGCAGCACAAGTTGTGTGCCAATTTGGACAAGTGCACTTTTGGCATGACCCAGTTTCAGTATCTGGGATACATTATTGATGACTGTGGGGTACATGTGGATCCAACCAAGATCCAAGTCATTCGGGATTGGCCAACCCCAACTACTCTAAGAGAGCTTCGCAACTTTTTGGGCCTTGTTAATTTCTACCGCAGGTTCGTGTTGGGATTCTCTCATATCACTTGGCCGTTGAGTCAAGTCACCAAGGGAGGAGCAAAAGAAAAATTCTTTTGGTCAAAAACTCAGCATAAGGCGTTTGCAGAATTGAAACATTGCCTCTGTTGTGCCCCAGTGCTCACATTACTATACTTGCAACAACCATTTGAGATCGAGACAGATGCCTCTGACTATGCTATTGGGGTAGTCCTTACTCAACAAGGGCATCCAGTGACATATCACAGTGAGACACTGTCAGACATAGTCCACAAATATCCCACTTATGACAAAGAGATGTATTCCACTGTACAGGCTTGCCGACAATGGAAGCATTACATTTTGGGGAAGGAAACGATCATCCACATAGACCACCGACCCCTGCAGTTCATGCAGACACAAGGGAAGTTACAGAATGACCGCCATCAGAAGTGGTCCACATATCTACAACAGTTTCATTTGAACATCAAGTACAAGAAGGGAAGCACCAATAATGTTGCAGACTGCCTCAGCTGACCACCAATCGTGGCGATAACGACCGTGCTCAACTCTTGTGGGCATGAGACTTCTGATTGGCCACTTCTCTACAAGAGCGATCCAGAATTCAGCCACACATACCAGACGCTCTTGGAGGGAAACCAAGTTCCAAAATTTCACCTCCAGGATGTACTACTGTGTCACATGGGACACCTTTGTGTTCCTTCAAGCGAGCGTTCCAAGATGATTTGGGAAGCGCACTACAGTCGGGTCACTGGGCATTTCAGGGTCGAGAAAACAGTGGTAGTACTGCAGAAGTATTTCTATTGGCCGAACCTTCGACAAGACGTCAGGAAGTACATCCGATCCTGCACTGCCTACGCCATTGCCAAACCATCCATCAAGAAGCAAGGCCTCTATACTCAGTTTCCTACCCCTAGTCGACCTTGGGAATCCATCTCCATGGATTACATGTCAAGCCTTCCTTCTACTAAGCACGACAATGACTGTGTGTTTATGGTCGTTGACAGATTCTCAAAGATGGCCATAATGGCGGCCTGCAAGAACTGCTAAACTCTTCTTTGAACGAGTGTGGGTACACTTTGGTATCCCACAGTCTATAATCTCAGACCGGGATAGCAGGTTCCTTAGTACATTCTGGTCTAGCCTATGGTCAATGCTAGACACCAAACTCACAAAGTCCACAACTTTCCATCCCCAGACTGATGGCCAGACAGAGGTTGTCAACATGATGATCGTACACATTTTGTGCATGTACAACTGAAAGCATCCATGCACATGGGATGAGAGCCTCCCTTATGTACAACACAGCTATAACCGAGCCCTCCACAGCTTAACCAACCACAGCCCCTTTTAGGTGGGCTTGGGATTCCAGCCACTATGTCCCATTGACATAGCCATGCCATTTGCAGCTACTTAGGCTGATTCAGCTCATATCCAGTTTGAAGTTTCCAAGGAAAACAACTTCATTGAGCGCATTCAGCACATTCACCAACAGGTTCATGACATATTGGACAGATCCAATGCTAAGTACAAGCAGCGACATGATTAGCATCGAGTGCAACACAACTTCCAGGTGGGCGACAAAGTGTGGCTACATTTATAGAAGGAGTGCCTCGCTGGACCCCACCGCAAGCTTCGCTCGCTCCGATATGGGCCATACACCATCACCAAGGCTATCGGGGACAATGCCTTTGAGCTCAGTATTCCACCATTCCTTGGTCTACACCCAATGTTCAATGTGGACCGCCTTCGGCCCTACTTTCCACCTCTACTGGACACATCAGACGTGGCAGAACAACTTACACCAACAGAGTTAAACCCCGACTGCATGGAACAAGCCACAACTGATCGGATTATGGACACATAGATCAAGAACACCCGCCAGCAGAAGATCCAACTATATATGGATTTGTCAAAGCAGGCCAACTCCTTCACCAGGGAAAGTGGCTCACCGGGGACCAAGTTCAACAGAAGTTTCCTCATCTCATGGAGGAACTCAATGCAATGGGGACCATTGCTTCCTAAGGGGGGAGGAATGATCCAGGAGGATATTGGTGGCCACCCACCTATTCCTCTTGGACCCCCACCACTGTTTTTTTCAGTTTTCCAGTTTCCTTAATTGTAGCATAATTTATTATTTTTGGCAGTTTTCAGGTCCTAAACTTCCGTAGCCGTTTTGAGGCCCTAAACGACGTTTTTTTGGCATCGAATGGTCGGGCAAATATGAGTCCGTTTCAAACTCAATATTTGTTGTTTATGGATGTAGTCCTTAAATAGATCTTTCTAACGATGTATCATGCGCGTCAAACAGAGGTAGTATGCTAAAGTTACAACCCTGAGAAATTGATGTACCAAGTTACCCAACGGGGCCCACATTAAAGCGTTTCACCTCCTAGGGTTAGGTTTTTGGATGTGTAGGGTTTCCATTGTTTCTCAATAATATATAGGCCTTCAAGCCTCATTGTAACATAGAGTTCAGAGGCATGTAGCCGCCACATCTCTTCTCAGAGATAAGATACTAGCACTCTAGCTAGTTTATTTCCATTCTGTATGTAAACAAGTTTCAGTTATTGATTAATGAAATGAAGTGTTATTTCTGATGCATATTTGTTTCTATGGTTATTTGTGTATTCTGTTGCGTTCCTGCATAAATCCGGATCAGTAAGATTATACATACACACACAGATAACTTCTAAATAGGATAACTAAGGTGTCTATTGACTTATTTTGTTAATGCATCTTAATGTCATTGGCAAAAAAGGAATAATTGTGCATCTTAGTAGGAAAATACTTAGTTGTAAAAAGGCTAAAAACGGTTTTTGTGTTTTTGTTACAGAGGCTACACAAATTTAAATCAATATAATATATTTTAAAATTTTAAACTCGCATACTTCTTTTTATATATATGTAATTTAAAAATAATTATATATTTCTTTTAAAACTCATGGAGTAAATTTTCTACCTGAGCATTTGCACCGATCGGACGATCAACAACAGGTGATGTGACAGCTCACGCGATCCAGGTCGTCTGATCAGTGCAAATGGTCGGGTAAAATGTTTACTCCAAAACTCATTATGTAATATAAATGGTTGTAATTTATAAATTTATATTTACATTTGTTTTCATAATAAATCTTTCAATAATGGGTTAATCCTTGCACAACATACTTTGTAATATAGAGCTTTGAGTCACGATTTTAATGGGCCAATTTAAAGATTTGGGAAGGTGTTAGTTTATACGAAGCAAAACCAATCGATGTTGGGTTGGGTGTACGCCCCAGGATTGGAGTTTAGGATTGATCCACATACATGAGGGATTTATTAGGAGGGATTAGATGGGGATATAGTTGAACAGTTCTCCGCATGGATGGATGTAAGGAATGAATCATTTTGAAGATAATCTCCCATAGAAATACCACAAATCACTTGTAATGGACTCTGTAATGAATATGGATATTAGTATAGTATCTTCGGCATCAATTTCTAGGAATCGTAATACAACATGTCCCCTTCTTTTGACTACCTAAATCTAGATAGGCGACTCACCCACTCAAGTCTTACACCCATATTCTCATTTACATTGTGGTTAAACCTAGCTCTCATACAATTGTCTATATTACAATGTGTTGATGACTTCTTCTTCTTCGTCTACTTCCATGTGCTTGTTTTGCTTTCCATGTGCCTCTTTTCTTAATTCATTTCTTGCTTCTTTGTCTTTGCAATGTTGGTTGTGGAGCCTAATCTTCCAAATCCATAGATATTATTCAGTCGTATTTGTAACCCAGGTGTACTGTACACTCATTCCCCCTGCCTTAGGGTTTGGTGCAGCGCCCCCAAGAAATGGGGGTTTGGGGACAGAGCCCCCGAGAAATTTTTATGGGATATGTGTTGGCCAACAGTTTTGCGGACCCATGGTATTGGGTTAACCCTAGAATTTTCCCATTGTATTTCCCCTATAAAAGAAAGCATTGTAAAATGACTGAGTATGGTATTGTATTGTATTGGAAGAGAGACTGTGAGAGGGTGAAGAAGAAGTGCAACGGTTTTGCTGCAGGGTGTATCCCTTCATCTTTCTAGACTATAATAAAAGGACTGGCAATTTCTTTGTGGACGTAGCCCATCGTTTGGGTGAACCACGTTATATATGTGTCTCTATGTAATGTTTTAATGTGTTTTGCATCTTGCTTATTGATTTAACTGTATATCTGTTATTGCTCTGCGGTCCTGTTTTCTAACATGCAACACGAACTTCATCCCCCTTCTCACAAAGCAACAAGTCGTCTCAATCAATTCCCATTAAATTATAAAATCATAATAAATCATGCATCACATGCGTATGCTTCAAATTAAACTCAATATACTAAGTTCTAAACCATATCAAATTATAATAACCATAAACAACACCAATACATAGATATAATCTTAGATCTACACACGATCCGATCTAGACATTCAAAAATGGAAATCTGCAAAGTCGCTCATCCCTGTTTAGATTTTTTTTTATAAGCTTAATCATGCAAAATAATATAAAAATACCAATAAGAGAGATCACATAAATAAAAAAATAATTTTTTACTTGTAATATGACTATCTTATCAATAGAAATAAGAAGCCATCATATGAATTGAAGTTTTGAAGAATGGAGTATTAAATGGAATGGTTTCCTAATTTTATTTGAAAGCTCAATTTTTGTTTCTTATTTTTTTTTAACATAATATTGGTATAGAATTTATAGTTTATATTAATTTATAATGTAAGAAGATTATGCTTAAAATTTGAAAATTTTAATTCCATATATGTATTTAAATAATAATTAGGAAAAATAATATTGTTTATTTATTAATTTTACGCATATTTATATATAATATACAATTCCATAATTTCATATATAAATAACCACCATACATCTCAATAATATCAAAAAGTTAAAATTTCATAACATGTAGATTCATAAATTTATAAAATTCTAAATATATATATCATTTTCTATAATCTAATATTAAAAACATTAATATATATATTTTCACTAACCAACATGCAATCTTTATAATTTCATGTAAACATCAAATTTTAATCACGATATCTTTGTATACTAATATTAAAAACACTAATATATATTTTCACTAACCATTATTACATAATTTGATAGCATGCAATCTTATAATTTCATATAAACATCAATTTTTTAATTATCATATTTTTGTATATATTTTTTTTTTAATATCATATCTTTATATACTACTTTTTACCTTTTTTTTTAATTATCATATCTTTGCATCTACATTTTTTTACTTTTTAAGTACATCCTTTTTCCATCTTTTCAACATAAATAAGCATATAATATCATTATATAATACTAATAGTTTCATACTAATAATTAAATATACATAACATTTATATAGTCATCTTTATCGGTATTTAATTCTAACATTTAAAATTTTAATTAAAAACTAATATGTTTCTTAATTAAATAATACTAATAGTTTCATACTAATAATTAAATATGCATAACATTTATATAGTCATATTTATCTGTATTTAATTCTAACATTTAAAATTTTAATTAAAAATTAATATGTTTCTTAATTAAAAAGTATAGAGAAAATATAAATTGTTATATATTCATATATATTTAATAAAATGTTATATAGTTTAAATATCTCAAAAACAATATATACCAATAATATAATTTTTTTATTCATTTCCATAATTTCATTTAAAACTTAACCACTAATTATTTAAAGAATAACTGAGTGAATGAAAAAACAACATTTAATAAAAATATATAAATTTATATTATTTAATTTTTTAAAACATAAGTATATTTATAATTAAATATCTAAAAGTACAAAATATAAAGCAATGTTATAATGAAAGTGAATTTAGTTTTTTAAAGTTTATATAGATTTTTTTTTTTGGTTGACAAAAACGGTTATGTTTATATTAAGATCAAAATAGAGAAAAAATGAAAGTTTACAACTATCTAATTTTTAGAGAAATCAGATCTTAGAAGTCTACCCCTTCTCCTACAATCACGTCCGAACACTCTCTCAGACAGATGAACACAAAATTTAGAAATTCTTCCTAAGGGGGAAACTCTAAGGATACAAGAAGATTTACCGACATCACATTCTTACTTAACACCATTGATTTATTAGTTGCCTAATAAGCCAAGTCATTATGCTCATGGAGAATATGAAAGAACTCTATTCGATGAAAAGTTTTCGAGACAGACTTAATTCTTTTAATTAGTCTAGCCAACCTTAAGTTTCGTCTTTGACTTGCTCCATTCATTGTCTGAATTATTAACCAAGAGTCTCCAAAGACGATGGCTTCCTCGACTCCAATTGCTTTCAGCTGCTTGATTCCTTGCCACAGTCCATAGGCTTCAACCATGTTATTGGAGTCAACTCCTATATTCCACGAATACTCTACTTCTATTTTCCCGTCAGGACATATGACGACTCCTCCGCCTCCTGCCATCCCTGGATTCCCCTTTGAGGCACCGTTAAAGAACAATTTGAACATATTCCTCTCTTTTAACCAACTCATGAATTGAGATTTATCAAGTCTAATTTCCCATATTTCCAACTTCTTCAAGGTTATATCTGTTTCAATAGCTAAAACGTTAAAGGACTGCATCCAATCCATCTCATTTGGTGAGAGCTTGTCTTTATTTTTGGAAACCTAATTGACATTAATAATCTCTCCCATGAGAGCTTGCGTCATAGAGACAATTTTTTCTGGCGATTGTTCCTTGTTCTGGAAAATTCTATTATTACGTTCCAACCAGAGATGCCAGCAGACGATCCTTGGAAGCATCTTCCAACATTCTTTGATTCCCCTTTTGTTAGTCAAGTCCCCATTAAACACCTTCTCCCAGTTAATAAACCAGAGCTGAGAGTTACCTGGGAGCATAACCTTGCCGAACCAGGGAATCATGAGTTGATCCCACACATCTCTGGCGTAGGGGCAGGAAAAGAAAACGTGCATAATATTTTCGGTGCTTTCACAACACAGAGGGCATTTGAACAAGCCTTCAAACCCACGCTTCTCCAAATTCTCACTCGTGAGGATCTGTCTATGCAGCACCATCCAACAAAATATATCAATTTTTTGTAACGTGGGGGAATCCCACAGATTCTTCTAGATCGCAGGATTAGAAGGAGCACTTAGGATTGCTAAGAACGTTCCATATCCTTGCGCAAAGGTGTACAGGTCCGAGATTCCCCATCCACGATGGTCCTTGGTTCCTCTTTCCACTGGCGCTATACCTGCCAGACAGTCCATGAATTGCGATTTTTCATCTGCCAACTCCATGGGACAGTCCAACAAGATCCAACCAGTCCATCTATGAGGTGGCTCATTTTCCCATTGAGCAATGTCCCAAATCGTCCTAATTCCTTGCCTTTCAAAGCGGTGGAGGGAGCGGGTTCCCCATGATTGGATCATGCCTTTTTTTAATTTACTTACCATTGCCCGGTATCCAGTGAAGGTATTTTTTGAACCTAGGAAGCGCCTTCTGGCAGAGAGAAAAAATGGAAGAGCCATGCATGATCCTGGGAATGGAGTCTAGACACCCGAGTCTCGGACCAGTAAAATATTTGTTTTGAATCACCTTGCTACTCTAGGAGGGATTTTTGTCAACTAGGTTCCACAACAACTTAGCAACCATTTCCTAGTTCTGATACTTCATATCTTTAATCTGGAGACCTCCTTCCATTCGAGGCATTTTTATTTTCCTCCGACTGATAAGGGCAAATTTTTTTCCTTCACCTTTTTTCCCTCCCTGCCAAAGGAAGGACCTCAGCATATTTTCTATTTTTGCTAAAATTTTGGAAGGGGCCAACAAAATAGAGAATTGATAGAGCGGGTAGCTATTGAGTACATCTTTTATCAATACCAATTTCCCGACCAAATTTAACCACACAGCTCCCCAGGAAAGAATTATTTTTTTGATTTTTTCAATCAGAGGGTTCCAATCCGAACTTTTTGGCTTATTTCTGAAAACCGGTATCCCCAGATATTTAAATGAGTGCCAGATGGTTACTCCTTCAATCTCCAATATCCAAGCTATTCCAGACATCTCCCTTGGGTTGATGTTCCAACTGTAGATCATGCTCTTTCTAAGATTTAGCTTGCTCCCTGAAGCATGGCAATATTGATCAAGTTCATCTTTGAATCTTCGGGATATGAGTTGAATGGCCCTCCAAGCATAATTGTGTCATCTGCAAATTGTGCATGGTTGATGTCTTTTGTTCCTTAAGCCATACTGATGCCAATTAGTTCTTGATCCCTCCTAGTTTTCTCGATTTGGAACCTGAAAACAGAGGCTTGGATTGCATAGAGTAGGGGCGAGAGCGGGCAGCCTTGTCTCAATCCTCACGTGGCTTGGAAGAAACCAACCACTCTTTCGTTAATAAGAGGGGCAATCCAGGGAGAATTGATGCAAGCTTTTACCCAGTTGATGAAGCTTGGGTCAAATCCATATCTTGCCATTACATTGAGAAGAAAGGGATGAGTAACCCTGCCAAATGCATTAGCTAAATCAATCTTCACCATCATACCTTTTTCACCATTCTTCAGACTTGAATGAATTGCCTCTTGGACAAGGATTATGTTGTCCCAAATTCTCCTGCCCTTAATGAAGCCTCCTTGATTCTCTGGAATAATATGAGGCATGATTCCTTTTAACCTTCGAGCCATAATTTTGGTTATTATCTTGTACCCAATATTACAAAGAGAGATTGGCCGAAATTTGTCAAAGGAGATCGTATCTTTCTCTTTGGGAATTAGAGCAAGGAAGGCTGAATTCGTGCTTCCACATATTTTGTCACATCTCTGATATTTTGTCACCATTTTGAATAAATATTTTTGTACTATTCCCCAACAAGATTTGATGAAGTTTGTATCGAACCCATCTGGGCCAGGTGCCTTAACATCCTTCAACTCTTCCATCATGATATTTTTAATCATTCTGTCATTGTTCTTATTGCTAACAATTTTTGGCACTAAAACCATGATTTTATTGTCATGTATGATGTCGACCTCTGTAGTGTAAATTGTCTTGAAATGGCACGTGGCTTCAGATTTGATCTCTTCAAAATCAAGAATAACCTGATTCTGAACATGAATCTCACTCACAGCTTTGAAATTCTTCCTAGATTCAGCCTATTTATGGAAGAATCCAGAGTTACAATCCCCTGCATGGAGCCAGAGACATCTGGCTTTCAGCCTCCTTAGCTCATTTTCCTGTCTGCATGCAACGAGGATTAAAGTTTATATAGATTGCATATTGCAGGGTAACATTATATAGATTTACAATGATATATTAACATAAATTATATTAAAAAATAATATTATAATAAAATTAAACAATAGATTTAGACAAATTATCGCAAGGATCTTGCAACCAAATCTTGCCACAAAAGCTTGATGAGAATTTGAAAAGTCAATTTCGGAGTAACATTTTAATATCCATTTTGGTGAGAATTTTTAAGATCGATTTTGGAGTGACATTTTTATATCCATATTGAAATGTGTTCATTGATTAGGTATTAGAGGGGAAATATGCACTCTTTTATTTAAAAATCGGTAATAATTAGGTTCAAGTAGCCCGTGGAGGTAGAGTAAGTGGTAAAGTTGAAATGGTTGTAAATGGAAGGTCTATGTTCAAATTCCCCCCAATTTGACTCATGCACCATGTTTGGGCTCTATGGACGCACCTAGGGGTATAGTGGTAGCAAGATTGGATCCTTGGACCCCGTGCCACACGAGTACCGGCCTCGTCCCCATTAGGATTATTAATCCTCCCTTGGTCAAATGTCTATTAGATTAATTATTGCCTAACTTAAGAACCTTAAATTAATTAAATGGGTCCACATGGCCCAATGGGGCCACATGTACCAGTCATTGAAGTGTGGGGGGCACTACTAGAGGTTAACTGCCACTTACTGCATGTGCATGCATCAGTTAGGGTGCCTCCTAAACCAATCCCTACATTTGAGGAGCCACTGGGAGTCCTTGCACCAACCTACTTCAGTCAGTTGGTGTTAGCACTAGTTAGTCTTAGTTAGCCCCCAGTTACAATCAGCTACTTCACAGTCAGTTAGGCTAGCACTACTAATGTATGGATAATGCATGGTTGCATGGGGAAGAGCTCTTTACCTACCTACCACACTCAGTTGCAATTAGTTAACTAGTTGTTACTGCTTGTTGGAGTTATTGGTCATCGGGGAGTTGTCTATTTGGACTCCAATATTGATTGGGAGACCTTGAGTTAGAGATTCAGTTAGATACAGTCTTATCCACTTGGAGGATTCGAATTCATTACTCATGCATTCGAATTCTACCTATGTATACTACATTGTAACACCAGATATTATTATGATGAGTATACTATAAATTCCTGAGCAATACTTGTCTGTTTCCTGTGTGGTTTGCTTTACTTAGTTTGTATGTTCGTTCTCCATTCAATTGCTGCAACATTATTAGAAATCTCTTCTTGAATATCTTAATGGCATTCAAATTCTAATATGGTATCAGATCCTTCTCAGGCAGGTTTCATGCTTGTTTCTCCTCATCGAACATCAGATGCAGTTGGGTTTCCACAGAAGTCCCGTATGAAAATTTGTTAGCTCTGGATTCATTCAGAGCAACAGAGAGGGCGTGACGGACCCTGAAAACATGTTCATGTATGGAGGAAAAGCATGCTTCTAACAATTCATATGTTTTAGTGTTATTTGCAGTGAAATTGACAGGTGCTATGCAGCTTGGAAGAGGTATTTGCAGTCGCCCTATCAGAGCAATTATGAGTTCTCAAACTCCTAAGCCACAGATCCTCACAACTTCCAATTACCATGATTGGAGGATTGATATGTAGCTGGCCACGCGCAAGCATGGCTACCACAGGATCATACATGGATGGGAGGCTGAGCCTCATCAACTGGTAGAGCGGAACAAGTTCCTAAACCATTGTGATGAAGCATTCAGGTACTTATGTACTTATATTTCCAGATATATCCTCTTTTATCTAGAAGGATTGAGGACTCCTAGAGAATCTTGGGAGAATATTTATAGCTTGTTTAACAAACAAGATGAGCTTCGAGGACACATTCTGGAAAATGAGTTGGTATCTTTACGTCCCAGCAGTTTCGAGACTATTGAGCAATTCTTCTCCAAATTCAAGTCTCTAGTGATACAATGCAGACAGTGTGGGATAGAGTGAAAGGATGAGTAGAATGCCCTTTCCATACTTAGCAAACTAGGCCCTGAGTACTCTGTCTATGTCTCTATGTTTCATTCCAAGCAGGAAAGCTTTCCTGATTGGAAACTTCCTTCTTTAGATTCATTTTCTGAGTCCTTAATCAAGGAACAAGACAAATTGATTCGAATGGGAGTAATCCAGACTTCCAAAGATCAAGCTCTCTTGGTTACTGACTCTTCCAAAGCACAAGTAAAGGGGAAATCAAAGAAGAAGGAGCCAAAGGCAGCTGATTCGAAGCCTAAACCAAATCAATAATATTCTGAAGGGGCCTCCGGCTCTAAGAAGAAGAAATTTGAAAAGAAGTTATGTCTGTATTGTGAAAAGGGATACCATCTTGAAGAACATTGTATGAGGAAGCAACTTGATGAGATGTGCGCTCTTCTTAAGTAGCACAACATTGCTCCTCCAAGAGAAAAGAAGCCTGATGAAGAAGCACCGACAAAAGATTTTGAAAGGTGTCATGCTTTGAAAGCAACTCCCTCTCCATCCTCAGCATACATTATAGATTTTGGAGCCTCCAACCACATGGTTTCCTCCAAAGAATCCTTCTCTACTCTTTCACTATCAAAGGGGCCTAATATTCATATGGGAGATGATTCTCAGATTCCAGCAAAAGGAAGGGGCTCAGTCAGAGAGAAGCATGGTGAGTTCAAGAATGTCTTATATGTGCCCTCCCTTGCTGCTAACCTGTTATCTGTTTACCGGATGACTCATACAGGCTCTTCCAAGATGGTCACATTCGATTCAGACTCAGTTGAGATTACAGAAAAAGCCACTAAAAATCTTGTAGCGAAAGGTATTGCAAATCACTCTACCAAAGCTTATGAGGTTTCTCATTTCTTGCATGTTTCTCCTCCTACAGCTTTAGTGTTTCATGATAACAATACCAACAATATTTTGCATGAGAGATTTGGCATCTCAATTTAAAATATCTGAAGCAGCTCCACAATGATAACATGGTTGAAGGTTTTCCCTCCATCCAAACTTTTGATGGAGTATGTGTTGGGTGCTTGGTAGGTAAGCATCCAAAAAAGAAGTATGATGTTGGGAAGGCTCATAGAGCTATCTCTACACTTGATTTGACACACAGTGATGTAAATGGACGTATGCCCACAAACTCCATTAATGGTTGCACGTATTTTCTGACCTTTATTGATGATTGTTCTAGGTACTGCTGGATCTACTTTGTAAGCTAAAATCAGAAGTTTTTGAGGCTTTTAAAAGTTTTAAATCTATGGTTGAGAACAGCTTCAATAAGAAGATCAAGTCAATAAGATCTGATGGAGCAGGAGAATATGTCAAAAGAGATTTCCAAAATTTCTATGAATCAGTGGGGATTCGAATGGAACACTCAATTCCATACACACCACAACAAAATGGTGTGGTTGAGAGGAAGAACAGATCATTGAAAGAGATGGCAACATGCCTTCTCCATGGCAAGCATCTACCTCCTTCTCTTTGGGCTGAAGCAATAAACGATGCTTCGTATTTGTACAATAGGGTGCCCCACAAGTCAATGGTTGGGGTGAATCCATTCGAAGCACTGCATGGCTATAAGCCCAATGTCTCTCATCTGAGATTTTTTGGTTCCAAATCTTGGGCCAGGATACCACTTGACAAGAGAAAGGTCTTCTAAGCCCAAAGTAGTGAATGCATTCTGCTAGGATATGTAGATGATGACAAAGCTTACAAACTGATAGAGGTTGCTACCAGAAGATGCTTCATTGAAAGAAGTGTCCAGTTCAAAGAAGATCAGCTGCATGATACTCCTCCAGCAACACAGGAATGTATAACTATTTCTCCTCCTTTTTTTGATGATGTTGATGTGCTACAGGTTTCAGATTCAGATGAAGAAGATCACATACAACATGGTTTTGTTATTGAGACCGAATCTCAAGAGATTCTAGATCCAGATCTAGTATCCATTCCTAATCAGAAGCCTAAACCCATATGGGCTCAAAATCTTCTTGATGCAACTGGAAGTGGTGCTGGAGTTCTAGAAGACAAAAGAAGAACTAGGTCCCAGTATCAGAATGAGCATGCTACACTATCTCTCATAGATTCGCTCTCTACAGAATGGTGCAGCAAAGTTCCAGGTCGGTGCTACTTGATGATGGCGAATGATCAGCTTCACGGCCCATAGAAGCAGAGATTTCATCATTCCCTACCTTCACCATCTAACATAACCAAACAGAGTCATCAGTTCAAAAGTACATTGAGAGGTCCACTGATGGACCATGTTGCTACATAGAGCTGCAATTTTTTGCAGCAGTGTTTTGCTCAAGTTATTTTTCTAAGGAGGAAGCTTTGTTCTTCTAAAGATAGCTTGCAGATTGCTATTTTCCTGCTTATTTTTGAGGGGGGGGGGGTTCCCATGAGGTTTTCCCCTATTTTCTCAGTTGTACTAAGCAACATTTTTTATTATCTTCTAGATTGTATTTGAGTGACCTATGGTCTTGTTACCAGATCCCAAAGTTGTCTAAGTTAGGATTCAGGGGGGGTGTTAGGATTATTAATCCTCCCTTGGTCAAATGCCTATTAGATTAATTATTGCCTAACCTAGGAACCTTAAATTAATTAAATGGGTCGACTAGTGCAATTGGGTCCACATTTACCAGTCATTGAAGTGTGGGGGACACTACTAGAGGTTAATTTCCACTTACTCCATGTTCATGCATCAGTTAGGGTGCCTCCTAGACCAAACCCTACATTTTAGGAGCCATCGGGAGTCTTGACACCGACCTACTTCAGTCAGTTGGTGTTAGCACTAGTTAGTCTTAGTTAGCCCCCAGTTACAATCAGTTACTTCACAGTCAGTTAGGCTAGTGCTACTAATGCATGGATAATGTATAGTTGCATGGGGAGGAGCGCTTTACCTACCTACCAGACTCAGTTGCACTGAGTTAACTAGTTGTTACTGCTTGTTGGAGTTATTGGTCATCGAGGAATTGTCTATTTGGACTCCGATATTGATTGGGAGACCTTGAGTTAGAGATTCAGTTAGATACAGTCTTATCCACTTGGAGGATTCGAATTCATTACTCATGCATTCGAATTCTACCTATGTATACTACATTGTAACACCGAATATTATTATGATGAATATACTGTAAAATTCCCGAGCAATACTTGTTTGTTTCCTATGTGGTTTGTTTTGCTTAGTTTGTGTGTTCATTCTCCATTCAATTGCTGCCACATTATCAGAACTCTCTGCTTGAAAATCTTAATGGAATTCAAATTCTAATAGTCCCTAGTTATCGATTCCCCTAGTAAAAAAAATAGGTTCGAGGAGTAACTTAGTTGGTTGGAGAGTCCAAAGACTGTTGATATTGAGGCCATTGAGGTTCAATTCTCATGAATCCATATCTTTGGGTCCAAGGCTATCACCACAAGGAAATAATAATAATAATTATTATTTTAAATTAATGAAATTCTAATTTTTAATGATTAAAAGAGGAGTATTCTAACATATTTTTAAACACTAAAATGTGTTCATTGAAAATTATTAGACAATAAAAAGAAAATTTATGATAATAAAATTGTAAATATCAATAATTTAATATTAATAATTCAATTTGCAAAATTCTCATAGAAAAATTATAGCATAAATTTTAAACACAATAAATTTAATAATTTGATTTAAACATATAATTATAACTAAAAACCAAAAGCATAAACATTTAACCTACATTGATATCAAATTTTATTATATAATCATATTACAAAGGTGAATGTCACAACCAATTTGTAATGTGTTTTGAATGGTATGTCAACCAGTTTGTAAAATGTTTTGCATTTTCCCATCTTTGTCTAAAGGGCAAGGTCCTTGAGTAACTTCCATTGTGCATCTCCCAAATTTCCCTCATGTTTCACTAGCCCCAAATAGTATTTCAAACATCGCACACTGAATATGAGATCTCCATGATCTTATGCATTAACAACACACGCATGCCAAGTTTCCTTTTGAATTTATGTTGATATGAGTGTATAATCTTTCGAAGGGGTGAAAAGATGGAAACTAAGCTCTCCCTCGCATCGGATAGAGCATACACCGATATGGATCACAGATCACCCAATAATTCTTGTTTTCCTGCAATATTTATTTCAATAATATCATTTTTCTTCCTTACTTGTCCATGCACTCAAACAATAAACCTAATTCACATCATTCATGCAAACAATTCACAACTGCTTTAACAAATAGAGATCCATCAAAAGTTTGGTTTAAGAGAGTGAATCAAAAGCCAAGATGCTTCAAAGTTTCATGTAGTTGTTTTGAAAGTTCAAAAAATCCAAACCATCAAATGAAGTTTTCAAATTTTATAACAAAAAAATACCTTGAATCATTCATATCAATGTTAAAATTTACACTCGGATTCATGAATATCACAATACCCTTTCAAATTTCTCACAGTTAATTAAACATAAATTTAATTAAAATAATAATAAAAGAAATTTATCACAATTAATTTAAATAGAAACTTTCTATACATAATCACATACTCACAAAAGGGAGTTTACCGCATGGTTTCTTCTATGAAATTCAAAAAGTAATTAAAACGCAATCAAAATATCTAAATTAACATTAAAATAATAGGTCAAAACTTCATTAAAACACAATAAAAAATGTTGAATTAACATTAAAAGGACACTTTATGAGCCAAGGAAAATAAATGATCTTATTGATTGGACCGAAAGAAGAGACGTGGATTGGATCTGCCAAGAAATTTTACCAAGCTGGCAACAAATATTACAATGTATTTATGGTGCACCATAGTCAAGGTTCTCTAGAAAAGGAACCTACTAAAGACAACAAAAAAAACACATAATATCCATTAAAAGGCACAGGATAAGTCACTAGCACTTGCAACTGTACATGGAAGATAAACAACACTCGCATATGTGCCTAGGGAATGAACAAACACCGGTAGGATGGAAGAAACAAAGGTCAGATAAAATTTTAATAAGAAGACACTATGCTCAAGAATGACCATGGTCTCCCTATTTTTCACCTCTTGAGCCTAAAAAAATTGCATATGCACCCAAGGTTTTTAGTGCAAGCAATGTCTTGAAGATGCTCATGGTAAGTCTCCTTCAAACATTTGTTTTACTTTTTAAGCAAACTAATTGTACTCAGAAAAGTAAAATGTTAAGTCTTCTTTAAACATTCATTTTAATTGTTAAGCAAACTAATTGTACTAAGAAAAGTAAAATTTTCAGTAGTTTGCATAGCATACTAATTTTATTGAGCGAAGTAAAATGTTTTACAACTTGCAAATATTTATAACAAAAAAAAGTAATCTCTTAAATATTTATGTTGTTTTAATTTTGTTTACCTCTTTTTAGTTCCTAAATCTAAGAAAAAATGGAGTTTGTTCTATGTTGTTAATGTTGTCAAAACCCATTATTTCCATATTATTGAGGCTTGCCTAATTAATATTTCTCTTTTTCTTCGATTTGAATTCCTTTCAATTTTGAATGGTTGTCATTTGACCAAGCCCTATTTTCTTATTTAGCTTAACAAATTCATCAACGGGATGATCATGTGTCATCTTTATTTCATATACGCAGTGAGCTTCCTTCAACTTTCATGTCGCCTCTAGCTTGGGAGGGTTCCATTCAATGAGTCAACGAAAACAACAACAGTAGTACACCCTATGATAAACCATGGGTTGGATTCTTCACAAACACATGAACATGCTAGGGTTTATTCTAGCTCGACCTCCGCTTTGTCATCCTTGACTTCTGCTCATCCTTCCAATGACGGCTCCTTGCAATACACCATCAGCGAGGCTAACAACAGTTGTGGCAACAATAAATTCACATCAATGTCTTCGTTTGTGAGCCCATGCAAGGGTTGACACATGTATTTGTTGACAAAAGGAGATCCCAACTGTTTAATAGTAATGTGTTTTTTTATTGATGATAGGAGGATGCTCCTCATAGGCCGTCGACAGATGACAAAGTGGCCAGAGGAACCAACCCCTTTGTTGAAATATTGTAACTTCGAAGAATATTCTATATGTATCTTTTTATGGTCCCCGATTCTCCTACCGGGAGAACCACTTGTATTACATTGTACCCCGATGCTCCTAATCGGAAGAACTAATAAGATTCATGAGGTAGTCCCCTCTAATTGTAAAGGTGGGTCATTAGCACCCCAGTGTGGTTACTTGAGCCTACATGTGTAACTCGAGCTTACATGATTTAACTCGAGCCTACATGTCAAATGAGTTAACTTAAGTGAGTGGATGAATATAAATAGAGGTGTAGTGGTCCTCATTTGAGACACACACACTCTCACTTGTGTTAGCGCATTAGTGGAGAAGAGAAGTAGCTAGAGAAGGAGGAGGATCAGGCTTTGATCTCCTTGCTGGTTTTATCTTTTATCTTTTTGGGGCATCTATATTGAGGAAGCTTTTGCTGGGTTTTTCCCTTTAGGGTTGTGCCAGGATAAATATTTGTGTTCCTTTTGTATGGTTGTGCTTGTCTATCTTTCAGTGATCCTGTTTATATGCTTTTGTTATGAAAATGAAATGAAATACTGATGTCTTAGCTAAGCATATGAAAATTTAACATGGTATCAGAGCCACCCTGAAAAGAAGACATTGTGCAGCTATAGAATCTAGGGCTTCTTACTTTTTGGTTCTCTTTCCACAATTGATCAGCAAAAGAAGGCTAGGTTGACTCTCCATTGAAGAGCGCATCTTTCTGTCGAAGCGGAATTCGATTCCAAGCATTTTCAGTTTTCGGTGCGGAAAATTAGGGCTTCTTGCATAAGAAGAATTTTTTAGTGAGCCCAGTATAGGATTTCTCTCCTCATCAAAATCGAATTCTAGAGACTTGGATCAAGTTTTCTAGTTGGGTGAAACTCCAGGAAAGTCAAACCCTAGTTTGACCCCGAGCTAGAAAAACCCTAAATACTAAAACTGCTAAGTTTTGGTACATTCACTATATCCCGATATTGGTGAAGGTTCAGGAGCTGAAACTTTCAGAGGATGAATATAAAATCCTTTTGTACACTGTATCCAAACTTCAACCTCATATTCACTATATTCTAGGAGATATGATCCCTCCAAGTTAGGGTTCCAGTCTCTTCCAGAATTCATCCCTAAACATGACACCTGGGGACAATTGCTATATATTGGGCTGCAGAGGTCCAAATTGAATTCTTGAAGATGTTCCAGAAATATCACGGACTTTAATTTTTGTGGTCTAAATTTCAGAACTAGAAGATGAACCAGTGACACGTGGCAGTCCGTACAACTTCGCTGTTCTGAACAGTCCTATAACAGGTCACCGTGGGAAAATGATCATAAATCCTAATTGGTTAGACCAATTCTGATGAAACCTATGGTTTTGGATCAGGTCCGTGAAAGGTTACCTCAGTGAGAAATTTTAGACACATAGGAGTAGTAATTTCAGAGATATCACAGAAACAGTGACAGGCATTTCTGCAGAAGAAATTGGAAAACTAGGGCTTCCTGTTCCAGGAGCTTCCCTCAACTGTTTTCAGAAAAGGAGTACATTCGACAACTCCATTTGAAGAGATATATCTTTCTATCCAATAAAATCTTAAATATTCCAAGTTTTGAAAATTAGGGTTTCTCTGACAAACCCTAAATCAGCTAGCTCTGGAAGCAGGATGGACACCTCAAATCTGTAAGATCCAATCTTTTGCTATTTGCATTTGAGGTTCTCATTTCAAAGTGATCTATCACATCAGCTAGATGATAAGCTTGGTAAAGTTGACAAATTCCAAGCATGGAAGTATTTGATCTCTCTAAAGAAAATTAATCGGACACCTACATAAGTAGAGAGGTTCCAGTTCCATACAGAGATGAGGCTCAAAGCCTTACACAAGAAGAACTTGATCAAGGCCAAGAAGATCATTGTTGATTCAATCACGGATCAACTTGTACCACAAGTGTCTTCCCTAAAGACAAGGAAGATGTTTGATTCCTTGATCAAGCTATTTGAAGATAAGAACTTAAATCAGAAGATGGCTTTGAGAAAACAGTTGAAGAATGTGAAGATCCAGAATGCAGAACAACTTGAAGCGGTAGAAGAAGAAGTGGAGAATGCAGAAGTGGTGATAGCCACCTTGAATGGCCTCCAAGGATCATGGGATTCATTCATGCAAAGAATGTATGCTAGAAGGAAGTAATTTCTTTCAGCTCGACTCATAAGAAGAGAAGAAGAAGATGGGATCAATTGAAGATCAAGCTCTCACCATTCAAAGAAGATCCCTCAAGCGATGAGGAATATGAAGAACTCAATTCTTGACGAACCTCTTATTCATCTTATCATTTGGATAAGAAACGATGATTTCATGAATGAAGAAGATGATAAAGCAGAATGATCAAGATGGAGTCTACCCACGAAACAAATAAACGATAAGTATTCAATTGCCATTTCATGATATTGTTTTGTTATACATTTGATTATATTCAGTTGATGTGTTATGCATGATAGATTGTTTGCATTAATGACTGTATACTACTGATATGCATGTGATGGGTAAGTAGCTCATGGTGCTATACAACTCTCCATTGCTGCTTATCAAACCTCTTTGCTGACATATTGGATTAGTGCACAATCTCAATGATGTCATGGTAGAGATGGAAGGCATCTAGAAAGTTTATGTGAGATATGGATGAATGTTGTATTGTCTAAACAGTTACATGATGCATAAGACTTTGTCATTTTATGAAATAGTTCTAACCATGCAACTGGTGCATTTGAATTGTAGGAAAGGTCCTGTACAACCTCCTACAAGAAAAGAAGGATGAGACTTGTTCTGAAGAACAAGTGATGACAATTCAAGATTCACTCCAATAAACATGAATCTGAAGCTCCCAGGGTTAGAGACACCATGACGGAAGAAAGAGCTTCAGAGAGCGGTAGATCCACCTTGAAGGATGAAGACCACCATGGGTACAAGAGATAACTCAAGATGAAGAAAAGAATGCTTTGAAAGAAGCTATGATCAAAGAATAACAGTTGATCATGGGGAATGATGTATATGATATGATTTCGAGACATAAAGGGAAGTACGTAGTATCTTCCATATGGATCTACAAGAACAAGTGTACAAAGCAAGGTTCGTGATTTGCCTCAGAAATAATAGACTATGACATGACATACTCTATTGACCAGTATATATCAAGCATAGAACCACCTGTACAGAATGAAGAGGGAAGATGGTACTCCACTTCAGGGGGAGTGACTACAGAAAATTATATCTAAGTTCAATATGGTATGACATGATGAATAGCTTTGTGATGGATCGAGCCTTTGCCAAGAGTAAAGTGGGTTCCAACCTTCAAGGTTGAATGCAGAAGACTAGGATATGTTGATGACCTGAGAAGACAAACTCATAGAAGATGTTATGATACTAGAATGATGTTTGGGATATAGTACTCAAACCAGAAAGCAAGAAAGTGGTATCTTCCAAATGGATTTACAAGATAAGATATGTTGCTGATAGAAGTAAGGTAAGACTTGTGGCTAGAGGTTTAATTCTGAAGAGACACTTACTCCAAGAAGCAAGGTACACTTCCTTCAAAACTATCATGGTAGTTTCTTCCACGATGAAGTAAAGACAAGCCTTCCTTAATGGTATGATTGAGGAAGAGTTTTACATCGAATAGTCACGAGGATTTGAAGTTGAAGACAGATGGAATCAAGTATGCAAGTTGAAGAAATCCCTCTATGGCCTGAAGCAAGCTCCTAGAGCTTGGTATGGAAGAATAGATAGCTTCCTGATGAGCATGGGCTTTGCCAAGAGTAAATTCGATCCTAACCTTTCCTACAATGTTGTAGAAGATGAACCTGTCATTCTATTACTATATGTGGATGACTTATTCTTGACAGGGAATAAGAAATAGATCATGAAAAGCAAGAAGAAACTAGCAGAAGAATTTGAGATGAAAGACCTTGGGTTAATGCATTATTTCCTAGGTCTGGAAGTATGGCAAAGTTCAGAAGTAATATTTCTCAACCAGGGAAAGTATGCGGTAGAGATATTGAAGAGATTCAATATGTTGGAATGCAAAGTCATGGCCACACCCATGGACTCCAACCTGAAGCTGTTAGCTGATGACTCATTAGAGTTAGTGGATGTGACTCACTACAGACAGATCATTGGGTCATTGATGTACTTAACAAATACCAAACCAAACAATTGTTTTGCTGTGAACACCTTAAGTCAATATCTTGTTCAACCAAGACGGGTTCATCTAGTAGCTGCAAAACATGTGATGAGATATCTGAAAGGGACTATAGACTTTGGTCTATACTATGATGGTAGCCATGAGTATAGATTGTATGGCTACACAGATGCAGATTGGGCTGGAAGTATCTCAGATAGGAAAAGCACATCAGGTAGATGATTTTGTTTGAGGTCTGCTATGAGTTCATGGTTTAGCAGGAAACAGTCCAATGTTTCTCTTAGCACGGTTGAAGCAAAATACATAGCAGATTGCTCTACTAAGTTGTGAAGCCATATGGCTTCAGAAGCTGATATTAGGTCTCTTTGACCTGAAGATGGATACTACAATGATTCTATGTGATAACCATAGTTGTGATGACAAAGAACCCTGTGTTCCGACCTAACACATAGAAATCCAGTATTTCTACATACAAGATAAGATACAGATGATGATACTGTAGATGCAGATGATGGTGATTCAGTATTTATATATTGAATATAGAGATGATGATGTTTCAGTATTCCCATACTGAAGATATAGATGATGATGATTTCAGTATTCCCATACTGAAGATATAGATGATGATGATTTCAGTATTCCCATACTGAAGATATAGATGATATTTCAGTATTCACATACTGGAGATACAGATGGTGATAGTTCAGTATTCACATACTGAAGATGTAGATGATGATGGTTTGGATGATGATGTACTGACGAAGCCTCTGCCTCAAGTAGAGTTCAAACACTTTCGAGACAAGCTTGGTGTTGTTTGGAAAGACCTTCCTCGAAAGGGGGAGTAGTGATGTTGCAGTGGGATTGTATCATCCCTGGGCATTTGCCCTAAAGTGATCCAGAGACCTCGGTCCTCAAGAATGAAGAGGGATTGTATCATCCCGGGACATCTATCCACAATAGATCCGGTGACCTCGGTCCTCGAGAACGTGTTGGGATTGTATCATCCCTGGGCACTTTCCCTAAAGTGATCCAGAGACCTCGGTCTTCGAGAATGAAGAGAGATTGTATCATCCTGGGACATCTGTCCACAATAGATCCGGTGACCTCGGTCCTCGAGAACGTGGTGGGATTGTATCATCCCTGGGCACTTACCCTAAAGTG
>LPNX010752766.1:0-18874 GCA_001517045.1 Pseudotsuga menziesii
CCTAAGTTCTTGCAGATAATTCTAAAGCTCGAATGAGAAAACTGCCAATCACCTTACCTTGTCAAAGTAAGGATATTCCTCACTCATAGGCTGACATAGCGCAAACACAAGCTAAAGACCAAACTAGGTGAGTGATGAGTAATCGAGCTATTTGTAGGACCACTCGCAGTATGACTGCTACCTTGCTCGCCAAAAGAAGCCTGTATATTGGGGATATCTCAGTTATTGAGGTAAGTGACTCCTTAGAACTTCTCCCTAAACGGTTTTGGATCTTAAACACGTATTTGTCTCTGCAAATGAGGTTTTTGACAGTCAAAAAATGAATCGTGAACATGATATTGATCAAGAAATTAACCAGAGGCCTTATAGAGTCGAGGAGGCTGAAGTTATCAAGATATCTGCTATAGACAAAATCACAGGTTTAAAAAATGATCTAATCTCTTGGATTAAGAAGTGGAATTTGTTGAGAGAAAGGAAGATGAGATATAAGGAACAAGTTAAAAGGATTCTATTGAAGAAGCAGAAATGAATTGCCAAGATTAGAGCTGTCAAGTTCAAAGCTAAGTTGAATGAGGCAAGGAGAAGCATGCCAATTCGACTGTCTGTCGAAACAGTTCTAAAAACTTGATATTTTGTTTTCTGCAACGAACTCCCAATTTTGTCTTATATTTTGAATCTTCAAATTATACATAGAGGTGATTTTGAATTGGTCCTCACAGGTTAGTAATATCTTGATTTTGTCTGTTTTTGGCTCTTAGTGCATAGTTTGATTATTAAATGGAGATATCTGTAGAATTAAAATTCTGCAGACATCTCGTTTATTTTTATATGATCATCATTGCATTTTGCTAAACATATTTTTTTTGTTTGACATTTACAGTTGTTAATGAAGTCGTTCAAAGGAAGCTAGATGCCGTGTTATGTTTGGGTTTTTGGCTACTTGGAGTTATCCATTG
Organism: Pseudotsuga menziesii; assembly: GCA_001517045.1. Lineage (NCBI taxonomy): Eukaryota > Viridiplantae > Streptophyta > Pinopsida > Pinales > Pinaceae > Pseudotsuga > Pseudotsuga menziesii. Next base: position 957 of record LPNX010752766.1, read on the forward strand.
GAGGATATTTTGGAAATGCAAATGATTGTTGTTATGTTGTTTCTACCCTTCTATTTCTAAGCATTACAAGCATGGATCATCAAATATAGTGTTAACACTTTTGGGGAATATGACACTGGATTTATCCAATAAGTTGACCATTTCTGGCGTGTTATTCTCTCTTGATGGTCACATAACAACGTGCCTATGATTTTGGTTTTTATTTGACCTATATTTGGATAAAATCCATGTGTTATCATAGAATTAGGAGATTTAGTTAGTTAGTTGTAGTTTGTGGTTCCCTTTATAAACAAATTCCAGACATAAGTAAAGGGTTCGATTCCAAATACTTGTGGAGAAATGATATTTTAGAGTGCTATAATATATTCTATTATGCTTATGTTTCTTTTAGAACTGTTTCTAAAGATTACTGGTTGCTATAGAATACTGAGGACCTTAGCTAAGTCTTTCAGTCATTTCATATTGTGCTAATGATGTTTCTCTTTATAGTATATCGTTATAGTATATGTGAAACCATTATTAAATGGATTTCAAATAATAACATGGTATTGAAATATGAATGATTCGTTGTTATGTTGGAAGTGAACGAGTTTCTTCATGATTTTTCAATTTGATTATCAAATAGTGTTACATGAAGTATTAACTATGTAAGCTGACCTTGTTTAGCCTTCATGTTAGTATCTGATTGTATCCATCATGTTTCAAGACTATGTTAGATCTATTTGATTACAGGTTTTATTTTCTGTTAAATTATCTTGTGATGAGATATTATCTTATTGTGAGTTAATTGATATTTATTTATGTTAATTGTAGGATTTTATAACAATACAGAATTGTAGATCTCCTTATATGTTGAGACCTGTTATCAAATTAACAATCCATTCTCTCAGCTGAGATAGATAGATTGCATTTAGGTTATTATAGGATAGAACTCGGAGCTACTATTTTTGTACTTAGCTTAAGATAGTATTTATTATTAGTTAGTCATTAGGTTAAATTTATTTGATTTTTCAGAGGATTTGGTTAAGTAAAACTTATCACCTACACCTAAAGAGACTCTCAAGTTTGAGAGAATATTAAACAGGAAGCAGGTCCTTGATCCTGTGAGAGACAGTCACTCCAAACACATACAAGATTGCAGTAAGTCAAGTGTGTGGGATGTCGTTCCGTTGTTGGCCTAGGTCGGTATTTTCGGCCAACAAATGGTGCTAGAAGGAGGGACTAAGATTAAAGCTTAATGGGTGATCGATCACATAACACTCCTACCAGTAATCAACCTACTTCCTCCATCACAAGTTTTGAAACATTGTCTACCCCAGTCTCTACATCTCAATCCAAAAATGTGAATAACTCTCATTTTTAGATGCAGTTAGGACCATTATTGAATGAGACCCAACTGTCTCACCATTTTCCCCAAAGCAGATAAGTCAAACATTAGAGGAATCGCAAAGAATCTTAACTAGAGCCTATTCTCACCAAACAGGAATCCCTCCGATCAATTTTGGATTGCCAAGCAGAGCTCATTTTCAAACCTTGGCAGTGACTGAGTCAACTACCGATCCAATTGGAGAAGAGACTCTTAAACCATTGAGAGGATCTCCTGATTATCATCTTAGTGATATTTTGAGAGGAGTGGCTAGCCATAACACTTCGTGGCGATTGTTTCCTTCAAGTGGATTTGACCTACCCCCTTCACCTCCTGAATCACCACCTGATAGTCCCCGTGACCATAACAACGAGTCTTTGTCAGACCTGGAATCTGATCCAGACATGGGTGACCATGATTAGGGCAACCTTAATGCTGATAGACCATGGTTATGATGCGGTTATGTTGCTGTGCCTAGACTATAGCGTAATATACCCAAACAACTTGACAAACTGCTACCTAATTTTGACCCGGATGATACTGAAAATCACATTGACAAATTCATCCTAGCTGTTCAAACTATGAATGTTCAGCATGAGGATGTTGTATGTCAACTGTTCCATTTAAATTTTGAAGGAAAAGCTGTAGTTTGGTATTTTTCCCTAACTCAAGGATCCATCACTAGCTGGAGTGATTTTATTCAAGCATTCCTGAACAAGTTTGGTGAAGATTAAACCCCTGCTATGTTAGAACTAGAATTGGATAGAATTAAGATGGAGAGCAAAGAAAGGATAAAGGATTTCAATCAATGTTTCCTTACTCTTTTGAATAAGATACCAGTAGCCTCCCAACCTCCAGAAGATATCATAATTGAGAATTATGCTTTAGCTTTACCTAAATACGTAGGTATGTTTGTGAAACAAGCTGGTAAAATCACGTTAGTTGAAACCTTTGAAGAAGCAATAAAGGTTGAAAAGAATTCATTAACATTTGAACCACAAAATAATGGAAAAACCGATGGCTCCCTTTGTATACGCAATGAAACCCCTTCTAGAACCAACACGGATAAAAGAGATGCTCCTACTTTCGATGTAGAAAAATTACAACAAGCAATTAGGTCTCTTACAAATGAAGTGGTGATATTGAAATGAAATAACAGAGAAGGTACTTCAAACAGAGGTAATTTCAAAACTCCATACTGCCCTTTTACATCCCCAAATGCCAGGCAAAACACTCTGCTTGACATATCAACCAATGAGGAAGTTTTCAATACTATAAGAGTTGTTTATGCCTTACCTGATTCTTCAATCGATCAAGAGTGGAATGAAGATTGTGAACTTGAGCATCCTGAAACCGAAGAGGAAACTTCTGAAGATCCTCTCCGCTTAATTGCCATTTCTGGGATAGTTCAGCCAAAGAAGGGGAGTCTAGTGATCATTCTATCTTTGTCAACCAGCATAGCCATAATACAAGAAGTAAAGGGCTTGTAGATTCACAACCATCACCAGCACCTAAGAACAGTCCCCAACCTTTGAATCAGTAGCCTACCACTCAAGGTATATCTCTCCAATATGACATCATAGAAGATCTCAAGAAACAGAGGGAAAATATCAACATGTTTAATTTATTGAAAAATTATCCCATGCCTGGGGGTTCAATACTTTCAAACTTATCAACCCCATCAACCACTAAAACAAAGAATCAACCCTCAGTACCTTCAGTCAATAACCTTGATCCTTCAACCAGTAAAACAATAGTAGGATTTAATAGTAATATCAAAATAGTTGCTGATAAAGATGCACTGATAGGTAAGAACTCCAAATCTACAACTCCACCTTTTCTACTAACATTTGAAATATTCAACCAGAATGTTCATAACTGTATGATTGATTCTGTAGCTTCCTCAAATGTTATGCCTTATTCGGTCTGTAAGAAGTTGAATTCCAAGCCCACTCCTTGTGAAATTCAAATTAGCCAGCTAGATCGATCTAAGGTGAAAATTGTAGGAGAATTAAAAGGAGTAATGATCATGATGGTCACTAATCCATAGCTCTTATACATCATTGATGTAGTGGTAGAAGACATACCAGATGTCTATGGGTTGTTCTTAAGTCATGACTGGTCTCAAGCCTTAAAGGGATACTTTTCAACCAATTGGTCACATTTGTGGTTACCTAAAAATGGGTGACCAAATCAGATCAGGATTGACAGAGAGAGGTACATGAAACACATAGTGACTGAGATAAATGCTCCCAATGAACCCGTTTTGTTCAGTGATTCCATTCTAGGAAACTACAGATATGATTCTAATTTGAGGAGTTTTCCTGCATTTAGCGATTCTGTAAATAAATCAGAAATGCTACATTGTGAGTTTCAAGAAGCTACTCCCATTTTGGTTAAGACTGTGAATAATGTAAATGATGTAATTAATATTGTTTATAATCCTTGGCATATGTATTTTGATGGATCTAGATCAAAGGAAGGTGCAGGAGTAGGTTGCATGCTCCTAGACCCTACAGGAAACAAATTCATGCTATATTGTAGGCTAGAATTTTTTTACAAAATAACACAGCCGAATATGAGGCCCTCATACAGGGACTCAAGAAGGCATTGGACTTAAAGGTTAAAGTTCTGATTGCATTTGGCGATTCTGAAATTATTGTTCGACAAGTCTGCAATTCCATTCATTGCTTATCTAATCATTTGCAAAGTTATCAAAAGGAGGTATGGAATTTAATTTCAGCACTTGATGCCTTTAATATCGAATCCATTCCTCGTTTTTAGAATCAAGAAGCTGACTTGTTGGTAAATGTAGCTTCATGACTAATTCCCCGAGAAAATTTTTCTCCTAATGTTTTTTCTATTGAATTATTATTTAGACTGTCAATCTCGAATAATGTTTCTAACGGGCGTGTTTTCAATGATGATTCATAGATTATTTCCTTCTTGACAGGGGAGGATGCTTTTAAAGAATCGACGATCGACAAGATCACACATGATGAGGATCTACACAATTTCTCAGTAATCCACTCACCTCATCCTATTGATCAATCTTTTGAACAGGTAAATTCGATCCCTACATCAGTTCTTAGGCTCGAAAAAATTTATGACCTGCATGATAAGTTCAGGGGAGTGCCTAATTGCAAGACAAACAGTTCCAACATGCGTTATGAAACCATAAACTTAGGCATGGAAGCAAATCCTCAAAATATCAATTTAGGATCAGACTGCACCCCAAATGAGAAATCAGCCTTCCTGAAACTGTTTAGTGAATTCAAGGATGTAGTTGCATGGTCCTACAATGATATAAAGACTTTGGATACCCAGATCATACAACACGTAATCCCCATGAAATCCAAGTCAAAACCGTTCCAGCAGAAACTAAGGAAGATGCACCTTGCCTTAGAACCAACAGTAAAGAAAGAATTGAATAAATTGCTTACTACTCGGATCATATTTCCTATACGCCATGCACAGTGAGTGGAAAAACTTGTCCCCGTTAGGAAGAAGAATGGATATATTTGGCTATGTGTAGATTTCTGAAACTTAAACCGATCATCAGAAAAAGACAACTATCTTGTCCCACCCATGGAACAGATCCTCCAAAAGGTGTCAGGTGCTCAGATGTTGTCTTTACTAGATGGTTTCTTTGGATACAACCAGGCCTTAGTCTCTCCTGTAGACCAGCTAAAAACCACTTTTAGGACACCCTAGGGAACCTATGCCTACAGGAAGATGCCCTTCAGATTGATAAACGCTGGGGCCAAATTCCAAAGGGCACTGGATGCTGCTTTCAAAGGTCTGATAAATCACTCTGTCATTGTCTATTTGGACGATGTCATAATGTTTTCCAAAAGCAGTTCTGATCACATTTTACATTTATGTAAAGTGATGGAACGTTGCAGGAAGTTTGGTATTTCCCTTAACCCTAAAAAGACAATATTTGCAGTAATCGAGGGAATTTTTCTAGGGTTTGTAGTGTCAAAAGAAGGGATCATGATTGATCCAGAAAGAACAAAAGCTATCTCTAGGATTCCTTTTCCTGCTACTAAGAAATACATGCAATCCTTCATGGGAAAGATAAATTTTGTAAGGAGATTTGTTCCAATTTTTTCTAAAATTGTGCACCCACTACAAAATATGATTAAGAAAGACAATATTTTTTCATGGGGGGATAGAGAAAAGGAGTCATTTATCAGGCTTAGAGAGGCCATAGCTGAGGCACCCACACTTGTGAGTCCTGACTTTAAGAAGGACTTTATTCTTTATACTTTTGCATCTAACATATCTTATGCAGCTGTTCTTACTCAGAAGAACAAGCAGGAGGATGAAGTTCCTATTTCCTTCATGAGCTCAAATTTGAAAGGAGCTGAACTGAACTACCACGAAGTGGATAAATAGGCTTTCACTGTGTTCAAAGCAATAAAACATTTCCACCCTTATCTCCTTAAATCAAAAACCAAGGTAATTGTTCCATTCTCTGCTGTGAGAAATTTGTTGGTACAGAAAGACCTTGGAGAAAAAAGGGCACACTGGATGGATGCTCTTCAAGAGTATGAACTAAAGATTAAACCCTCTCAAGTCATACATGGTTTGGGGTTGTGTAAATTGGCAGCTGAATCAACACACCTACCTGCTGACTAGAATGACATACCTTTAGATGATGTCTTGCTCCAGAAAAAAATCTGTTTCATCCTAGACCCGACTAGCTCATGGTATACTGACATTCACACTTACCTTGAAACTGGCAGTGCTCCAGATCATTTAGATCCAAGAAAGAAGAGAGTGATAAGATTAAAATCAGCACCCTACCAATTGGTAAATAATGTAATTTTCAGGAAAAATGTGGATGGAGTTTTGCTTCGTTGTTTAGAGAAGGAGGAGTCTGATTTGGTTTTAACACAACTACATGACGGGCCTGCTGGTGTCCACTTCGGTGCTGATACTACTGCTCATAAAATTTTGAGAGAAGGCTATTTTTGGTCAACCCTATTTAAATATTCCCATGCTTTCATTAGAAGGTGCCAAGATTTCGAGACCGCAGCTGGCAGAGTTAAAAAACCAACGTTTCCTTTACAACCTGTGGTGGTGGATAGACCTTTCCAATAGTGGGGAATTGATATCGTTGGACCAATAAAATACTCCTCCCTTCAGCATAAGTACATCATAACTTCCCACTGACTATTTTACTCGATGGTCCGAATTCGAACCCTTGCGGGTGGTTAATACAAATCAGGTCTTGCATTTTCTTGAAACTAACATAATCACCAGATTTAGAGTGCCTGAATCTCCCATGTTTGATAATGACTTTTATTTTTATTCTTGGGAATTAAATGAATTTTCACTGGAAAAAAGGAATCAAAATTCGGTATTCAACAAACTACTACCCACAAGGCAATGGCCTTGTTGAATCAACAAATAAGAACTTGTTGAAAATTCTGAAGAGATCCATAGCTGAGAATCATAGGAACTGGCATACTATTCTGTATCAAGCTTTATGGGATGATAGGGTTACCCCAAAATAATCTGTTGGTAACTCTCCTTTCTTTTTGGTATATGGAGTGGATGCTATTCTTCCCCCAAATCTGTTTTTACCTTCATTACAGCTTGCATAAGCTGTACAAGAGACTGAGTGTTCAGCCATTGAATAAAGAATCAATATGATGTTGAAGTTGGAAGACGAAAGAGAAAATGCTAAGAGACATTTTGCAAAACACCAGCAAATTTTTAAGTCATGGTTCGATCATGGCTCATCCTCGAACAGAGAATTACAAGTAGATGATCTGTTTTTGAAATGGGACAAAGCACATGAAGATAAAGGGGAGCATACCAAATTCCAATGTCTTTGGTTAGGTCGATATGTGATAGAAAAAAAACTTGGCCCTAATACCTTTCGTTTACGAACTTTGCAACAACATCCTGATACCCTCCTAGTAAATGGGCATATCCTTAAAAATTACTTTCAGTAATCTCACATGATCGAGTCATTCCCGTTGTATATTCCCAGTTGTGAAGATTTCTGTACATAATTTTGGTTTAATTTTGATTTATAGTTAGAATTTTCGATCTTATATTTACCAAATATTTTCTTTATCATCATCATCATGTTTACCCATTCATAATTTCAGATGACATGTCATGAAAATAATTCAATTTTTCAGATCATTTACTGTACATAAGATTACATATTTGCCTCTGTAAATAGTTTCTTCCTTCAATGCATCTCCTATCTTCTACCACAAGATCTAGCATGAAGCATTTTTCATGGACGTAAAAAAGAACCTGATGATGGAATGTCTCAAACATAAATTACTGAAATACATATCAGATCGTAACCACTGATGATGGCTGAAAGTATCCAATGTCTCATGAGTGATCTATTTTCATACTTGTATTAGTTTTAGCCTCTGCAATTTTTCTCTTAGCAAACCTTGATTGTTGTCTTCGGGTGTCTTTCTACATATCAATACCTCGGGAAATTTATTTACTGATTCCAATGCATGTCTACTAAGCTTGAAGATTCGTTGAAGATATCTAGTCATTTTTCAAGCTATATTAAGAAGTCTGTGGTTTTTCCCCTCATTTTCGTGAATACATCTGGTCACTTGATCAGGGAAATACTCTTGAACGAAGGTGGATATGAAAAGGCTAATCACGAAACAGGAGGTGTCATCATGAGCCGGTCTGTTTATGATCATAAATTCTATTGGAATGATTTTGTCAAAAATTTGGTTACCAAGCCAATGAAAAAAACTCTCAGTTGAATACCTGAGAGACAGGAAGTCTCATCACGAGCTGGCCTGATCAATTCTGGTAGGATTGGTGAATAAGGCTATCATTATTTAGTTACCAAGCTAAGATAGTATTTACGATTGATTTTTTTTGTGTCTACCCCTGTGTATATGATTTGTGTATATACTAACTGTGTTTCTTTTAATAAAATAAAAAAATAAAAAATAAAAAATAAAGAAGGGGAGTATTGTCTGCTATTTTGCTTGAATGAGGGGGAAGCCAACTGATGTTGTAAAGAAGCCACATCTATACGGGTATTGGATAACTTTTATTTGGCCTTATATATCTACATCAGAATTAAGTCATCTTACTCTACACTTGCCTGAGTTCGAATAAGACCAAGAACACTCAGCTAACAGCCATAGGTTTGTTTCAGAAATCTGTTGAGGTGTGGTTATAGGTTCAGATTGGTTTGAATCAGGATCACTTAGGAAGAAACTTGATACTTTCAAGGCATTATTTTTGGTTATCTTAAGTGTGAATGATTTTTCTACAAAGATAACTGGTTCGGTCCCAGCATGTCGCCAATTGTTGGCAAGCAACACCCTTCGGAGCATTTTTTAGCACAAATAGTTTTAAAATTGGTAAACTTTTGAAATGCCATTTGATATTATCACTTGGATCAATACTCATCCATAGATATTTTAGGAGTGCCCTCATAATATTTGATTCTGAAGGCACTCCCAATAGAAACTTAATTGATTGATTGATTTACAAGGATTAGCATCAGTTATGTCAAATTTGAATTTCATGGTCTTAGTCTCTCATTTCTTTTGATCATCTGGAAAACTATAATTACCAAAGTTAGTAGCTCCTAATATTATTCCATTTATCACTCATGCATATTTGAAATCGAATGAATTTATTACTGTTAATCCAACCAAGCTACTACATGGTGTGATAATCGTTTTCTGTCCCACTCATATAAGAGACCTAGTAAAGCTTCTTCACTTCTAAATTATTTATCTCATTATGTTTTTCGTAAGGTTTAAAAGTGTATTTAATATCATCTTTGTGAGCCACACATTACTATACACTTAGCCTTATTTCGAATTTTATATTTTTGAAGTGAGTCACTATTAAAAGTTTATCTTAAGGGCTTAAGATGATTTTTGGAATTTTGATATAGTTCTGGTTACATCATAAATTGTTTTTTTTATCATTATAATACTAACCTTGATCCCAAGCTCATCAATTACATCCTTAATTGGCAACATTATTATGGTTTTATTCGATGAATGAAGAATTAGGGTATTGTAACCATTCAATCATGTTTTGAAACTATGAGTGTGCTAGGCTATCACAACATTATGAAAATGTCGATCAACGCTGAGGTTATGATTGAAATTAGGGTTTTGATGTTTGTGTCACATGAAGGGTTGCCATCTGTCGATTTCCATCTTGCAATCATCATAGTTAAGCGGTCACTCATTTGATTTTCCTACAAATCATTATGGTGTGTTAAATGCTTCCAAATCTCATTTATCTGTCAAATCGCAGTATGATGACCTTGCAGAGAAATTCATAGTGCTTTGATAAAATAGGGCAATTTGGAATGTTGATGGAAATGCATGGAATGTGGATAAATCGACTGTATTTTTTCAGTTTGGTTTTCGAAAATCCTAAGGGTTTGTGTAATAGCTGCCATGGCTCTAGTGTCCAGGTTCGAACTATAGGTGATGAGTATTTGCATGCTTCCCCTGAAAGTCGAGAGCTAATACCTAGGGTTGGATGGCTAGGGTTCTTACAGATGTTTTCTGGGTTCAACGTAGCAGCCTCTAAGGCATTTGCAAAATTATTTGATGGGGTTAATGCACAGGTTGGGGACATTGAATTAAGGCTAATCGAGGAATTTATTTCTCAAGCCAATGGGTTACCACAGATAGGTGAATGGTGGTATAAAGGAAAGCATTTACAAAATGACAAGTGGAAATGGTTTCTTACTCCAGCGCACCAGCAAACCAGGTATAAATCTAGTTTTACCTCTAGGATGCTATTGAAGATATTGTCTGCTTTGCTGGAGCTGATCATTAGGTACATTACATGTGAGGGTAGGCTCTCTCAAACATAATTATATCACCTTCGACTGATGATGATATTTAAGGGACACCCTATAAATATGCCCTACTTTTTCTTGAATAGCCTGCACAAAATGGCCTGCACTTATCAACCTAATGTAGGCGATAAGGAAAGGAGTTTATTCCATCATGGAATAATCAAAATTCTTGTGTCTTATCGACTAAAAGAACTAGGAGAAACATGGGAATCCTTCCTCATGCGTAATAGGTTTGGTGGGAATGAAGAATGGCCCAATCAGAGGCCTAGGGTTAGACGTAGGCGTATAAAAAATGAAGAAGTCAAGCCTGAACTAGAATAGTCTAGTTCTCAGCCTAATTTGGGTGATGAAATATCCAAACCTATAAAATCTCTAAGCATCAGCGATGTTAAGATCAAAATTGGAACAGATTCTGAAGTTCCTACGGATAATTCTAAAGCTCGAATGAGAAAACCGCCAATCACCTTACCTTGTCAAAGCAAGGATCTTCCTCACTCACAGGATGAGATAGCGCAAATACAGGTTGAAGACCAAACTAGCTGAGTGATGATTAATCAAGCTATTTGTAGGACTACTCGTAGTATGACTACTACCTTGCTCGCCAGAAGAAGCTTGAGTATTGGGGATATCTCGGTTATTGAGGTAAGTGACTCCTCAGAACTTCACCCTAATTCAGTTCCCATATGCCAATCTATTCACGATCTTTAACACATATCTGCCTCTACAAATGAGGTTGTTGACAGTCAAAAAATGAATCGTGAACATGATATTGATCAAGAAATTGACCAGAGGCCTTATAGAGTCGAGGAGGCTGAATTTATCAAGATATTTGCTATAAATGAAATCACAGGTTTAAAAAATGATCTAATCTCTTGGATTAAGAAGTGGAATTTTTTAAGAGAAAGGAAGCTGAGATATAAGGAACAAGTTAAAAGGCTTCTATTGAAGAATTGAAGATTGAAGAAGTAGAATAGAATTGCCAAGATTAGAGCTGTCAAGTTCAAAGCTAAGTTGAATGAGGCAAGGAGAAGCATGCCAATTCAACTCTCTGTCGAAACAGTTCTAAAAACTTGATATTTTGTTTTCTGCAACAAAATCCCAATATTGTCTTATGTTTTGAATCTTCAAATTATACATACAGGTGATTTCGAATTGGTCCTCACAGATTAGTAATATCTTGATTTTGTTTTTTTTTGGCTCTTAGTGCATAGTTTGATTATTAAATGGAGATATCTACAGAATCAAAATTCTGCAGACATCTCGTTTATTTTTATATGATCATCATTGCATTTTGCTAAACAGATTTTTTTTGTTTGACATTTACAGGTTTTAATGAAGTCATTCAGAGGAACCTAGATGCCATGTTATGTTTGGGTTTTTGGCTACTTGGAGTTATCTGTTGGAGGCTATTTTGGAAATGCAACTGATTGTTGTTATGTTGTTTCTACCCTTCTGTTTCTAAGCATTACAAGCATGGATCATCAAATATATTGTTAACACTTTTGGAGAATATGACGCTGGATTTATCTAGTAAGTTGACCATTTTTGGTGCGTTATTCTCTCCCAATGGTTACATAACAACGTGCCTATGATTCTGGTTTTTCTTTGACCTATATTTGGATAAAATCCATGTGCTATCATATAAGTAGGAGATTTAGTTAGTTAGTTATAGTTTGTGGTTCCCTTTATAAACAAATTCCAGACAGAAGTAAAGGGTTCGATTCCAAAGACTTGTGGAGAACTGATATTATACAATGCTATAATATATTCTGTTATGCTTGTGTTTCTTTTAGAACTATTTTTGAAGATTACTAGTTGCTACATAATACTGAGGACCTTAGCCAAGTCTTTCAGTCATTTAATAATGTGCTGATGATGTTTCTCTTTTGTTGAATTTAATTTTCACATAGATATATCGTTATAATATATGTGAAACCATTATTAAATGGATTTCAAATATTTACATGGTATTGAAATATGAATGATTTGTTGCTATGTTGGAAGTGAATGAGTTTCTTCATGATTTTTCAATTTGATTATGAAATAGTGTTACATGAAGTATTAACTGTGTAAGCTGACCTTGTTTAGCCTTCATGTTAGTATCTAATTGTATCTATCATGTTTCAAGACTGTGTCAGATCTATTTGATTACAGGTTTTTTTTTTCTGTTAAATTATCTTGTGATGAGATATTATCTTATTGTGAGTTAATTGAGATTTATTTATGTTAATTGTAGGATTTTTTAACAATACAGAATTGTAGATCACCTTATATGTTGAGAAATGTTATAAAATTAACAATCCATGCTCTTAGTTGAGATAGATAGCTTGCATTTAGGTCATTATAGGATAGAACTAGGAGCTACTATTTTTGTACTTAGCTTAATATAGTCTTTGGTATTAGTTAGTCATTAGGCTGAATTTATTTGATTTGTCAGAGGATTTGGTTAAGTAAAACTTATCACCTACACCTAAAGAGACTCTAGTTTGAGAGCATATTATACAGGCAGCAGGGCCTTGATCCTATGAGACACAGTCACTCCGAACACATACAAGACTGCAGTAAGTCAAGTGTGTGGGTTGTCTTTCTATTGTTGGCCCAGGTTGGTATTTTCGGCCAACAGGTCTATATTGTATTTAATGAATGCACATGTGATCAACATATGTGTTATGACACAATCATTTTATTACTGTGGGTCATGAAAAATGAGTTAATCCATGTATTAGTCATTACGAAGACATCATTAGGATGTTCTTCTTAGCTGGGTACATGGACCTCATGATTTATGGTACTATTTCCCTATTTGGAATTTGACAATAAAAGGATCCCAATGTGCTTGACAACATTGCTAAGCAAAAAGAGTAGGAAAACATATGAATATGTGATTTTTATAACTTTATACCCATTGAACCTAGGAAAGTGAATAAAATAGAAAGACAAGATACTTGGTTACTTCAAAATATTTAGAACACATGAATCACTTATCTATGTGTGGATGATTTATAAATTAGAATCTAGAAGGTATCCATACCTTGTATTGGACAAGGACATAATTTTCTTTCATAGTCTATCTAACAATATTCCCATTCTCATCTTCTACAATCTAAACCTCTTTTGTCTTATCCATACGACAAATCATCAGCATATTGAGTTTTGATATTGGTCCATCATATAACTACCTTAGTTGCATAAGTTGAGAACCTATCCCATCAACCATGCCTGAAAGTAATGGAACCTGCATGGGCAATAAATTGATAAGCCACTTTAATATTTTTGAAATATCACAACAAATAAAATAGTCAAACTTCTATGAATGTTTTCATACAATTTAAGATCATATAATTAGATAATCATTAGTGAATTACTTAACCATTAGAAACTAGCAATTAGTGAAGTACTTCCCTCATAGAAATGAAATGTTTTTCCCTGCTGCTTACAATATGACAAACATTAGCAATAGTTTGGACTTTTAACTTGCTCGCAATTGTGGTAGAGTGTAATCCTCTAGAGAAGTAGAACCAATGGATGTTTAATTGTATAATCATTCATATAAACTCATTTGGGACTTTCTCTTTTTCTTTCCCATTTTTCATTATCCAAGTTGATTTGTTAGTTACATGGTCATCAAGAAAATAAATACAATAGTTCAATCATCGTAAACCATTGTTTGTAGCATATATATATTTGAAGGAAAACACCCCAATGGACTGAAATCCCTCAAAACTATGGCCCCACCCTCTAGAATGTTTTATTAGTGAAGATCAGATCGTGGGTATTAAGCTAGCACAAATTACAAATTAACTACCCACATCCTACATCAATGATCTAGCACAAAGCCCAATAAGGCACGTATTCTGGAGACATCTTATAAGGCATGTGCCCAAAAAGAGATGGCCTAGCTGCAAGTCACAACCACAGATCCCATGTAAGGGAGGAGCAGTCCTGCCATGATTTGAACCTGGGTCTTCTTCACAGCAACCACACCAAGTAGTCACCAGACAATAGCTTGATGGGCATGTATATGTGTTCTTGTGTATGTGTGTGTGATGCAAGGGACGACTCCATACTATGTAGCTGGAGAGCACATGTGTCCTCAAAATTTGAGGACACCCAATGTGCATTGAGGATTGGGACTAACTCATATCATTGATGAAAAATGGAATATAACCTTCGATAGTCATATTGCTTATCACTTAGGGATTATAATCTTACTGTACCTCAGAGAAAATAGGTCAACAAAACAATGGAGATCAACTTGTAGTCTAGGATTCAACCCAGAGAGGATAGTTCACTTGAAATCTGTCATTGGGGATGTGAAGTGTATCCTTGGGGGATAAAACATGTGCTAACTACAATATTCCAAGTGACATATTGAAGTACATGTCTAACAATAGAGTCACAGTTAAACAGAGGGAAAATGCATATAGATCTGAGATCCTGATATGAATTCAATGAGATCCCCTTAGCTTCCTGGTTCAAAATACACAATTTATTAAATGTGTCCTCATCAGGAAGTTTGCACAAAAAGTAAAATATAATTCCTATAAGCCCAAGAGTCTTCCTTTTTTGTCCATATTCCTTATTGTTGTTCATGAAAAAAAATTAAAGTATCTTTGGGGTTCAAGATGATTTTTACAATTTTCTGTCCCTGATTTAGCAGGGGATCTACATGGGGTATTCAATGGCGACAGAGCCTTGTTTGAAGACAATGCTTGAGTTCCAAGTCTAGGATCAAGTTACCAACTCACTACATAATGCTTTCATCACATGCATGCATAGGATAGTGAGTCTTGGGTTGAACCCCACTGAGCACAGTTGAAATACCATCTTCCATTGGATTCAGTTAAGACACACCCCTTGAAGGAAACAAATCGACAGTATGAATAGAAAGGACATGTTTTATCCTTTAGGGTTAAAACATGCACTACCTACGATATTCCAAGTGACATATTGAAGCACATGTCAAACAATAGAGTCACAGTTAAATAGAGGGCACAGGTATTTAGATCTGAGATACTGATATGAACTCAATGAGATCCCCTTAGCTTCCTAGTTCAAAATACACAATTTATTGAATGTTTCCTCATCAAGCAGTTTGCACAAAAAGTGAATATAATTCATCGAAGCCCAAGAATATTCCTTTTTTGTCCATATTCCTTATTGTTGTTCATGAAAAAAAATTAAAGTCTCTCTGGGGTTCAGGATGAGTTTTACAATTTTCTATCGTTGATTTAGCAGGGGATCTGCATGGGGTATTAGAAGGTGACATAGCCATGTTTGAAGACAATGCTTGTGTCCCAAGTCTAGGATCAGGTTACTAACTTACTACATAAGGATTTCATCACAAGAATGCATAGGATGGTGAGTCTTGGGTTGAACCCCACTGAACATAGTTGAAAAACCATCTTCCATTGGCTTCAGCTAAGACACACCCCTTCCAAAAATTCATGGATCTTTGTATCAACTCTAAGATACATCAAAAACCTACCTGCATAACCTTATCTACCAGTGTCAAAGATTCGTCATTGGTAGAGGCTGGCGCATTTTCTTGGATCAGGTTAGAACTATCAATAGATATTAGAAACAATAGTCTCTTCCATAAGTAGAATGAGGAAAATCATGTGATTTCCTAGTGTGGAAAAGAATCTTTGTGGACTAGCTCTATGACTGTCTGGAGCCAAAAAGGAATGAGCATTGAAAGACAGTCAAGCTAATGTTAGTGGGGAAATGAAAAAAAATGAACTCGAGCTTTCACACATCCTATATATAATGACATCCAAAAAATTACACCAAAATGCTAACAATGAATTGCATCCCTATTCTTGACCTTATGAAACCATATTATTTAATCTGACTTTCATAAATTGGAAAAACTATTCTAAATTAAAGGCAAAAATTGTTGAAAGACCTATATTTTTTTATTCTTGTTCTTTTCATATTTTTAAATAATCGAAGATATCTCTCAATCTTAGCTGGAAAAGAAATAAGAAACATATGACCCACCAGCTTTACAACATCCTAGTCTCAATAAACAAAATTGGACAAGAATATTGACCAAAACTTATATCAATACTCTTGCAGTAAAAGAACATTATGTAAAGCAACATTCATACTTCAAATTTATGTGAAAATAGAGAATGAAATGATGGTACAAATTTTGCATGAGTTAGTTCATAAATATCAATTCAATCCATACAAAACTTGATCTAGGAAGTCATCATCTTACCAAATTCATCAACTGCAGAATAGATACTACCAGAGGAAAGAAGCCTCGCACTAATTGTCATAGACCTTGATCGCAATATTGTATCCATATCACTATTACTGCAAATGCATACACAATGTCCTGCCTATAAAATGGTTCAAACTTTTGCAAACTATTACTGCAAATGCATACACAATGTCATGCCTATAAAATGGTTCAAAATTTCCCAAATTTGGGAAATATTTGCAGATATCCTGAAAAATCAAACCCTCCAATCCCCAACAAGACTAAAGTCTTGAACTGCATCTTTCCACATACAAGACCCATTTTGATGATTTTGTCCCTTTTCTGAATCCTTTCTTCTACAGTGAGAGGCTTTATGAGTTTATGAGTAATCACTTTTTCCCATAGACCCACCCCTTTTATAAGTCTCCAAATACCTTTGGATGCTAGTTCTTTGGAAAAGAAATGTGGATTCTTTAATCCCCATCCTCCCATGTCTTTGGGTAAAAAAATTTCCTTCCATACAACCTAAGGGAAATCCTTACCACCAACCCATAAGAATATGAAGCTAACATGAGTAATTTTGTAAGCTATCCTAAGGGCCATAATTCCTTTACTATATGGTATGCCACAAACCACTCCCAACTGTAAAACAACTCTCTTTGTTGTTTTGGATCATGTTAAATTGTAAATTTCATTGCTTATTGTTGCTCATTTTTATATTAGATATGAAATTGGGTGTCATGTATGAGAATACCTCTTCTTTTATGATACCTGCTTCGTTAATGGTGTTTAATTTATATTTTATTTTCTGTTGAAACATATATATTCTCACTTGTCCTGCAGAGCTATAGTAGATGCAATGGAAAAGAGACATACAGATAATTCCTTTCAAGTTGATGACTTCAACATCGAACTTGAGAATCAAAGTGGAGGCAAGATGAAAGTTGGTACTGAGACAGATCAAAGGTGTGATTTTACTTTTGATTTTTTGGTTCTTTAACTTTCAATGTTCTCGTTTTTTTTTCCAAGAAAAAAATTTAAATAGTTGATATTTCAAAGTTTGAAATCAATATATACATTTAGATGTCCTGGGTAGACTCAAAACTTGGGTTCAAGAGTTATATTTGCATTGTCTACAATAGAAATAGTATACTGCAATTTCATTATGCCATTCACTAGTTTACATGTTAGTACTTCTGGTCTTAGTTGAAATAATATGGTCAGGGCACTGCAACTAATCTAATAATATGAAATTTATTACTCTCTGGAGCTTAAAATTAGGATGAAATTGTGTTGGAGCGCATACCCCATAGGGGGTAACTCCGCAGTTAATTTGTAAATGGAGTGTTGGGTCAGAATAGTCTTAGGGGTGTCAGGGTAAGTCGAAACCCTCTCTTTTTGTAATAAACCCATGGGTTAAATCCAGGGTTAGGGTTTTTGTGGGTGCCCATGGTTTAGGACCATGGTTTTTGTAAGCTGCGCAGTATAAATAA
>LPNX010752766.1:19191-98096 GCA_001517045.1 Pseudotsuga menziesii
ATTGAATCAAAAGGATGCTTTTAATGTGACAGGGCCCTTGTTATGGGTTTGATGCTCCATGCAAAGGTGTGGGATCTCATTAAAAATGGACAATTTAAAGATGCTCTTGATATTATTTCCATGGGAGAGGTAACATGCAGGTTTCTCATTGGTGATGTTTTAATAGCCCTCATACAACTCTCATATGGATTTCCACTTGCTGATGTTTACTGAATAGACTTCGGGCCTCTATTCTCTGATTACCTTTGTTATTTTATACTAGGAAATGAAGGTCTTGGAACAAATTATGAATCTTTCTATTAATAGTGCAGAAAAGGAAAACTGATGGTATTGTAGCTATATTTTCAAAATTATGCTTGCTATATCATCAATCCTGCTATTGGAGGACAAGTTATGATGGACATTGTGAAAATTAGTTTGTGGGATTTGTTGACAATTGCTTTTCTTGCAGGAGGAATTTTTTGTTTGTGATTGGAAAGTAATCGAGGTGAGTTATCTATTTGGTTCTCAAATTTTCCAACTTTATATGTAGGCTTCCTATTTCTGTTGCTCCTCAATTTAGTTGTATACAAAATTTTCCCTTCCTATATAATTAGAGGGTGGATAATGCATCGCTACTGCAAATAGACATAGTGTGTGGATAATGCATCGCTACTACAAATAGACACAGTGTGTGGATAATGCATTGCTACTGTAAACTTTTCCCTTACTATCTAATTAGAGGGTAGATAATGCATCGCTATTGCAAATAGACACTGGAGCTTCTGGAAGGTGTTGTGGCTTACCACACAGGATTATTGGAAGAGTGTTGCAAAGAACTAACAACAACTCAAGCCAAATATTAGTAGGTATTTCGACCAAACTTTGAATTTACGTTAACAGTGAAATTCATTTTATTTGTGGACTATGTTGTTTAATTGTAAAATTTTCCTTGTAGATTTCATTCATAATTGTCTTTTACTCCTACAAATATTCAGTTAATTATAATGGCACTTCTATGTTCACTATGTTGACTTTGTCTATTTTTGTGGATAGCTTCAGGTCTCAGTTGAGTCTTTGTCAACACTTCTCAATATAGGTTTTATGACAAAGTAGTCAAGAAGGGATTTAAGAATGTATGGCCAAGATATTCAATGTGCAGTAGAGTTTTCCATTGAAGAAAGAGAAAGAATTGCAAAGAAAGAAGAGGAAGATAGGCAATAGTACATAAACATCAAGTGGGTACTCAATTCTAGAGGAAATTAAATTTAATGACCAGGGACAACTAAATTAAATTTAAGGAGGATTAGTTTGGAATGTTGGATAGGTATTCTGTTCTATGAGGAGTCTGGTAGCACCTAGGGTCCTCTGTTTTTGGTACTGAAGACAAAGAAAACTTATAGTAAAAATCATGTCTTTACTGCTACTTTACCTGATGTTTATAAGATCATAATAAAACGGTCATTTACAGGGAGAAAAAGTCTTATGGTAGAACACCATTGGGAAAGGTTGTGGACATGAAAAGTCACAAAAATTATTACCATACTCATTACCCTACAATAATTGGGGATAGTACCAGAGTGACTGCTCTCAAAGCTAACTGATATGAAGATAAGGAACCAGGGGAATCCTCCAAAATTGTTGGACATCGCTCAAGCATCAAGTCACTATTTCCAAAGTCAGTATGAGCAATTCCTAAACTAGGTGCTTCCAGCTCGTCAAAATTTAATAAGACATGCAAGGTGCAGCCAAATTCTATTGCATCAGGGCAGCCAAGTTCAACTTGCAATCTCTCTGCTGGATTGGGTAAGATTGGGCAGGTTAGAGAAACATTGCATAAGGGAGAACCGAGCAATAACATTAGACTTGGTCTATCAAAAATACTGAATCCGATGTGGAATTTCTTCAAGAAACACCAACTTCTTCTATGAGCAGCATAAGCCTCTTTCATGGTGGTTCTAGTGTGGGAAGGAGAGATAAAATCTTATTTCTAGCAGGTTTCTAAATAGACATGGAAGTTGGAATGGCATGGTGTTATTGAATGTAAACAATGGTTTGTCAGATTTGATGTATGGGGAACAAAAACATAATTGGATTGGCATAGAGGATCCCCAATACTTTCTCTTATTAAAACCCATGGATCTTAGCTTCTAGATATTACTCAACTAAAATGTACATTAAGAACTCCATTGACAGACATATTTAGAATGAACAACTCAGTGAGGAGTTCATGATAATGTAACGAAACCTCACTGGTATAATACCTGAGATTGGATTCCAAACATTGACATCTAATCATTTAAAGGGGACTAAATTCCAAAAATATACATCCTCTCACCACTATGACCTACCCAAAGTAGCCTCGATCTCTAAAGAAAGCCCATACAATCCAAAATATTCAAATTCACAAGTTCACTCAATCTTGGATCTAGGAATGAAAATATTGGCCAGAGTTTTTGCTAAAAATGCATTTCCAGATGAGAGGACAATAAATCTAAGGTGTTTGGTTTGGTTTTAGACCCCTCCAATGATTGGGAAATATAAGGGATATAATAGTGTTAAGTCTTTTTGTTCAAAAATAAAAGAAACATTTTCAAGTTGTATAATTAAATTTGATTAGAAGGAATGCCTCCCTACTTCGGTAAACAGTGATAGACGTGGATCATCATTAATGTTAATATAGTTACAAGTGAATTAGTGCATCTTGTAACTCTTCATTACATATTTAAGTACAAGGAAGTGGTGACCATGTCTTTATGATGTAGCTACAATTTAAGAAAATGGTATCCTAGTTACTAGGAAGTCAGGAGGGACACGTGTTGTGTGTGCCAAGAAATACACTTCTTTCACTTTGATGTGTTGATCAATTCTCCAAAGCACTTAAGCATACATAAGGAACTAACCTGTGATTTGAGTAGGTTGACATAGGAGACTATCATATCTGGAATAGGTGCAAGTATTTAAGGAATTCTCATCCCTACCAGAACACGAATAAGTTGATAGTATGTGGAGGTCTAGGTTGCTATGCGTAAAAATATAACTTCAAAGCTCTGTATTTGTGATCTCCTCATCCTTTGGTAGGAGAAATTGCTATCACGAAGACTAGAAGAAGAGCAAAAGACATAAATAGGCAGACTTCCTAACATTTTGGAGCTCTCTAATTTTACAAAAACATTTCCCAACGAGGATATTATCTCGGAAAATATTCCACTCGAAAATCATGGTTTACATTGAAATTTACAACTCAAAACTTAGGGGGGGTCTCTTGTCAAAATTATCTGCCATAATCATAGCCTCAACACATATGTGAACCTAGAGTACCCACAAAAGATCATTGATTAGTTTGCTACTCATTCAACTTACTGTCCCCTATAATCCCCGCAAGAACAAACTCCATCCTCGAAATGATGAAAATGATTTGTATCCCTTACCACAATTTCTCTCTTGACAACCTTGGATATGAACTTAAACCAATATTAGAATCATATACCACTTCCAAAGACGATCTCATACCTACTGGTCAATCATTAGATGAGGTTTTGGGTGTTTCTACATTTCACAGGATTGTGAAAGACTACATTCATTAGTCATATTCTAGGTGAAACCTGTAGCATAATGGATTTGTGGTAGCCATTTTTTAGGCATGTCTTGGCACATTAAACAACCACTAGAGGAGGAATTTTATGGGCTTAACGTTTGTTGTTATAGAGTAGGAAATGGAGGGAATTTTTAGTAGTCAATATTCCCTATGTTCCAACATGACAACCAATAGACTAAATGCTTGTCAAATGAATATTTGAAGAGATATAACCATTAGTTAAATTGGACCCTAAACGTTTCCTACTACCCTGATACAAGCAACATAATATATTCTCTAGGTTGTAGCATTGTTTGTGATTTGTTTAGACAACATGCATAAGACCAGAGTTGAAGACTATTAAACCCAAGATGTCACCACATGTCAGTAAAATTCCTTATAGATGGGATACCCAGTCTAAAAGGAAAGTATATGTGACAACAAAGGATACTTTAAATCCTCTTTTGTTATAAACCACCTCTTGCACATTCATGAACAAAAACACCTAAAACATCAATAAATATTGGAGTGATATGGATTCATTATGCACCCTGGACTTTGAGACCAAACTAAAACCAAAGTCAAACCTAGAGTGAAATTATCATTCTTGGATGCCAACAATAAACCTAATGTATGAGTTATGTAAGGAAAGCACTATGGTGATGTGCCTAGACTCAACCAAGAAGGGAAAAGGCTCTACAGTGTTTATGTTGGAACTTGGAATTAATGAAGATGAACCATGGTGCAACGAATGCACAATGTAGGGTGCACCTAGGACTACATAATTTTTTGAAATTCTAAAGGAAGGTGCACCTAGGACTACATAATTAGACAAAAAAATGGAACCTTATTGGCACATATTGTGTGTAATTGTTTAATGGAATGGCTAGTACATAGAAATTGGAATTCCTTCTTATGTCATTTCTTGTATTGGATGATACAATAGAGAAATCAAACAACATACCAGAATGGAAATATTGAGTTGGCATGTACAAAGTGTAAGGTCCATATCATCATTCACATCTTAGATCTGGAAGAAATACAATAGATGGATCAATGCCTGGCATCTCCTCATATGACCAGGAAAAGATATCGTAGAATTCCTTGAAAAGGGTAGTGTAGATGGCAATCTCCTCCGTAGAGCAGTTTGCACCTATATAGATGTTTTCCACGACATCTGGCTTTATAGAGATGTTGATGGGTATAGTGGCGGAAATGTTTTCCATATTCCCCTCAGCAAACACCCCTTCCCTAGGCAAAGGGTTGATAGGCACCTCAATATCATCTGACAGTCTCACTTTGAACTCTTGGTTTTCTATCTTGCTTAGATCTAGAAGAAAGTAAGATCGATGATGAAGATCCTCACAAATCTTATCACATCCACTCATGGCTTTCAGAATAGCTTCATCGGAAGGTAAAATGGTATCTAAGAAATCTATGGAATGTAAAGAGTTTTCTTCCCATGCGGGCGAATAGAATTCTTCCAGATCATTTGAGACTGATAGAGGATCTGGAATGGGATCAACAGTGGCTTCAGTGATGGCTTGATAAGCTACCTCCACTGCCGATAAGGGCACTTCTGGTTCATGGGGAGTTGGGAGGACCCAAGGATCAGTCCTATCGACAATCGTAGCGATGGAATTCCCCACAGTAGTAGAACCAATGTAGTTCACCGGGGCTGGAAGATCGAATGTGCCCATTAATGATGCGTACATTCCAGCTCCCAAGCTCTGTGCAACAGGTTTGGCCTGATCAATTAATGGCACAGTGGATTCCTTAGACTCTAAACGTCCTTTTCAGGTAAAATCAAGTTGGTCAACAGTAACCAACTTTCCCTCATGTGGAAAAACCATGACACGAAGAACCCCCGATGCAACAACAGATATTGCATAAGCCCAATTCCTTCCCAGAAGCAAATTGTAGTCCAAGGGAGCATCAATCACTTCAACTTCAACAGACACTGCTTTGCCTACTAACTTAATCTCAAGCTGGCAGGATACCATGAGGACAGAAGGATCTTCCATCGAAAGCAGTAAGTAAAGTGTTTGATGGGACCAGCTCTAGGGATCCAAGAGCTTTCCAGCAGGCCAGGGACATAACACATGTAGAGGCTCCCTCATCAACAACTTCCCTTCCAATGGTCTTACCACCATGGACGACATCTATTGATAAGGATACATGGTAAGGCAGGAGGATTTTGACATCCGATAGATTGAATTTCTCCATGAGACTCGAAGAATCCATGCTACCTAAATCTGCTAAGAGAGCATCCCCCTGGGCGAGACAACTCTATAACACCTCTAAAGCTGACATTGCACACAGGGTTTGAGCTAAATATTCAACCACATAGTAGTTTGAAGTAGCCCTAGCATTGGGGTTATGCAAGGTATTCTTGAAAACACCTTTCGATATCTTCGGCATAGGTTCGGCGGGCTTCTCTATTGTGAGAGGGTTGGAAGGTTCACCTACAGCTTTACCCTTCTCAAGAGTCTCGTTCTCATAGTTTTTGTTCCTGGTTTGCAACAAAGTTGAAGATCGAACCATGTTGATATAGTTAGGGTCAGGGGCAGTTTGAGTGCCCCCTTCTACATTAGAAGCTGAAGCAGAGTTCTAACCTCAGGGAAAAGGATCCTTCAGGACAGCTGGTTATTGAGCTTTGAGCAGCTTCTAGGCTTGATCCATAAGGGGACAAAGGTGAGTAAGGTGGTCCTCTTGGCACAACTTACAAGGGAACTTGACCTTCTTCTTTTCTTTTTTTCCCCCATCAGCATTGTTTGCGGGATTTGGCTTGTTTTGGTTTCCCTCTCCCTTTTTACCTTTCTTTTTCTTCCCGCCGGGCTCCTGATTGCCCTTCTGAGAGGTTTGAGCGAAGACATTTGCATTCTAGGGAGAGGGGGAATCCTTTGCTACCTCCACCATAGAATGTTTGACAGACAACTGGTGAAGTTACTTAGTTAAAGAATCTACGGTGGGAGAGTTGACAGACCCAACCACACCATCGGCATGGGGTCCAAGCTTAGGCTTCTCCGCTTCGTGCGAAGGCCTCGGTACCTCAGGGATGATCTCATATAATATCCCAGACTATGAATAAATCAAATATAACTGCTGGTCCCTGAGTATGGATTCTTCTTCGTTCGTTACTCTTGATGTGGAAACATCCTTAGATATGTATGGCAACAGTGATTTAAGGAACCATTCTAATAGAAACTCAGGAGGAATGATGGCTTTGATAAGACTCTTTCGCCTCCTCCACTCTTGGATATGATCCGAGATGTGGGTAGCCTTGTTTTGTATAAAAGTAGACAACAAGTCCATTCTGAAATCGTATCGAACCAAAAGCTGAAAGTGGCTAAGGAAAGCACTAGACAAATCCCAGAAACTACTAAAGGCAACATAAGGCAATTCAATATACCACTTGGCCACCGTACCTGTCAAGGTCCTCTGGAATAGTCTCAATCTAATTGAATCCTCATTCAACGAATTGGAAGAACACCATAAGTGAAAAGTCGTGGCATGTGCCCCACGATCTTCACCAGTTTTTCCTTCGAACTTAGGGATGTCCGATGGTAACTTGGTGGGAACAGGTGGCCACAAGGGGTCATGCCTCACTGGTTCATTCATCAATTTTGACAAGTCTGGAAAGTTTAAAGTTGCCATAAAAGGAATTTTGGGTCTAACCGGGGCACTAGATGTGCCAGATTGGGGATTAGAGGGACCTGCCCCCGAATGCCCATGGGTAAAACTGGGGTTGCCCCCAGCCATCGGTTGTGAAGTGGGAAGGTTGCTTTGAAACAGATTCCATCCGTAAGCCACAGGATTTTGGGTGGGAGGTGCAGTGTAAGTGGTTCGGGGCGTCCCCATAGAAGCAGGGGTCTGAAAGACTGGAGCAGGTATCCCTCCGCTAAACAACGAAAAGGGAGAGCTCGTGTATGGGACCGAAATAGGGGTTTGGAAGCTTTTCCCATAAGAGGTGTTGCTACCAAACTGCACTCCTACATATGAAGGAGATGGACCTATGTATGGATTGGATGGGGGAATGTGCCCCCCATTCCACGGGTATCCTTGAACAAATGCCGAGGATCCTATCGGACCACTCTGGGTAGTGTAAGGAAAGGAAGAAGGAATGGTAGGTATACTGGAGATCCCAGCAACCATGCCACCAGAAGTACCTCCTATGTTGGAGTGAACCGGTGGTTGGACCACCCGCCTCACTGGAGTCAAAGGTGTAGAAGGCAAACTAGATCTAGGGGCACTTACCGGGGGAGGTAGTACCCCTTCAACCGAAAGGGTTGAGGTGAACACAAAAGGACTTTCTTTTGCAGAAGACATGACTCTACCCACAGGGACACCTAACACTGGTGAATCAAATGGTCTAACCTGCACGATCATAGGATCGTTCAAATCAGTCAAGGGGGAGTTAAAATTTCTTGCAAACTCGTCAGTCTGCAATTCTTCTATCTCAAATGTATCAAGATTAAAGCGGTTAGCAATGAGTTTTGGTTTACCAATAACTTCACTTATTCCTATAGGTTCAAATGAACCCTCTGTGTCTAATCTCCGCCTCTGAGTGAAAGGTGGAGGCTCCAATGCAGTGATAGGAGGAAGGTTTCTCAACCTTCTTGACCTTCTAACAGGTTGGTCCTCCAAAATTAAAAATTTAATGAATCACACCCTAAGAACAACTAAACACAGGCAAAACCACAGAGCATACACTAAAAATTCCTAAAGTCTCAAGCAATCAAACCAGGGTAAAAGATATACTTTCCCGAAGAAAGATGATGAACGATTACTTGGCGTCCTTGAAGTGGTTCTTAGGCACAAGCGGAGGAATCACCCACCGCCCTCCTACACTTTCAACAAGGGTTACCTTCCAAGCCCGTTCAAGGTGAACCAGAAATAACCTTTCGGTTTACCTAGGTATGAACCCTAAAAAGACAAGAGACTAAAGGCTACCTTGGCAGTATCAACAGTCTGGGGGGAAAGTCGTCAACCAAACTCGTACGCATGGGTAGGGTAGCTGAGCCCGAAACTCTATCTAAGAAAAAATCCCCAGATGCATAAAAGTCCTGGGTTATGCTTTGACAAGGATTCTGAGGGTTATCTCCTTTGTCCAAGCCTCCACGCGGCCTAGTGCTTAACTCCTGTTTGAGAGGAGCTTCCCAGATACAGTGATAAATTCAACGATTTACCTAAAGAAAGGTCCACTACGTCTGAGTTTATAACTTGTGGGAATTTTACACTCCCTATCCCACAAGTCTAGCTTAAGCTAGTAGGTGAAAGGCCCCTAAAAATAAAAATTTACTAGTAAATTTTAATTTATGCGTTTATTTTAGAGGGTTGTTCTTTACTCAAGAGGTAACAGAGTGATATACTGTATGATGTTTTGACTCAAACAAGAAACAAATGAAAGTAAAGGTGTATTCAAAGCAAACTACTACTATAAAATAAACTTCTTTTCATTTTCTTGCAAATATGTATTGATGAATTAAATGCAACAATAAGAGAAACTAAGACTATATTTTTGTATATTTTGAGATTATATTTTTAAAATGAAACAAACACTACTTATGCAAAATCACAATGCAAAAGGTTAACTATGTTTTCTTTTCACGTTTAAAAATGCTCAAAAATCTACTATGCATCTATAATGCACTCTACTTGAGTACACTTGAAACCTATAAACTGTATAAAAGCCACAAACTGAAGCAAACAGGCAGACAGAACCAACAGACAACCACTAATTGAATGCTAGGAACCCTAGCTTGGGTGCAAACAATGACAAAGAATCACTGCAGAATTACACAGGAAAGTGACAACCAGAAACTGTTAGAAGACATGCTGGAAAAAACAGAGCCCAAGACCCTGATCACTAATCTGGACTAAGACACTTTAACCCACAACCCAAATAGGCCAAAATACTTCAGAATGCAAACAGTAAATAAATCAAGCACAAAAACCTCAAGGGATTTCAAGAAGCATGAAGTGTGATCACCTGAGGCATTCAAACAAACTCTACGGCATTCTTAAAGAAAATCTTCTCAGAAAATAGGGACTATACCAAGAAAAAGAACAAGCAAAATCTTACTTAAAAATCCCAATTTCCAGGAGTATTTGCGACTGTGTATAAGAGCAGGTCGCGAATGATGCGCGACTGTCTAGTATTACAACCCACGAATGCAAAACAGTATTTGTGACTGTCTAGAAACACAACCCGTGAATGGGTATAAAAATTTTCTCAAAAAATCAAGAAAAAACCCAAGACTTTCAAATGCTGAAGCAAATAAGAACCAGGATAAAAATCACAAACAGACTCACAAGCAAAACTGGTCAAGACAACAAAAATGACCTACAGCAGTCTAGGCTATCCCCAGCGGAGTCACCCGTTCTGTTTTACAGGATTATGCAAGTAATAACCATAGGTTTGGGGTTACCAACATACTCAATCACTTGCAGACAATTGACTTCTAAAGTACATAATAGGAAATAGGAGGGTTAGAAGGACTTACTTGTTAAATGAAGGTTGATCCTTGCTATCCTCTTCCTCTCTATTCCGCTTCCGAAGTCTTCAGGATTGCTCCTCTTTCACCTGTCAAGAAACATTCTTCCAGATACAAGATGATTCATGTACATATAGGAAGCTTAGATAAAACACATATTATACTAAAATATAAACATTTATTAAACCACAAGACATGAAACACATATGGAAGAAGTAATCTCTTTATTATCAATAATGGAAAGAGTTAAGGTTACAACCCAGCGTCTAAGACAAGAACTCCTTTGCAACCAAAGGATTATGAGTTTCACTGCTCGAAAGGCTTCTATATAGACTCCACCAGCATAAATTTGCTCCAAAGTGTATCTAACCAACACCCTCCCCAAGGCTTTTATTTATATGGGTGAAATAAGGCAGTTATCGAAGGTTGGGGAAGTTGTAGCAGTTAAGGAAATTAAGTTAAATGGATTAACTAATCTCCCATTAGCGCGTGTTTTTATGTTTTAATGTTTGAGACATATTCACAGGTATGTAGTAGAGAAACCTGCGAATGATTCACGACTTACCATAAAGGCAACCCGCGAATACATGGATTCGCGACTTGTAACAACTGAGACTCGCCAGTGATGCGCGAGTTGTATATAAGGATAGTCACGAATACATCTCAAAATAGGAAAATTACAAAGTAACTAGGTGGATGGTGAAAGAATGTATTTCATAATAAACCAAGCTATAGTGTTTAAGGAAAACCTCTATCCATAAGTGTCCTTTTCTGTGCCAACATGAGCGATGTCGACACTCGGACGGAGAGGTGCCAGCCCCAGTGAACTACATTGGTTCTACTACTGTGGGGAATTCCATCACTACGGTTATCGATAGGACTGATCCTTGGGTCCTCCCAACTCCCCATGAACCAGAAGTGCCCTTATCGGCAGTGGAGGTAGCTTATCAAGCCATCACTGAAGCCACTGTTGATCCCATTCCAGATCCTCTATCAGTCTCAGATGATCTGGAATAAGTCTATTCGCCCGCATGGGTAGAAAACTCTTTACATTCCATAGATTGCTTAGATACCATTTTACCTTTCGATGAATCTATTCTGGAAGCCATGAGTGGACGTGATAAGATTTGTGAGGATATTCATCATCGATCTTACTTTCTTCCAGATCTAAGCAAGATAGAAAACCAAGAGTTCAAAGTGAGACTGTCAGATGATATTGAGGTGCCTATCAACCCTTTTCCTAGGGAAGGGGTGTTTGCTGAGGGGAATATGGAAAAAAATTCCACCACTATACCCATCAATATCTCTGTAAACCCAGATGTTGTGGAAAACATCTATATAGGTGCAAACTGCTCTCTAGAGGAGATTGTCATCTACATTTCCCTTTTCAAGGAATTCCATGATATCTTTTCCTAGTCATATGAGGAGATGCCAGGCATTGATCCATCTATTTTCCAACATGAAATCCAAACCTATCCTGATGCTAAGCCGGTTTGACAGAAATTAAGACCCGTGAACCCACGTAAAGTGGCGGCTGTGAAGGTAGAAGTTGAAAAGTTGTTGAAAGCTAGTTTTATATATCCCATAGCTTTGACTGAATGGGTGTCCAACCTTGTTCCTGTTGATAAAAAGAAAGGGGCTATTCATGTTTGTATAGACTTTAGAGAGCTCAATAAATCCTATCCTAAGGACAACTACCCCACACCATTTATTGACCAGATCATAGATGCATGTGCGGGGAGTGAGGTGTTCTCATTTATGGATGGTTTCTCCGGCTACAATCAAATCCAAATCAAACTGGAAGACCAGCATAAAAATGCTTTCATTTTCCCTTGGGGTACATTCACGTATAGAAAAATGCCCTTTGGATTGAAAAATGTTGGGGCTACCTTTCAACAGGCTATGAACTTTTCTTTTCATGACATAAAAGCGATTGTCGAACCCTACCTTGATGATTTTCCTGCACATTCTCGCAAGAGGATCCAACATCCAGATCATTTGAGGTTGATCTTTGAAAGATGCAGATACTATAAAATTCACTTGAATCCCCACAAGTGTGTATTCTACGTCGAGTCAGGTAGATTACTCAGATTCATTATCTCTAGTAGAGGCATCCAGGTGGATCCATTGAAAGTTGAGGCCATTGTAAATTTTCCTCCTCCTCGTTCTCTCAGGAAACTTCAAAGCCTGTAAGGAAAGTATAACTTTCTTCGACGTTTTATTGTTAATTATGCCAAGATCACTAAAGGTTTCATGCGCTTGCTCAAGCAGGACACCCCATTTGTATGGGATGAAACTGCACAACTTGTGTTCGAGGCATTGAAAAAAGCTTTGTTGTCGGCTCCTTTGCTACGTCCACCAGATTATTCTAGGGATTTCATATTATATCTGGCCGCATCGGAGTCAAACATTGGGGTAGTTCTAGTCCAGGAGGACGACAAGATTGTTGATCATGTTTTTTATTATCTTATCTGTGCTTTGGCCGGACTTGAGCTTAGATACTCCCACGTCGAGAAGTTAGCCTTAGCAGCTGTTTATGCTGTGCAGAGGTTGCGCCACTACATTTTACTGAGGACCACAATAGTAGTGGCGGATGTAAATCCATTCCAATATGTTTTATCCCGATGGATTGTTGGGGGAAAATTTAACAAGTGGATAGTCATTCTTCAAGAGTTTGACTTGGATTTCCAATCCGCTAAGTCTAAAAAGTCCTTAGTTTTTGCTGAGCTAATAGCAGAATTTCCTACGGAAGAGAATGTAGTGGTCGAGGATGACTCATTCCCAGATGAGCACATCTTCCTTATATCCACCTCTGATCCTTGGTATGGGGATATTCTTATATATCTTTAGACTTTGAAGTATCCTACCGCTTACTCTAGGGAGGAACTATGTAAGTTACGCCTTGATGCCAAGAACTACCTCATTATAGGAGATTCATTATATCGACGAGGGGTAGATTCCATCTTGCGTCACTACCTTACCCATGAGGAAGCGGAGATTGTCCTAAATGATTCCCATAGCGGATCATGTGGGGGTCATTTATCTGGGTTAGCAACGGCCCAGAAGATATTGCATGCTGGATATTTCTGGCCCACGATCTTCAAGGATTGTGTGGAAGCCGTGAAGCGCTATCATCCGTGTCAGCTTTACACCAGAAAAATGCGATCGCATCCTGCTCCGTTATTTCTTGTTGTCTCGGTAGGCCCCTTCATGAAATGGGGAATCGATTACGTGACGTGCAACCCAGTCTCAGATGGGGGGCATAAATACATCATTGTCACTGTTGACTATTTTACGAAATGGGCAGAGGCAATGCCTACTTTCAAAGACAACGGGGAAACAACAACTTTCTTTGTTTTCAATCAAGTTATCACGCGGTTTGGTATTCCCAAAGTGATTTTCACTGACCATGGCAATCATTTCCAAAATAATATGATGACGGAACTGACTACAATGCTCGGATTTAGACAAGAACACTCTTCTCCATACTATCCGCAAGCAAATGGTCAGGTTGAGGCTGTAAACAAGACTTTGAAAACTATCCTTAAACGGACAATTGATACAGCCCGTTCTAATTGGCACATACTGTTATATCCTTCTCTTTGGGCTTACAGAACTAACGTTAAGACTTCCATGGGTTATTTACCTTTCCAACTCATTCACGGGGTGGAAGCAGTTACTCCGATTGAATGCGAAATCCCGTCTTTGAAGATAGCCATTCATGTGTTACCTGATATGACTAAGCTTGAAGAACATCTAGTACATCTAGAACACCTTGATGAGAAACGTAGAGATGCGTTGACTGAGAATCAGGCTCATAAAAATAGGGTTAAATCTCAATATGATAAAATGGTCAAACCTAGGGTTTTCTCTGAAGGGGAACTTGTCTTGCTTTGGGACCAAGATAAAGAACCTATGGGGGCAGGAAAATTCAAGGCTATGTGGTTAGGACCCTATGTCGTGTTGAAATTCTTAAGTAAGGGCGCATATGAATTAGTGGATTATGATGGGAATAAGCTGCCTGAGCCTAGAAATGGGCTCTACCTGAAGAAGTACTACGCTTAGGCTTAGCACTTTTTCTTGTATTTTAGTGTATGTATTTTTTATGTACATTAGGTTGTCCATTTTGTTTTTTATATTATCTGTTGTTTGTTGCATATGTCTTCTGAGATGTATATAGGTTTCGTGGATGGTTCCAGCCATCACACTTGTAACCTGGCTTCAGCAGCATGGGTTATCTATTCTCCCTCAGGACAGCTAGTTGCCGCGGGTGGCGCTTGTCTTGGTCCTGCTTCTAATAATGCTGCTGAGTATAGGGCTATTATTGAGCTCCTATGGGATGCTCTGTCACATGGCATTACCCATCTTGAAGTCCATTTGGATTCTCAGTTCGTAGTTTCCCAGCTCAATAGAGATTATCAGGTACGAAATCCTATTTTGTTACGTCAGTTTATGCAAATTCGTTTACTGGAAAGACATTTTGAAGTTATTACTTTCAATCATATTCCACGAAACCAAAATTCATTGACTGATGCATATGATAATTATATTTTGGATTGGCATCTCACACACATTTTATAAAATATACAGCAAACATATAAGAAACATTTTTAAATAAGACGACAACCAACATCAATATATATATATATATATATATATATCTATATGTAAAATATCTGTCTGTAGATAGATCGAGTCTGATCTATAGATCCCATCATATACAAAATATACAAAAGTGGATCATCATCCATCAAAATTCCCTAGAACTAAGCCTGGCCTCCCTAGCCACTGGGACCACCTTGGTCCCCATGATCTCTATGCACCCTGGCTTCCTCAGCCTCCTCGACCTCGACAGCCTCCACCGCATCTCTGTATACAAGTACTGCTCTAGCTACTCATCTGAAAAGATGTAGCCAAACCGGTGGAACCCCAACTACAAAATCTTGCATGGCTGTAGGGATATGCTCGATCTGTATAGTGGGTACTCGTTGGGTTAGCCTAGCCAGCTTCCCCTCGAGTACCCTAACCAATCCTGGGTCTCCTCCTACAACCGGACGCACAAACATGCAGGGGTTCCCTTCAGGGCGGACTGGTCCAATATGTGCATTTTGACACATATATCGGATTAAGACTTGTACATATGTATATCACTATCATTTGAAAAATTCATAAAATTTTGATAATGATAAAAAATTAAAAATTACTTACCCATATCGCCCCATATTGCTCCTGGAGGGAGAATGAGGTCAGGGTCACCTCGGAAGTCCATTCCGACATATGGAAACTGTTCCAATGCTGGCAGCTGTCATTCCCACCATGTGTAAAATTCATCATCATATACACTCAGTACTACATATCCTCCTCCGTGACGGAGGAAGATGTCTCCCCACCGGCTCAGCCTTGGCTTCTATGGTGATCGGACCTGTAGTGGTATAGCAGGGCTCATAGCTGGCACTCTCAAAGAAGAAGAATGCTACTAGTATGCTGGCATAGCCAAAGTTCTTGCGTCTTCCCCTCTTGCAGTCGGATAATTGCCTTTTCATGATGGGGGAAATTCTCGAGCACCAATCATAGAGAGTGCCTCTAAAGCAATCAAATGCCACCCTCATTTGATTCCTGGTGGTCATGTGTAACCCTGATGACCCTGCAAGTCTCACAATAGTACTAGCCCATACCTGGAGAGTGAAATCCTGGATTTCTGTAATGAGAACACTGCTTCCTTTCTTCTGAGTACCTGGTATGCATAACATGTCTACATAGTTTTGAACACTTAAGGGGTCACCACCCCTGCCAGTACCTTCCAAGTTCACAGGTGCTCCCCATTGTGACAACCCGGTAATGAAGTATATATCTTCCACGGTAAGCTCTAAGGTCTCACCCTGAATATTGAACATCCCCAAATCATGGTCCCAGTAATTGACCATGAATTGCAATATGTGGAAATTGGCCCACATGGGCGAGGTACAAAAGAACTTCAGTAGCCTACAAGTCCTCAATGCTTTTATGGTGGGCGCGCATTGGAGCGCCGCATGATCCATTGCTTCATGCTCTCTCTCTCTCTCCACTCCAGAACCATGTTTACCTGGAAAATACAAACAATTTGGATTCATTATTTCACATTAAAAATTTAAATATTTTGCATATTTTTTAAGCTTTGGCCTTTTTGCGTAGCATTCACAACTGTCCCTTTAGACAGGTTGCGAATCATTCGCGGCTGTCTAGTTAGACAACCCACGAATGAAATGCGTATTCGCGACTCTCTTGTGTAGCAAACCACGAATGAGCACTGTGGTAATTTTGGGCTGCTCATAAATACTGAATTTACCATTAATTTTAATATTTTCTTGGATCAAATTAAAGGGCTTAGGGTGTAGAGTTACCTGAAGCTAGCGGATTCTGAATTTGACGGTCCAATTGTCCTCGGTGATCGATCAAAGGTAGAGGGTATTCTTGCTCTTTATGTTTCAAAAAGTTCAAATGGTATGAAATGTTTTAATTTTCATTCTATTTATAGAAACAATATTTCATAAAGTGGGTTTTTATTCTATAGTTTGAAATGATCATCAACTAATGCCATACTTTTGTACCTTGGAACAAGTTTATCAACTTTTACAAAATGTTGTTGCTCTAATAGGGTGGTTTTGCTATTTCCAACCCATGTTGGCATCTTATCACTCCACATTAACCT
Organism: Pseudotsuga menziesii; assembly: GCA_001517045.1. NCBI lineage: Eukaryota > Viridiplantae > Streptophyta > Pinopsida > Pinales > Pinaceae > Pseudotsuga > Pseudotsuga menziesii. The sequence goes on from LPNX010752766.1 coordinate 35,933, forward strand.
TAGTATTTAACATTTTGCCATGGACTATGGTATTCTAAGCCATTAGTCCCTTGTCTCTACCATTGTTCCTCCGTGGCTAGGACCCGTATTTCATGAGTATCATCTTTCTATGCCTTTGTCATCCTTTTGTGCTCATGCCGTCACTATTTCAAGTTCAGGGGTTTCCTCTTAGCTATTTTTCACGCCAAATAGAGCTTCGTCTAAATATCTTTTTACAAGCTATCCCTTTATAGGATTCCCTACCTTTATGGAGTTTCTTTAGGCCCAGGTCTAACTCCTTTAAAATAGACTTGACTGCCGAGTTATCTCGTCCGTTCAAGCTCGTTAAGAATATGTGAATGGACATCCGCATTGGTGGTAGGTTATCTCTTTCTCGGACCATGTGGAATAATACGAGAAAGGATCACTCTCTTTTCTTTTGAATTGAGAAGAGTATTCTCAGGCATAGGTTTATCACTTTTCCGGACCTGAGGGACTAAACTTACGGAAAAGGAACACCCGGTTTGAGCTTAGTTTTTTCTTTTTCGTGCTCTGGACCCAAACATGAAAAAGATTCCAAGTGTACTTTGTGTCTTTGTCATGCTCGTTAAACACTAAAGAACAAAGCAACGATTTTATTGTTGTAAGCCCCATTTCTCGTAACCAAATGGATATTTCCGAGTGATCTTGCTTTCCTTCACACTCGTAAAACTCAAGCTATTCTATGCTGTTCTGGAAGGAGCATTGGGTAGGTGGTAATTTAACCTTTTTCGGACCTCCATGACTAAGTACGAAAAAGGTTCACCTTTTCTTCTTCAGAAGTTAAGAGAGTTCTTCTGTGATTTGTTTTATACTTTTTCGGCCTCAGGAGACTAAATTGGACGAAAAAGGACCCCCCTGGAGTCTTCTTTGGCATTTTCAGACTCTCTAAATGTGAAAATACCGGTTGAGAATGTACTAGTTCAGGCTCATTAAATCCATGAATCAGTGTATCAAGCATTATTTTCCCATCTCTTCAAGCTTGTTAAAAAATGAAGAGGGAACCGAGTTTACTTTCCTGGACTCGTTAAAACTTCACAGGGAAGGTAAGGAAGCAGTTTTCTCTTGTTTTCAGTAATGGCAGCATGTCGTCCTTGAACATAGCACTCTTTTGTTTTCCGATATCCATGTTTCAATATACACTTGTGTTCAGCTATCACTTTGAGTTTCTTACTCCTCCTCTTGTCCATTATCCTGGGGAATCTCATCATGTCTCCTACATGATAGATAAGTCTAGTTGTTCTATCTATCTGTTGTATGCTGCCTTGGGTCATCTCTGTGTTGTGCTCACTATTCAATGACTCTACCCAATGTCTGATCTATAACTTGATCCCATCATTGTTATAACTGTTATCTATTTGTGTCTCCCTTCTTTTTTTCAGTTCCCAGTCACTCTTGTGATCCGTTGGAGGATTTGTTGCCTTCCTTATCACAGCATGTTTCCATTTTCAGTACTTCCTGATGGTGAAGACCTAGAGTTTTGACGATTGTACCTTAGGACTCACTTTCATCATTGGTGGATTCCTTTGCTTCAGTTGTCAATTATCACCTATTGGTTGACAAACTATTGAATCCTTTCCATGTTCGACTTCAGCTTACCCTTATTCGCATGGCTTGGATTGTATTGGTTCTTTGGGATCCTTTATGAACACCTTAGTTCACACTTATGGACTAAGTTGCGCAAGGTTATGTTCTATCAATCTACATAGCTTCCAGATCTTTGAAGACTCATCATTATTGTATATTGTGTCTTTGATCCACCTTTGTAATATACGTGGTTTTTACCCGTATCATATGATGTACTCAAATATTGTAAAGGAGCTAGTGTTCCAGTAAATTGAACATAGAATCCTCAGATATAAATTTGTATATGACATTACTATTTATTTGTTTCGGGTACTCTCTCTGCTCCATTGGATTTCTGAGTTTCTCCAGAGTTAAAGATTATAATGTATTTCGGCCATCGTTCCCCTCTGGCCTCACACATTAGGGGACATCTGTTATACACCTGAATGGAACCTATCCATCCGAGTGCCGAAATCCCTCATGTTGGCACACAAAAGGACACTTATGGATAGAGTTTTTCCTTAAACACTATAGCTTGGTTTATTATGAAATACATTCTTTCACCATCCACCTAGTTACTTTGTCATTTGCCTATGTTGAGATGTATTTGCAACTATCCTTATATACAACTCGCGCATCACTCACGAGTCTTGGTTGTTATAAGTCGCGAATCCATGTATTCGCGGGTTGCCTTTATGGTAAGTCGTGAATCATTCACGGGTTTCCTTTATGGTAAGTCATGAATCATTCGCGGGTTGCTCTACTACATACCCACGAATATGTCTCAAACATTGAAACATAAAAACACGCGCTAATGGGAGATTAGTTAATCCATTTAACTTAATTTCCTTAACTACTACAACTTCCCCAACCTTCGAGAACTGCCTTATTTCACCCATATAAATACAGGCCTTGGGGAGGGTGTTGGTTAGATACACTTTGGAGCAAAGTTATGGTGGTGGAGTTTATACAGAAGCCTTTGGAGTAGTGAAACTCGGAATCCTTTGGTTGCAAAGGAGTTCTTGTCTCAGACGCTGGGTTGTAACCTTAACTCTTTCCATTATTGATAATAAAGAGATTACTTCTTCCATATGTGTTTCATGTCTTGTGGTTTAATAAATGTTTATATTTCAGTATAATATGTGTTTTATCTAACCTGCCTATATGTACATGAATCATCTTGTATCTGGAAGAATGTTTCTTGATAGGTGAAAGAGGAGCAATCCTGAAGACTTCGGAAGCGGAACAGAGAGGAAGAGGATAGCAAGGATCGACCTTCGTTTAACAAGTAAGTCATTCTAACCCTCCTATTTCCTATTCTGTACTTTAGAAGTCAATTGTCTGCAAGTGATTGAGTATGTTGGTAACCCCAGACCTATGGTTATTAGGTGCATAATCCTGTACAACAATGGGTAACCTAAGCAATGAACACTATAGGTGGGAATGAATGCCAACCTCATCCGGATTCGGTGAAATTCTCCCAGGAAAGTCCTCAATCTTACTTATGCATTGTGTTTATCTCAGTATCTATTTGAAAGAAGTCATTACCAAATATAAATTGTGTAACTTAGTGGAGATAGAAGAAGGATAAACGAATCCTTCCAAATTCATTACACAAAAAAGAAGCAAGGTTTTGACTGAATGAGGGTGAGTCAAGTAAGGATTTTCATTCTCACTCATTTTTCTAGAGTTACCTACTTCACTTACTTATTCAGATCACTAGAATTCCAAGTGTGTCAAATGTTGATAAAGGAGGAATTGATTGTTGTAAAATGTGGTAGTTGAACATTAGATGAAGTACTAGTGTTGCTGGTACAAATTCAACAAAAAATTAGGTTGCATGAAGGTATTGTGGAAGCAATGAAAAAAAAAGTTCCAGAAGTCATGAAGAAACAAACCAATATTAGAATCATATACCACTTCCAAAGCCGATCTCAGACCTAATGGTCAATCCTTAGATGAGGTTTTGGGTGTTTCTACATTTCACAGGATTGTGAAAGGCTACATTCATTAGTCATATTCTAGGTGAAACATGTAGCATAATGTATTTGTGGCAGCCATATTTTAGGCATGTCTTGGCACTTTAAACAATAGCTAGAGGAGGAATTTTCTAGGCTTAACTATTGTTGTTCTAGAGTAGGAAATGGAGGGAATTTTGAGTAGTCAACATTCCCTCTATTCCAACATGACAACCAATAGACTGAATGCTAGTCAAATGAATATTTGAAGAGATATAACCATTAGTTAAATTGGACCCTAAACGTTTCCTACTACACTGATACAAGTAGCATAATATATATTCTATAGGTTGCAACACTGTTTGTGATCTGTTTAGACAACATGCATAAGACCAGAATTGAAGAGTGTTAAACCCAAGATGTCACCACATGTCATTTAAATCCCTTATAGATGGGATACCCAGGCTAAAAGGAAAGTATATGTGACAACAAAGGCTACTTTAAAACCTCCTTTGTTATAAACCACCTCTTTCATATTCATGAACAAAAACACCTAAAACATCAATAAATATTGGAGTGAGTTGGATTCATTATGCACCCTAGACTTTGAGACTAAATTGAGGCCAAATTCAAACCTAGAGTGAAATTATCATTCTTGGATGCTGACAATAAACCCAATGTATGAGTTACGTAAGGAAAGCACTCTGGTGATGTGCCTAGACTCAACCAAGAAGGGAAAAGGCTCTGCAGTGTTTATGTTGGAACTTGGAATTAATGTGAACATGAACCATGGTGCAATGAATGCACAATCTAAAGTGCACCTAGGACTACATAATTTTTTGAAATTCCAAAGGAAGGTTCACATAGGACTACATAATTAGACAAAAAAATGGAACCTTCTTGGCATATATTGTGTGTAATTGTTTAATGGAATGGCTAGTACATAGAAATTGGAATTCCTTCTTATGTCATTTCTTGTATTGGATGATACAATAGAGAAATGGAACAACATACCAGATTGGAAATATTGAGTTGGCATGTACAAAGTGCAAGGTCCATATCATTATTCACATGTGAGATCTGGAATAAATACAATGGGTAACCTAAGAAATGAACACTATATGTGGGAATGAATGCCACACCTCATTCAAATTCGGTGAACTTCTCCCAGGAAAGTCCCCAATATTACTTATGCATTGTGTTTATCTCGGTATCTATTTGAAAGAAATCATTACCAACTATAAATTATGTAACTTATTGGAGATAGAAGAAGGATAAATGAATCCTTCCAAATTCATTACATAAGAAAAGAATCAAGGTTTTGACTGAATGAGGGTTAGTCAAGTAAGGATTTTCATTCTCACTCATTTTTCTGGAGTTACCTACTTCACTTACTTATTCAGATCACTAGAATTCTAAGTGTGTAAAAAGTTGATAAAGGAGGAATTGATTGTAGTAAAATGTGGCAGTTGAACATTGGATCAAGTACTAGTGTTGCTGGTGCAAATTCAACAAAAAATAGGTTGCACGAAGGTATTGTGGAAGCAATGAAAAAAAAAGTTCCAAAATCCATGAAGAAACAAACCAATGTTAGAATCATATACCACTTCCAAAGATGATCTCAGACCTAATGGTCAATCCTTAGATGAGGTTTTGGGTGTTTCTACATTTCACAGGATTGTGAAAGGCTACATTCATTAGTCATATTCTAGGTGCATCCTGTAACATAATGGATTTGTGGCAGCCATTTTTCGGGCATGTCTTGTCACTTTAAACAACCACTAGAGGAGGCATTTTCTGGGCTTAACTGTTGTTGTTCTAGAGTAGGAAATTGAGGGAATTTTTAGTAGTCAATATTCCCTCTGTTCAAGCATGACAACCAATAGACTGAATGCTAGTTAAATGAATATTTGAAGAGATATAACCATTACTTAAATTAGACCCTAAACGTTTCCTACTACACTGATACAACAAACATAATATATTCTCTAGGTTGCAGCACTGTTTGTGATCTATTTATACAACATGTATAAGACCAGACTTGAAGAGTGTTAAACCCAAGATGTCACCACATGTCAGTAAAATTCCTTATAGATGGGATACCTAGGCTAAAAGGAACGTATATGTGACAACAAAGGCTACTTCATAGCCTATTTTGTTATAAACCACCTCTTGCACATTCATGAACAAAAGCACCGAAAACATCAATAAATATTGGAGTGAGATGGATTCATTATGCACCCTGGACTTTGAGACCAAATTCAAACCTAGAGTGAAATTATCATTCTTGGATGCTGACAATAAACCGAATGTATGAGTTATGTAAGGAAAGCACTTTGGTGATGTGCCTAGACTCGACCAAGAAGGGAAAAGGCTCTACAGTTTTTATGTTGGAACTTGGAATTAATGTGAAGATGAACCATGGTGCAATGAATGCACAATGTAGGGTGCACCTAGGACTACATAATTTTTTTAAATTCCAAAGGAAGGTGCACCTAGGACTACATAATTAGACAAAAAAATGTAACCTTCTTCGCACATATTGTGTGTAATTGTTTAATGGAATGGTTGGTACATAGAAATTGGAATCCCTTCTTCTGTCATTTCTTTTATTGGATGATACAATAGAGAAATGGAAAAGTATACCAGAATGGAAAGATTGAGTTGGCATGTACAAAGTGCAAGGTCCATATCATCATTCACATGTGAGATCTGGGAGAAATACAATGGGTAACCTAAGCAATGAACACTATAGGTGGGAATGAATGCTACTCCTCAACCAAATTCTGTGAATTTCTCCCAAGAAAGTCCCCAATCCTACTTATGCATTGTGTTTATCTTAGTATCTTTTTGAAAGAAATTATTACCAACTATGAATTATGTATCTTAGTGGAGATAGAAGAAGGGTCAAGGAATCCTTCCAAATTCATTACATATAAAAAGAAACAAGGTTTTGACTAAATGAGGGTGAGTCAAGTAAGGATTTTCATTCTCACTCATTTTTCTGGAGTTACCTACTTCACTTACTTATTCAGATCACTAGAATTCCAAGTGTGTCAAATGTTGATAAAGGAAGAATTGATTGCAGTAAAATGTGGCAGTTGAACGTTGGATCAAGTACTAGTGTTGCTGGTACAAATTCAACAAAAAATTAGATTGCACGAAGGTATTATGGAAGCAATGAAATTTTTTTTCCAAAATCCATGAAGAAACAAACCCAATATTAGAATCATATACCACTTCCAAAGATGATCTCAGGATTCACCCCTAATGGTCAATCCTTAGATGAGGTTTTGGGCGTTTCTACGTTTCATAGGATTGTGAAAGGCTACATTCATTAGTCATATTCTAGGTGCAACATATAGCATAATGGATTTGTGGCAGCCATTTTTCAGTCATGTCTTGGAATTTTAAACAACCACTAGAGGAGGCATTTTCTTGGCTTAACTGTTGTTGTTCTAGAGTAGGAAATGGAGGGCATTTTCAGTAGTCAATATTCCCTCTGTTCCAACATGACAACCAATATACTAAGTGCTAGTCAAATGAATATTTGAAGAGATATAACCATTAGTTAAATTGGGCCCTAAACGTTTCCTACTACACGGATACAAGCAACATAATATATTCTCTAGGTTGTAGCACTGTTTGTGATTTGTTTAGACAACATGCATAAGGCAAGACTTGAAGAGTGTTAAACCCAGGATGTCACCACATGTCAGTAAAATTCTTTAAAATTCTTTATAGATGGGAGGCCTAGGCTAAAAGGAAATTATATGTGACAACAAAGGCTACTTTAAAGCATCTTTTTTTATAAACCACCTCTTGCACATTCATGAACAAAAACACCTAAAACATCAATAAATATTTGATTGTATTCATGGCATGCTCAAAATGTAAGTCCATATAAGGAGTGTTGCACTCTTTTAGCACATTTATTGAGGGCATCCCATCTTAGAGAGGTTTTTATAACAACTATAATGATAGTTATTCCTTGTTATGCACAAAGGAGGCTACATGTTGCAATTAAAGATGCAAGAAACATGTTCATATAACTGACGTGTTTGAAGCGGTGCAATAGACCAATTCGTATAGCTAAGACAGGTTGTTATATATCTTGGAGTCTATCTTTTATTTAATTGATGTTCATATATCTATGAAAGGTTGTTATTTTCATCTATCTAGTCTTTAATTGATCTGCATCAAAACCAATTCGTAGAGAAAAAAAACAAAGTATCAAGATTAATCATAAATCATTTTCAAATTCTGATGCAACAATAGTTTAGGAGCAGCATTGAAGAATACATTTAAGCAAGATAGTGGAAAATTTGTGAGCAAACTGAGGTCTGAGTTTGGAGCTGACATCAGACTATGTATGGGGAAGTATTGAAGTATGTTATAGTGAGCTTGAAAATTTCCTCAAATTTAGTAGTTATAGTGAATAGGATCTTCCATAGAATATTTTTTAGTTGCATGGGACACGTTGTCAATCTATGGAAGGATTTTGTATAGACCATCCCCAAAGAAAAACAATACATGGAAATTTATACACTGATGGCGATGCATATGATCTAAGCCTTGAGGTACAACCAGTCTCAAGCCTGGAATGTAGGATTGTTCTCTATGCAAGCACTTGATAGGTGCAGGGGTCTCAGTCTTCTTTTCCATGGATGTAATGTATGAGTGGTATCCCTCCTTGATTTTTTATTGGCACATTGTTCTGATAATCTCCTGAATCAATTCAATAGTAAACTCTTGAAAATAACCTGTAGGCTGTAGTTGTTGATGATGTCATTTAGTTTGGGAAAGCTGGTCTTTATTTCATAAATCATCGTACAATTTGTGGTGGGTTATTAATAATCCACAAAGATATTGTTTACCGCATACAATTTGGCATGAGTATTTCCTTACAAACTGGTTTAAAGTAGTGCCAAAGGGACCTATAGAAAATGGGTGCTAATGTTCTAATTTAAAACTTAAAAGAGATGCCAAGTATGGAAACATTGGTATCTTCGTAGGAGTTGTCAACAGATGAATCTGTCAATAAGGTGGGTACATACTATAGATAGATTGCATAATTATTGGTTGTGTCAGTGTAAATGAACAAAGGGAGGAATTTTAATATCCATTCTATCTCTTTACTTCCAAAACTAATAGTATTTTCGAGGTTAGTGGAAATTTTCTATTGTTCCCAAGGTAATTATTCTTATTCTATTATGCAATTTTTGATGCCAAACTCTCTACAACTGATGTCAATCTGCACAGGAATGGTTCTTCTCCTTGACATTTGTATATCCATCAAAAATTGAGACAGGCCTTTATATTAGGCTCTATAATTCCCTAGAGTTTCAGGAGGTCATTGTTTTGATCGCATGTGGCAATTGGTAATTGCCAAAAAAGTGGACCTAGTTAACATGGTCAACTATGATGAGTAGATTATATGGAGGTTTTAAGCCTATATAAAGAAAAAAAATATGTATTAAAACACAACTTGGAGTAACTCAATAGTCGAGAGGTTGGAGTAGCTCAAGGATAGCTCAAAATTTTAGCTCGCGAGCTTTGATAGCTCCATATCATGGGAGCATTGGTGGCTATAGAAAGAAGATCACATATCTGAGATAACATATCTAGGAATAGGTTTATCTGAAATTGATTTTGAAATCTGAAATTTGTAATGGATACTATGTTTGTGTGTGTTTCCAATTGTGTTGTTTTGATCTCTTGGAAAGCAAACCTACAGGTTGTTGAGTTTACTTATTGGACTCTTGACTTCTTGCACCAACTAGTTTCTCTTGGTCCAATGCGGCTCAACTTTAAAAATTTGAACACTTGAGACATTATACCTTGGTTATCTATTGGAAAAGTAAAATTGTGAAACTGTGCACTTATTTCCAAACAAATCAAAAGCAATCAAAGAAACACTAAATATTGGGATTTAATTCCAAAAAAAGACAATAAACCAGAGATCTAACTAATCAGTTCTTTCTCTAATGCAACTGTTAAAATGCAATTGCCACTTAGCCTTGCTAAAATACAAGTATACTACGTACAACTGAGGATTTGATGATTTAAATTCAAAATATATTGTCCAAACCACCCAACTGATATATGACAATACTCTGACATCTAAATAACTATATTCTTTATTTCTTCTATTCATATTCTCATAAAAATTTTGATTATTGTTGTCTAGATCTATATAGGAATGTAGATATGTCACATGTGTAATGTTCCCAAGTAAAATTGCACTAAAAGTTTCAACTTTTGTTGAATAGATTGGGATTATTACCTTGTCAAACGTTCCACTATCACCGTGTTAGACAGTTGTAAGTCATATTCTTAACACCAAACATACCAGGGTAAATAACTTGACCCAACGAAATGGTTTTTGTCTATCTGATGTATTGATTTTAATTCACTAATTTTGAGAAACACTTTGCAAACCTTTCTCTGACTACTGTAGGCAACAATAGGCACGAACTAAATTTCTGTAGAGACTTTTTTCAAACACTTAATATGTAGACTGTTGTAGCTGACTATAATGTCCCTATCTTAACTTTACCCAAAAAATTTCAGCCAACTACTACCAGATATTTATAACTTCATCAACACTTTGAAAGGTAATTATTGTAACAACAATGAGGAATCTTTATTGGAATTCAAGCTCAATGCTATGCTTTGAAAATGACATAGTTGAACTGGGCTGATAAGTATTTTTGCAATGATATTAATTACCCTCACTTCTAGTCTGGTTGTGACCCAATTTATGAATGCATTTGATAGGGATTTTTTGACAAACACTTTGTGTGTGACTGTTGTAACTGCCTGTCAAATTTTAGAATACTATTGTACCATTTTTATTGGTTTACTATGTGGTTTTAGCAAGAAAGAATGTATGGCATTTTATATGGTTTAAATAGGTAATTAATAGCAATACCAACATCCAATAACCAATCTTAACAACACTTCATATCTGCAATTTATTTGAAATAACAAGTTGCATGCCTGGAAAATTATGGACATCAGCATTAATTTTGTGAAACCACATGTGGTAAGAGATATTTGGAGAGAACATTATATTGAGAAACACGACACTTTCTTGCAATATCCGCTATCATACAAGAAGTATTTACTGCTGAAGTGAACATGCCTTTACACATCCATAAAAAACTACAGGATTCACCTACCAAGCACTATAATCATTATGGAATTCATCAAATTTCCTACTGCTATTTAACCCTACTGTAACTCCCTACCCAAGGATGGCCAAAAATATTGCATTCCTAGTGACGTGATCCACCCTTTGTTTTTATGTTGGTTGGGGGAGCAATTCCAAGTACTTTTCTCGCATAAAGAAAAAGGGGTTTTTGGGGATTAAATGTCCCCTTTGCATATTCATGCAATGCCCTCAGTGGGCAGAGATTGGAACAGTCTAGGATTTCATTTTGGCTTGATATTGTTGATGTGGGAGTTTCCAAAGTCCTAGAACCACTTGCATTGGCTTCCCTTGTCCTTGTACCTATCCCTGTCCCTGTCCCTTGTTCATCATAATCTAAATCGTTGTCACTACGAGAGTTACTCATGCTACTAATTTCTCAATTTTTTAGTCTTATCTTTTCATTGTTCTGATCAGTGATTTCTAAATTTTTGGAAGCCTGCGGAAAGGATTTCACTTTTATTTGTAATTTTTTTTTAAATTTCATAAAATAACATGCCTAAACAATGAAACATTGAATTTAATGGCTGGAAATGAGAGGCAAGAGCTTTAAAAAAAAAACAACACAGAAATTTATAAACAGCAGTATCATGTGAACCAAAAAATCTGGGCATGAAAGCATATGTGAAAGAACCTCATATTCAGGTTTGGGCACATTAAAAAAACACTAAACAGTAAATAAAGTGAAACACTAGTGTGTGTTCATTGTTTTGGGCACAATTTCAATTTGGCACTATTTGTCTTCAATCTTCATAAAACAATCCAGGTTTGTCTTCAATCTTTATAAAACAATCCAGGTTTGTCTTCAATCTTCATAAAAGAATCCAAGGCATAAAATTTATTATTTTATAACATGGATATTGGAATATGATAATGTTGAATGTATTAATTTTTAAATTAACAAATTTAAATGAGGCATGAGTCATGACCCTACCTCCAACTAGCAGATCTGGTACTCCAAGATTCGAGCTAGTGGATGAAGTTGAATTGGGTCTCAACTCTACTCTAGCAGCGGCTCTCCTCCAAATAAAATTAGGTTCCTCCTTCAAAATCAGTGGCTCCTCCAAATTCCAATAACCAACTACTCTCCAAAAAGTGTAACGGTTGTCCAAGATAGTAGTTATCCATGGGCTGAGACTGTCCACAAGTTGGATCCTCAGTTGGTTGCGACTGTGCATGGGTTGCAACTCTACACCGGTTGCCTCTCCACTAGTTATACGGTCTGCACAAGTTCAATAATGATTTGACTAATTGTAGAAATAGACGTTCCCACCAAATTTCTATATTTAAGCTATGCCTCTTCTTTTATGTTTCTTTAGGGATACACAAAAAAGGAACATCAGCATTCTTACCTCTATCTCTGACCGGGGCGCATAATTTCTCTATCAAGCCGACTGAGGGGATCCATCTATCTCCAGAATCTTATTAGAATGAATCCATTGATCCACTGACTGAATGCATCATAAGATTGTCAGAGGATATACAAACATAGGGGAGACAGGGAAATTTATCACCCATTGAACAAGAATGGCATAAAGAAGAAGAAATTTTCGGTTGATTCGGAGAAATAAAAGAAGCAGTAGTTACTTGCTGCACTTTTTTCGGTCCAAGGAGGGCAGAAACTTTCATCCTTTCACTTGTTCAAGGTGGTGGCAATCCACAGTTCTCCACAAGCTCAACACTGAAAACTCTTCACGGCTCAATTCAGGGCTTTCCATGGTAATGACTGCCAAGTTTATGAAATGATTTGCAATGAGATGGTGAAGTGAAATCTTGAGGGTGTTCTAGGAAGTTAGGTTAGGATTTAATAATTTTAATTTTGTTTTATGAGTTAGGATTTAGTTTAGTTATGTTTTAATTGATTTTTTTTTACTTTTAAATTTAATTTTATAAATTTAATTTAATTCAATATTATAATTTATTCAAGTTATAATTTAATTTAATTAAAATTTTAAAATTTTAATCAAATTCAATTTAATTTAATTTTAATTTTTTATGTAATTATTTTTATTGAAAAATAAAAAATCTAAAAATTAGGGGTTTCTAGGCATTCCTCCATGAAGGTAGATGTGGGGGATGTGGGGGGCGCCTAGAAGCCCCCCCTAGAGGGGAAACATGTTTCACACCTGGGGAAACTTGGGAAAACATGTTTCCCCTAGAAGGGGGACGTGGGGAAACGTTTCCCCAAGAGTTTCCCTGTGTCAAATGTGTGGAGAAGTGAGGGGGTGTGTTCCCAACCCTAGGGGATGTGTCCCCATGGAACACTGTATATTTCTCAAACAAGAGGCCCTAACGGGAAGGGTGTTTCTCTTTGTCCTATTTCCAACACCATGGAGGTTAAGCACAGGTGGTATGTCAAATCCAACATGCTGAAGGGGATCTCCTCCCCTACAAATGTGGACTAGTCAACGAGTGATATGAACCTGCAACAACAAATCTGGTTCCTGAGCCTTTTAGTTTCCTAGTTGTTAGGGTTTTAATTTTTGAGTGCTAATCAGTTTACCATGTACTCAAATTTTTAACAACAACCAAGCCACCTACATGTCATGTTGCACCGCAGCTTGTTGTTATAGCTGATTTCACCACTCCAGGTGAATCACACTTTCTATGGCCTTCCCCTGTTCCATTGTAGACTCCTTAGACCCCATGGACCATTTTTTGTCCTTCGATGTTTCCTTGACCATCCCTAAAAACATGTGAAAAATGATACATGCGACTTTTAAACCTATAAGCGTGTATATAAGCGGGTTTGACCACTAAAACCGCGTACATCAGGATGTGTACAAAATCCAAATCCTTTTGGAGTTTTCCTTGACATGGATCCAACTCACTTGACTCCTGGCCTTCCCTATGCCTTGAGATCGCTCGGATTCGACCTTTCATTACTTCTTTGAAAAGCTATATAAGGAACCCCTTGGTACATTGAAGGCATAAGAGAGAATTGAGAGCAAAGAAACTATAGTCCATTGTTGCCGGAACTTATGCTTGATTCTGCATCCCTTTGTCCCTTGGAGCACTTGTGTGTTTTTCCCAAGCTTTCCTTTTGCTTGTGAGCTTTCTATCTAGAGATGGAGGATTGAAGTGGTGGAGGCCCAAGTGGGGGATTCAGTTTCTCCGGTTCGCAGACATGCCGACAGAGGTTATATCTTGTAATCTCTGATTTATATTAATAGAAATATAGTTTCCTGTCCAATAATGTGTGCTTGAGTGAATATTTTATCCATTGTATTATGTCAAATGATTATACATTATTGATTATATATGCTAGAATAGATCTAACACCATGATATATAGAATGCTTGTATTGTTTACTTGTTGTTGAGGAAGTAATCTATCAATTCAAGCTGAAGTTGGAAAGCTCAATGGGGATCTACTTCAATCGTCCGGAATAAGGTACGAGGTCTGATCCTTTAGTGTTAGACATTTAATTTATATTTCATATTGGAAAGGATTGATTTCTGGAGTCAAGTTGTCTGTTGTGGTACCCCAAGCCATAGGAATTTCTCTTCGTAACAGAATTGGTGACTCCGCTGGGGATGTTCCCTGTTTTTATTTGGGGGTTTGCGGGCACAATGGGATTGATATTATTGACTTGCTCTTTGTTTCTCCTTATTTCTGTGTTGCATTTTATAGTATGTTCATCCATTGACACTCCCCTTTATTGGTTTGACCCTTGGCCTGCTTTTTACCACTGTCTTCTCTGTATACGCAGGTTTTTGGCCAAAAGTCACGTACATACATGGATTTTTGGCCAAAATTCGCATATACACACAGGTTTTTGGCCAAAATCCACGTATACACACTTTTTTTGGCCAAAAGTTGCGTATATACGCAACTATTCTTTAAACAGTCGTGTACATCCTCCTTTTTGGTGAGTTTGATGTTGTGGGAAGTTGTTGGGTGGGTTGTGAGTGTGGTTGGGTTTTTCTTGGGTCTGATGTTGTCTTTTGGATGCTTCTTTTGTGACCAGAGACCGCCTTTTCATTTATTTTTCTTTGAAATTAGTAAGTCATTTATCCTTTTTTTTTTCCATTAGTGCATTACTCTTTTTTGTCTCAGTGTCTTGCTAGGATTGTATTTTATACTTGCTGCAGAGACTGAGAGTTTTAGATGACTTTTATGCATTTTTCATTCTTTTATATTGAAAAATACAAGGTAGTTGCACTCTTAGTTGCATCTTATATATGAATTTGAGGAGGTACTTGCATTAGATTGCTTGGATGAGAGTTGTGTTTAGGCTTTTATATAGGAAGGATTGCATTGGCATTCGAAAAGGAATATATATTTATGCATCTCATGTAGTGGCATACCCTATTTTTCATTTGACAAAGATTTCACTTAGCATTGTTTGTTATGGTGTGCATATTTATTTCACTACTAAGTCATAATGTCATTAGTTGGACGGTCATTTCCCTTTGAGTAATTAAAGCCAATAGAAATAAACGCATAATAAAATGAATTACACTCTTTTCTTTTATAGGGTGCATCAACAAGATTAGGTTTTAGGATCTTGGAATAGTTCATTGTGAGTAATCTCACGTCCCCGACACTCTGACTGGGAAAGAGGATGCTACTAACACCAAACTTACGGGAAAACAGCCCCATGAACACGAACAGGCATCAATGCTGAAATTAAAAGCTTAAACATAATACATAATAGGATGCATAAAACATACAAAGATACACAGTTATTCAACATTCAGTGGAAGCAACACACACATTCCAGCATTTAACATGTTCATCGTAGTTCATGGAATAGTTGATATAATTACAGAGATGAAATAGTCAGCAGTACTTATCTTTTAATGAAGGACTCGGCCCACAACCAGCTACGTCGTTGCAACGTTCCACCCAACCATAGGCCAGCGTGCTCATCAATCTCTCAGCAACACTGCCACCCCCGAGCTGGGCATGATTCCTCAAGGAATAAGGGTCAATGCAGGCTTACACATAGCCAAGGTTTTCTGATCAGCCAAACCCACACAATAGGGATTTACCAGGTCATCAAGGAGCTAGGAAAGGCTAATTCCAAGCTGGTGGCCTCAACGCCAACTTCTCAAGCATAAACAACCTCTAATCACACTCTCAATAGTTTGAAGACCAACCACTGCATACCACAGCAAAACAATACCTTCACGGCTCTGTGAAGAAGGTAAAGACACCAGGTGACAATCCCAACCAACAGGGAAACACAACTCAAGTCCAACCACACTCCAGAGTTGTTCTTGGCCCTAGCATTGCCAAAACAACTCAGCAGCAACCCAAAACTAGGGTACAACAACAATCACAACTCACAATGAAAACATGACAGTATTACACAGTCCGAAAAACATGGAAAAACTCAGCCAACAGATGTGGCAATCAACAGCCAACCAACATCTACGAGCCCACAACACACACATAGTTTCCCAATGTAATTGTTGGAGAACTTACACAGGAAGAAAAGGGGAAAAGAACAACTCTCCACTAGTGCACAAAAGAAAAAGACGTAGCCCAGGAAAAACATGGAAGAAACCCACACACAGTCCGAAATGGAAGAAGAAATCGGACTCTCAACAGCATCCAAAATCAAGGAAAGAACGACAAAAAACCAAATCATGGGTTAAACCAACAGCAAGCCCAAATCGAGAAGGAAGACCACGATTATTTCACATACACGGCAGAAAATCGTGCCCTTGAGGCCTCTCTTCTAACTCGCTGCATGCACAAAACCAAAGGAGAACCCCGACTAGTGCATGAGGAAAAACAGAACGTCTCTCTGCATGAGGATCCTAATTCCCCAGACCACACTCATGAAGGTGAAGACCAGGCGTGAGGAAAATGATGGATTCTATCGCTGGGTATGTGTACCGTCAGAACTGATAATATCCTGCCCAACTAACGCCCCCCCATGCCCATGTTTCCTCAAGTAATAATTTCCCTCAACTAAATCAACAAAACATTAAATAGTTTGGATGAGACAAGGGAAGATGACACATGGCTTTCCCCCCCCATAGACCAAGTATTGACATCCCCCACACCCTTCTCCTTTGGATTCATGTCCTTTTCATTTTAACGTTGCACTACCGTAGCTGGTTGTGGGTTTATTTTTAATTGATGTGCGTATTTATATGATTCCAAACTATAATGTGCCGGATAGCACGATATACCATCGACAACTATCCCCATTGCCGAAACATACACAACCAAATCGATGGTGGGGCTTTTGCCTTTAGCTCCTCACCACGATTAATTACATTATATACATCATGCAAACAGGGTCAAAACCGGGGTGCTACATTCCCCTCCCCCTTGGAAAAACACCGTCCTCGGTGTTCCATTACATAAGAATACATATACAATACATATACAATTGCACATCAAAATTTCAAAATTTTGCAGATCTGTCCCACGTTCAATTATTTACTTTGAACGTTCAAGACCAAGCCCCTCAGCTTCCATGAAATTCTCCTACTGGTTCTCAGCTCTCATCTTATCCCGAAGTCTAGGAACTTTGCGGCTATTTCCCTCATCATGTTCCCTCATTGGGCAGTCTCGGCGTAAATGATGTCCTCCGCATTCCCATCATTTCACTGGTTGCTTCATCTTTACCTGCTCAATTTATTTTGAGTCTTCATTCCTGGACCATTTCTTAACGAGTCGCTTGGACGAATGTCCCATCACTAATCCACCTTCCTTTCCTTTGCTGATTGCTCACAGAAGGCCTTTCACCTCCCTTTACAAACCAATAGAGTCTTGCAAAATCTAGTGGTTCATTTCATTTTTCCTTTTCTGTATCTTGAGCATCTCCCCAAGATTTTCTTGGGTCTTGGAAATCATTTGAAGGAGAATTCCATCCACGTCCAACAACTTTTGATCTGCTGCCATGATCAATGTGCACCACCAGGTATCACTTTTCTCACCTGTGAAATGCACCATTGAAATTCTATCGGACCAAGCATAAGATAGACATCAAAACCGGTCAGTTAATTACCCAATTGGCATGACAGTCCAAGTCTCATTAAGGAGGATTTCATATTTTTCATGCCTTCCCAACAGGAACACGAGCTCATTCATGTCCATTCTTGGGCAGGGAATTAACCATTCCAGCATTGATAATTTACTTTCAACAAATACACACATTCCATTTTCAGTCATACATGCATTCAACAATATTTTGTTTTTCACCATGCATAAATATATATATATATATATAATTAAAAGGGAAAGAGAGAGCAGCAAGAGTTTTTCCCCTCTTTGTTTTGTTCCATCCTGGAACCCACACCACCGCTGTGGCATTTCATGCTCTCAGCCTCTTTCACTTCACCGTGAATGATGGACCAATCCCTCTTGGTCATGACACTTAGTGTCTCTGGTCTATTCCAGATCTCTAAACCATCGAGTCTCTCCACATGGTTTTCCTTGGCTGCTAGGAACTTCACAGTCTCACTAGCACCTTTTTCATTACCGCTCATTCCGAGCTCTCCAGGATAGTCACATGTCCACATGCACCCCTAGGATTCTCTCATAGTCCTCGCTCCCAGTGATACCTATATCCAAACATTGAATAGATTCACATGTTTAGTTTATTCTCATCGGTTTTATCTCTAGAAAAATAGCTTAAAACATCATAACCAAATCATATACACATGTACATTCATAAGCAAAATAATCCAATACTTATCTGTATTGTACGTTTCCTCGTTGGTCCACAGGATCCTACTTCGCTTTGCAATCCTTGGGATCGCCTATGGACTTGGATTTTAGGTCAGCACGTAGGCCGCTCCACAACATCAAATAATTAATGTCCAACCCGTACACCCACATGTCAACTGGGATTGGAACTTTACCACGACCATTTCTAGGTCTAGGATCTACTATGGATCCTCAGGAATATAACAGCCCAACATACACTTATTTCAACAATAACACATACACTTATACCAACATACACTTATATCAACAATAACCCTTGCTCCGCAACCCCTCACAACAACCGGTTTCCTTTTCTCTTTAGGGTGGAACACCCAACTGCATCTATTTAGCCTATCAACACAAGCAATATAAGCAAACTCATCAGCGTTATTGCTCTAAAACTGTAATCATATTTCATATCATTCACTATCAAATATTGAGACACCAGGAGTGCGTCCACTCTCTAGGTTGTAATCAATATTGAAAACCCTTTCATGACTCGACATTGGAAAAGTGTGCACCCTTTCTTGGTGTGTGCCATGTAGGCCCTATTCATACTCAAGCAATTGGTCATCATGGAAATAAAATCAAAACATGTTCTGCATATGGAATTTTAATAATTGACATGCATATTCTTAGCAAGGGTCACATAACACTTATCCATTTGCCGATGCAGTATTCCTTCGTTAAGGAGGAATGGGGCTCCCTTCTTTGAGTTGACAGTCCCTTGGTTAGCCATCCCAACTCCTTCTTACATTTCATATTCACACATGTCTTACTGACATAACCCATACCATCTCACTCATGTTGCTTACCAAACATGCAGTGCAAATGAGACATTTCCAAAATGTCCAATGGAGTTTCACCTGAAACCCATTTCCAAGATAAGGGAGAACCTTCCCATGAAGTTTGGCTCCTACAAGCCATCACACATGATCTTCCTGCAGTGTGTACCCTTGGCACATTCATCAAATAGCCAAACAGTCAATCCTTATCTGATAATACAATCCAAATTGATTGTTCCATAACCAAGCAATGACATTAGTAATCAAATTCAATAGGAATTTGCAACTCTGTCTACTACATAAATTGATTTGCTTAGCAATGAGGTGATCCTCATTTGTGGGTCTCTTGTATGTAGCACTACTATGCCCATTATAACTTTATGCTTACTAGCATAACATGAATACCCACTTACCATACCTCCTCCTGACATAATCTTATACAAGCCAACAGTGATTAGTAGTTGTCAGCAATTTCTTAAATCTGAAATTCACAATCCAAATTTAACAACCCATTATGCATACCGACTATTCTCACATCCAGGAGACTCTTCTCATAAGGTTTGGCTCTTTCACATGGTAGATTCCGACATTTGTCATGGTCTTACTCTCATTGCCATGCTCTAAATAATCTACCTGAAACCTGAGCTTCAATCAACCAAACACTTGGTAAGTCTGGATGCATATAACCTTTTCATTGCTACAACCATCACTGAAGCATTTTCAGAATTTACAAAATTCAAATACTTCCAGCTGTTAATCACATCAATATTACCAAAACTCATTTACTTCACACAATCATTATCATACTAACATTTGAAAGGTATAGTCTTATTATTCATACAATTAAATGAAATGTTTAGATACTCCTTACTTCACAAACGTATCATTTGTACCACCTTGCTCTTCCATAGAGCATTTCTGGAAGCTAATTGATCATGACTATCCTCTTTATGCACTTACTATCCTGCATTCATAACAGCCTTTGAAATGGTTCTTGAATTGTCATCAATTCATCATTTCATCCATTAGTTATTCATAATATCACATGCATTCATCTCAATGGATTCATGCAATGCATCACAACATTTGCACCTTTACTTATGCAATCAGTCACTCACACCCTTCATATGCATACATTCAATGCATAACTACAAGATTTATAAAATCTTTTTAATGCATATCCATTCAATGCTACCTTGCATTGATTCAGGAATGCTATGCATTCAACATACCATGCATGGCCTAACCATGTCTACTTCATATAGGATGCATTGATGTAATCAAGATCATCATTACTTACTTTCCTTGGGCTACTAAGCTCAATCAATATATACAGGCATGACACCTTTCTCTATGAATGTAGTATAAAATTCAAATATCCACATGGTATAAGGTCTCTTACCTTTACCACTCCATGGAATTTGTCAAAATCAAACTCTTACCTGCATGGATCCTACTTACACCCTTGACATGACCAATTTGGTTGGTCCCTTGCATGAGATTGCAGAATTTGCTCACCAACTTTTTATTATGGACTGGTCGCCTTATCCCTTTCTTCACAGGGTTGCTGGTCACATTCATAGGCATCAGCAACATACTCAACCATGTCCAGGTTGTCGTTGGTTTTTTTTTTCCACTAATGACAACACCAATCCAATAGTTATCATTAGTGGCTCATTATAAATATATAATTTTCAATATCATACGTACACAAAGCATGTCCTCATGCATTTTTATGTACAAAACTTATAAATATAATTATAATTAGTAAGACAGGGTTAAGGAATTTTCCCTGTTAAAACTCTGATTTCGGATCCCATCTTGGGTTTCCTTCTGGCATTGTGGAAATCCTTTCAACATTGACCTGCTGTGGTGACCAGGTCTTCCTCTTCGTGCCACCGCTACACCAGAATATTGTTTGATTTCTGAATGCCACTGTTGTGGTCGAATCTTCTTTCTCATTTCGCTACTGTAGCGGCTTAATCTTCCATCTCCGCCCTTATTCTTTCTTCTCCTGCCGCCATTGCGGCTTGATGTTCGTCTTTCACCCATCATGGCTGCCCCCTTTACCTCTTCCTACCGCTGTCGTGACGGCTCGAAGCTTGAGCTCTAATTGCAATGACAGAAGAACCTCAAACCTCTTTCCTACTGCCGTATTGGCGCCTTGAACAAATAACCCTTTCCGCTATTCATTTGTGCTTCCAGACTTCATTGGCGATGCCAAAGGCTATCCCTCGGTGGTCAAACAGCTAACATTTTTTGCCGTTTCAGATCCCCATCCATCTAATCTTCCGAGTCCTTTATCAGCACTGCAAAATCTATCATCGGCGATCGAATCCTCTACCTGTCGGACGACTAGTTCTCTAAGCTTATGACACTTCGGCAGTATGATCTTCATCTTTCATTCAATGCTCATCGGCAATCCAATCAACTAAATTTTTCTGACGTTTCGGGCTGATCCTCCTCTGGCTTTCGACGTATCGGCGAACCGATCATCTAATTTTATTCGACGTGTCGGCGGTCCAATCCTCTAACTTTCTCCGACATGTCGACGGTCCAATCCTCTAAAGTTATTCGATGTTTTCTGTACTTAGAAAAATTTTCAGAATTTTTTCTTCTTTCCATCGCCACATCAGCTACTCAAACAACTATCCTTCCCCGACGTTTCAGCGATCTTTAGAAGATCTTTGTCGAAACTGCGGCTCCGCCTTCAACTAATTTCCATCGAAAATTTCTCTTCTGTTTTGCTGCTGCATCGGCAACCTCATCTTCTATTTTTCTCCAATACTTGTCGCCGCATCGGCTACTCAAACAGCTAAATTTTGCGGATGGTTTCCATACTTAGATGAATTTTCAACTTTTCAAAATTTTCCCTTTCTACTTTCTTCTGCCGACGGCATCGGAAGTCCTTTTGGCTAACTGAGCCAACGTATCGGCACCCTCAACATCTTTCTTCCACTGTTCATCGACGATCGGATCCACTAAGTACTACCATGTCGACGATCAAATCTTCTATCCTTCGGAAGGGTAGTCCATTAGACAGCCGAAATGGTGGGTAGTGATCCCATTGTGGGTTCCGTGGACCATAACTCATCGACTGTCAGAAGCTCTATCCACTAACCATTGCCGATGGCCGATGACTCTAGGACTTAGAAAAATTTTGAAATTTTCTCCCTTCAGTCTTCCTTTTCGCCACTTGATCGGCTCAATTCTCTTCTTTCTATCGGCGAAATAGTTCCTTCCGCAGCCGCAATGGCGGAACACGATCCTTGATCTTCTTCTGATCAGCGGCACAACCTGATCGGTATCAGCAGTCTTTTCTCGTTGGAAGGCTAGTGCTCTAGACTTCCGCAACCGTGGGCGCACGAAACACTATTGTCTTCCGATAGCCGATGATTTCTATACTTAGAAAAAAATTTCAAACTTTCTTTCTTTATGGCGTCAGCAGTCGGAGGCCTTACCCGTTGGACATGTAGTTGTTTAGCCATCTACAACGGTGGGCGCTCGATCAACTATTTTTCGTCGACAGACGTCAAACACTTAGAAATTTTTTCACGATTTTCTGTCCCACTATTCTCCGTTGGGCGTGCTTCTTCCTAGCTCTTCTGCTACATTGGAAGTCCGTTCCACTAATTGTTCCGATGAACCGACAGTTCAAATACTTAGACAAATTTGTGGAATTTTTTTGTCAACAACCTCTGATTTCTGCTGGGCAGAAAGAAATCCTACTTCTGTTACTGCATCTTGGTGGTCCATTCAGGCCCATGCTACAACATGAGCTCTGATACCACTCTGTCACGTCCCCGACCCTCCGACCGGGTAAGAGGACGCTACTAACACCAAACATACGGGCAAACAACCCCATGAACATGAACAGGAATCAATGCTGAAATTAAAAGCTTAAACATAATACATAACAGGATGCATAAAACATACAAAGATACACAGTTATTCAACATTCAGTGGAAGCAACACACACATTCCAGCATTTAACATGTTCATCATAGTTCATGGAATAGTAGATATAATTGCAGAGATGAAATAGTCAGCAGTACTTATCTTTTAATGAAGGACTCACCCCATAACTAGCTACGTCGCTGCAACGTTCCACCCAACCATAGGCCAGCGTGCTCATCAATCTCTCAGCAACACTGCCACCCCCAAGCTGGGCATGATTCCTCAAGGAATAAGGGTGAATGCAGGCTTACACATAGCCAAGGTTTTCCAATCAGCCAAACCCACACAGTAGGGATTTACCAGGTCATCAAGGAGCCAGGAAAGGATAATTCGAAGATGGTGGCCTCAACACCAACTTCTCAATCATAACCAGCCTCTAATCCCACTCTCAACAGTCCAAAGACCAACCACTGCATACCACAACAAAACAATCCCTTCACAACTCTGTGAAGAAGGCAAAAACAACCAGGTGACAATCCCAACCAACAGGTGAAACACAGCTCAAGTCCAACCACACTCCAGAGTTGTTCTTGGCCCTAGCATGGCCAAAACAACTCAACAGCAACCCAAAACCAGGGTACATCAACAGCCACAACTCACAATGAAACCACGACAGCATTACACAGTCCGCAAAACACGGAAAAACTCAGCCAACAGATGTGGCAATCAACATCCAACCAACATCCATGAGACCACCGTACACACACAGTTTCCCAATGTAATGGCTAGAGAACTTACACAAGAAGAAAAGGGGAGAAGAACAACTCTCCACTGGTGCGCAAAAGAAAAAGACATAGCCCAGGAAAAACATGGAATAAACCCACACAGAGTCCGAAATGGAAGAATAAATCGGACTCTCAACAGCATCCAAAATCAAGGAAAGAACGACAACAACCCAAATCATGGGTTAAACCAACAGCAAGCCCGAATCGGGAAGGAAGACCACGGTTATTTCACATACACAACAGAAAATCGTGCCCTTGAGGCCGCTCTTCCAGCTCACTGCATGCACAAAAACAAAGGAGAACCTCGACTGGTGTGTGAGGAAAAATAGAATGTCTCTCTGTGTGAGGATCCGAATTCCCTAGACCACACTTGTGAAGGTGAAGACCAGGCGTGAGGAAAATGATGGATTCTGCCGCTAGGTATGTGTACCGTCAAAACTGACAATAGCCTGCCCAACTGACGCCCCCCCATGCCCACAATTCCTCAAGCAATAACTGCCCTCACCTAACTCAACAAAACATTAAAGAGGTTGGATGAGACAAGGGAATATGACACATGGATTTCCCCCCCATAGGCCAAGGTTTGATATCCCCCACACCCTTATCCTTTGGAATCATGCCCTTTTCAT
This sequence comes from Pseudotsuga menziesii, assembly GCA_001517045.1. Lineage (NCBI taxonomy): Eukaryota > Viridiplantae > Streptophyta > Pinopsida > Pinales > Pinaceae > Pseudotsuga > Pseudotsuga menziesii. Next base: position 60,458 of record LPNX010752766.1, read on the forward strand.
TTTAACATTGCACTGTCGTAGCTAGTTGTGGGTTTATTTTTAATTGATGTGCGTATTTACATGATGCAAAACTATAATGTGTCAGATAGCATGATATACCATCGACAACTATCCCCATTGCCGAAACATACACAACCAAATCGATGGTGGGGATTTTTCCTTTAGCTCCTCACCACGATTAATTACATTATATACATCATGCAAACCGGGTCAAAACCGGGGTTTTACAAGTAAATTCTCCAAGATCACTAAACAACAACATGTATGTGTCTGTCCAGGTGAGTGTGTGAAATCCTTGGTATAACTAGTCTTTCTTAGGATCCTGCTCTCAAAAGGGAGTTAAGCACGAGGCAGTGTGAGCGGTTATTGATTAGGATGACCCCTAGTCATAACTGAGTAGCACCAGAGATATTTCTAGGATTGTATTCATATATGGGGGCTCTTTCGAGAGTTTTGGGCTTTGCTATCCTGCCCATACGGTCAATCCCGCCTAAGACTGTCGGTGTGAGCATTGATTATATTGAGGTGACCTTAGTTTCCTTACCTAGGTTATCAAGGGGGTACTTGCAGAGGTTATTCTGTGAGTGTCCTAGCCAAGTAAAGGTCGGACAACACAGTCGCTTTATGCATTGAAGATGAGGGCCACTATAATTGGTTCCGCTTATAATGTATGGGAGTTTCGAGCCTCTCCCAAGTGAGACATACCTACTACATTCAGGAGCTCACATATCCTCACCTTGGTTTGCATGTATTTTGGATGTAGATTTTCTTAAGAGTGTGCTCTTTGTGCGCTAGTTGGCCTTTGGGATTGTGGTTACTTGAGTATATTTATGCTCTCTTGAGTTTGGGTCCTTTTATTTTTGGCATGCTTGGTATTCTATCACCCATCCTTGGTCCTAGTACAGACCCTGGTATTAGACTTGGGGGAATCATAGCCCCTTACCATGCTCATAGATTTGGGAATGGTCATATTCTATCCTCTACTCCATTTGTGGAGGATTTTTATTCCCTTTGCTTGGTCTTTTACACTAGTGGTCACTCTCACGGGGGTGGTAGTGGATGCGTGAACGTTGGGTCTACACCTTACTTTCCTTTTTTATGTCCCATCATTCACCGCATTGTTTCCTTTGGGTGCATTTGTCATGATCATTCCTCCCTATTCCCTATAATTTGGATTCTTTATTGACTATTTTGGGTTGTTTTCAACTAATATGGTTGTCATGTAGGGTCCATTTTTTGTACAATCTCTCCGAGGTTTTGACCCGTTCATGACTATCACAGGTATTATGTCTGAACTGGCATATAGGTTAGGATTTCACATCTTCTTGCACTTATGCATTGCCTTATGACCATTCCATCTTAACCTTAGGTACGAACCCATTCCATGGTATCACGAAACCTTCATGTTGCTTTTAGAAGTGGTACTATGTGAATGGTAGAGCTTTCCTATACATGGGTGCCTTAGTTATCTCCCTTTTGCATTTGGCACCCATGATGTGAGTCCTCTCTTAGGTCTGGGAGTCCCTTTTAGTCTCGCCATGTCCTTAAGCAAGAGCTTCATACTCATCTTGAACTTTATGCTGGCCATTTCCCTCAAGACTCCATCATGTCAAGTTGTGAATGCATTATCATGAGCTTTTCCTGCCTTATTGAGCTTTATGTCGGCTCCCCTGACATTGCGTTTCATCCATATAGCCCGAGCTTGTCTCATGGCTAGCCATGCAAAGCCATTTTTCATATCCTTCGCAGTTTGTTTCCCCTTTTACCGGGAGGGGATTTTCCCCCAAGTGTCGATATCCTACACATGTATCCTTGCATTGAGCATAGGTATGTTCCACTGCTTGGAACTAGTTTGTTTTCCCTTATGACACTCGTCTCCTCCTAGTCTATAACTATAAATCCATTTTATTCTTTTTCAATCTTTTTAAATAACTGAAAAAGTCTGAAAAAAATCAAAAAACCAAAAAGCCGGACAAGGAAAGATGTTATCGTTTGGAAGTTGTCGAGTCATGTCGCCTTTGAATAGAGCACTATATATCACATCCATTGGTTGGGTTATAGTTTGACTTTAGGACTGTACTCGTTTATCTGATTTTATCTCCACCGACTAGTTAAGCTTCCAGTCCCTATGGAGCCTCTGTCGATGCCTCCTGTGTCATAGAGATGTCCCAATTTGTATATCGAGTCTATGCTACCTTTATTCAGTCACCATACATCGTTATGCTCTTGTTCGAAGGAAGTTGAAGCCTGATTCGTCCATTCCTCAGTTCTCTTGACTTTGCATGTTTGCCATTCCCAGTACAGTTACTGGTTCATGCACCTTATGATCGAGTCCTTCCACATTATACAGCTTTGCTGAGTACCTTGTGTTGGATGATGGGGGATGCCTTAATGCCATCCTTCCAGCAGATTTCATCCCATCGACTTTAGATCATTTATTCTGGGATTGGAATCTAGAGTAATTTTGAGTTCCTTGAGACTTGCAGTCATCAGTGGTAGGTTCTCTCACCATTGACAGTCTTTGGGAATACATCAATGTCCCCTGATCAATGGATCCTCTCAAGTGTTTGACCTTAACACATTTATTCACACTTGTTAGTTTACACTCTAGTACCTTGATTCCCATTTTTATTATCGGTGGGTGATCTCGTGTCTGTTAACGGTATACATTAATGACCGGTAATCAAACAATGGACTACTATGTTCGACCTCGACACCTCTATTCGCATAGTAGGACATGTACTCGTAGTGGTTTGTGTAGAAGACTTTCCAGATTGGTGGAATCTCTTATATGCTACCTCCTTGATCGTGCCAGTGTTCATGAGATTTTAGCTCTCGTGACTTGATTCTAGTATATTTAAGATATTTCCAGCCACTATGGAGATCTTGATCTGTTATATATCTTCAGCCATTATGGAGATCATGGTCCTTTGTATATCTTCATCATGGAGATTCTGATCTATGTATATTGTATGTGGCGATGACCACTTATGTGATATCTTGTATCATGCCTATTCATGGCCATTGTACTCTTATGTATCCAGGACTGCTATATGTATTTGAAGTTATGTGCAGAGTTCTATTATTGTAATATGCTGATTGGGTGGCTGGTCTTCCATTTGGGATCCTTCATCACTCCACTTCTGGGATGGAATTATAATGTATTTCGGCCATCGTATGACCCCTCTGACCTCACACATTAGGGGGCATCTATTATAGCTTATTTCACCACTCCAGGTGAATCACACTTTGTATGGCCTTCCCCTATCCCACTGCAGACTCCTTAGACCCCATGGACCAATTTTTGTCCTTTGATGTTTCCTTGACCATCCCTAACAACATGTGAAAAATGATATACGTGACTTTTAAACCTATAAGCGCATATATAAGCGGGTTTGACCACTAAAACTGCGTACATCAGGATGTGTACAAAATCCAAATCCTTTTGGAGTTTTCCTTGACATGGATCCGACTCACTTGACTCCTGGCCTTCCCTATGCCTTAAGATCGCTCAGATTCGACCTTTCATTACCCCTTTGAAAATCTATATAAGGAACCCCTTAGTACATTGAAGGCATAAGAGAGAATTGAGAGCAAAGAAACTATAGTCCATTGTTGCCGGAACTTATGCTTGAGTCTGCATCCCTTTGTCCCTTGGAGCAATTTTGTGTTCTTCCCAAGCTTTCCTTTTGCTTGTGAGATTTCTATCTAGATATGGAGGATTGAAGTGGTGGAGGCCCAAGTGGGGGATTCAGTTTCTCCAGTTCGCAGACGTGCCGACAGAGGTTGTATCTTGTAATCTCTGATTTATATTAATAGAAATATCTTTTTCTGTCCAATAATGTGTGTTTGAATGAATATTTTATCCATTGGATTATGTCAAATGCTTATACATTATTGATTATATATGCTAGAATAGATCTAACACCATGATATATAGAATACTTGTATTGTTTACTTGTTGTTGAGGAAGTAATCTATCAATTCAAGCTGAAGTTGGAAAGCTCAATGGGGATCTACTTCAACCGTCTGGAATAAGGTACGAGGTCTGATCCTTTAGTGTTAGACATTTAATTTCTATTGCATATTGGAAAGGATTGATTTATGGAGTCAAGTTGTCTGTTGTGATACCCCAAGCCATAGGAATTTCTCTCTGTAACACTTGTTACCCAGATGACTCGGTGAATGGAAGTGGAACCACATGTGGTATACAGAAAGTAGTAATCTTGTTAGTTTTTGTGATTGTTGTTTGATTCCTCCTCGACAAAATTTTTAAGTCTTTGAAGTTTGTACTAAATAAGGGAAATTGGTTTTCATGTTAAGGGTAGTTGTGAGAACAAATAAATGAAATAATACTTTAAAAAAAGGGTCACTAAAAGACCTTCCTTAGTGTTAGTACATTGTGTTAGGGTTTTCTAAAGTTTTATATATTTTCTTTTATTTCATGTTTTTCCAACTGTAAGAACATGTACCTGATGTCACACGGGATTGGGCACTTACCCTTGGGAGTGAGACTACAGAGGAATGCCATGTACAGTTTTAATAAGTATCATGAATTACAGATCTTCCAAGAAACAAAATGAGACGAATTTGTCATGCTTGACTAAAGCCACCCACAGTGGGGAGGGAACTAGATTCATGATCACCTCATAGCATAGTTTACACTATGTTTTCTCGATGTTATGAATTGCAGATGCCCTAGGAAATAAAAAGACAAAAACCTTTCCATTGCAATAGTCCTACAAGTGTAAACACTTCATCCAAAGCTCATAAACAAGGCTCACTTGTGGATCACAACAGCATAAGGTTAGTTTCTTTTGTAGCAAAAAAACATGTCGCATATGGCAATGCACGGTTCTACAGAAACACAAAACATTAAGGGTTCCCTTCATGGAAAGGACATAGAGCTCAATAGTAAGAAACCCACCAGCCGAGGGCAGGCCCTAGGTTCAATTCCTAGCATGTTCATATTCCAACAAATTTTACCCATTCGTTGATCACGCAATTGACATTAGTTCAATTTCCTCTGGATCAAACAAAAATATTGAAAATTAATCGGTATTGGAACCAATATTATATATTGTATTTATTAATAAACCCATTTGTTTATTTCTAACCCTAGATAACCCCCCTAACCCCTAAATCCCCTAACCGCTAAATCTCATAATGTGACCATAGTGACAATCTATTTATTTTATGCACATATATACTAAGCAACTAGCATAAACAATTAACAACTAACATCTAACGTAACTAACATAAACAATGAAGTCTTATACTAATATATGTATTCAATGCACCTACCAAACTTGCATGGACAATTCATGATGCACCATAACACATCATTTAATGAAAAAGATGAAACTTGTAGTCAACATAAAAATGAAAATGAATAGGAAAATAATGAGGACAATTTCATTCCAACAAGACAACCATTTTTTCTTCAAGAAGCATAAAGGGAATTTCCTCACATAGAATTCCCCCCTCTATTATAATGCATGGATTTCATTTTATAGGCACTATGCATCTATTAGTTTCAATAGAAGAACATTTACATTTGCATTGAAAATTTATTTAGTGTGTCAAACTCAACATTGGATGTCCTCCAAGCACTTACGAATCTTGACAAGTTTACCTTTTGAGTTGAGAACAAGAACTCCATGTTATTGATGAATCTTCAACATCACTAAACAATGATGAAGGGTTTCATTTTTCTCCTCCTTTAGCCAAACCAATAGACAATCAATGGCTTTGGTTTTATAAATTAGGATTAATATAAAATTTAATTAATTTTTGTTTTATATAAATATAATAATTTGTGTTTTATATAAATATAATATTTGTTTTATTAATATAAAATATTTGTTTTGATGGTATTTTTTGTTATAGTAGTATATATAATAAACTTGGATCGAGGACATTGGACGAGAAGAGTTGTGCACATCGTGAATTAGGTGGGTGGTGATGTCAGATGAAAAATTTACCTGGCCACTAATGCATAAAGGAGATTTAACTTGATAGTGATAAGGAGACTTCATCACTGCATTAGACGTATCAAATTCTATGAGGTCAGGCTTGTAAGATCAGGTTGAGGAATCGAAATATTTACCTAAAACTTTGAGATGGGGTTGGGCCTCTACCTTTACTACATATGGATCTGAGATTGGTATTGGGTCAGCAGGCCAGTTTAATCATAATTGAGTCTTTGATTGGTTAAAATATTGTTCTTGGCGCTTCCACCGGTTCAATTATCATTGGATCAACTGCTATGACGTTTAAATGAAATGAGCCTGGTAAGGCTACGTCGACTCGTGCAGCTAGTTCGACAATCACATATCATGATATTTATATTGAAGTTAGAAAAGCACCTCAGTATGGGAATAATTGGGACTCTAACATTGAAGGATCAACAAATATCTATGATGCTTATAGGTATGGATATGGTACTGGTTCTAGTACCTAATTCATAATTGTAGGAACCTAATTTTCCTTTGGCACGCACTTAACGGTTTGCTTCAATGGTGCAGTAGGGATAAAGATGGTGAATAGCAAATTTGTGCAATTTTTTTTTTATATCTCTAAAGATCGATATGCATGGCACCAATATTACTAATAGAATGTAGACAAATTACAAAATTTACTAAATTGTAACACTTCATTGTCACAATTGCAATTTTCCATGACACAATTAAAAATGACTAACACAAATGACTAATTTGTATTCTTCTAGCTAGTCATTTTTTATGTCATGACTAAATTATTCGTTTATGTTAGTCATTTTTAACTCTGTCACTTATTATCTAGTAATATTTGTTAACTGGTGACTAAATTAGACATTAATTTTAGTCGTTTATAGTTGGTTCAATCAAAATTGCTCATATTTAGTAGTAAAACACTTGAAAAACCTATGGTGACTAGATTTTTTAGTCACCTAGTATCTAATTCCTCTTTTGTACTAGTAAAAGCATCCTCTGTGAGAGAGCTGAAGTTATCTAGAAAATCAATCAATTAGCATAGTTAGGAGAAGAGTTCTTGTTGTAATTTACTCTTGAACATTGTATTTATGTTCCACCATCTGAATAAAGATTTATATGCATTGTTGTTGAAGATTGTGTTTGAGTAGAAGTTATCCAAGCATCATCCCTGATTGTTGAGAGGGCCCCTCATCAACCAGAGGTTCATTTTCTTTGTTTAGCTTAGTTTTATTTATGCTTTAGCTAGTCTAGTTTAATTTCTAGTTTGCTTCCATTTGATTATAGTAAATTTTATTCTATTTGTTTTCTGTAATACATTAACTTAGTTTGATTTCGAAGCTAATTCATTAAATATGCACATAGCTTGCTTTCATTTATTTTCTTTCAATCATTTTGTTTCCAATTATTTCATTTCCAACATTACTTTCAGTCTTTGTTTTCAAGAATATAGAATAAGTTGCTTTCATGAATTTAGAACATATTCAATTCTATTATTTTATTTCCTATTTTGAATTTATGCAAGTTAATTTATAGATGATTTATTAGTTTAATATGCAATGATTCCTTTTGTTCATGAAGTGGTTTAAGGTTAATTTGTTGTTAAATAGGTTTATTTACTGTTCTGATGCATTAGAATTACATATGCATGGCTTCAGTTGAAGATTAGTTCATTTAGGTAAGTTTTTACCATTTTAATTGTGCAACCTGTCATTTGGACAGCCTATTCAGTCTATTATTCAGCCACCCCTTTTAGACCCACAGTTCAGTTTGTCATTCAGCCCTCAGTTCTGTTTTTAGTGTTTTTTATGTGTTTTAAGATCGTTCTCAGTTTTGTTTTGTGAATGTCTGAATTATGTTTTGACTGTGATAGGTAGATTATAGTTTTGTTTAATATTAAAGTTAAAATATCATTGTTTTAGTTTATTTATTAAACTTTTATCATTTTCCTTATTTTACTTTGAACGTAGTTTAAGTTATTCTTAAGTTTTGTTTCTGATTTTGTTTTATTATTGTATGGTTTTGTGTTTATTCCTTTTGAATTGATTTATTCGTTTGTATGCAAAATTTAGTGTTATATGTGTTATTCTTAGTATGTGTTTAGGTTGTCTTTTTATGTTCTGTTATTGTTGGAAGAACTTGTAGGATAGAACCTAAAGATATTTTTTTTATTAAGTTTTCTACTTGCTTCTTTCATTTAAGTTTTCTTTATTAAGTTTTCTACTTAGTTCTTTTTAATTTTTCTTTATTTTGTTTTGTTTATTAAGTTTTCTAGTTTCTTATAAGTTAAGTCTTCCTTGCACTTTAGCCTTCCATTTGAATAAGTAAGTTGTTGATCATATCTTTTTCAGTCCAAAGTTATAAGATAGATTATTAATTATTTAGATTTTATCTCAATTTAGTTACCTTAATAATTGCATTTTTAGGAGTTTGACTTTGTTTTTCATTTTGAAATATCTTTTGATCTTCTTTTTGTTAAAATATTTACATGACACCCTCTACCTTCGCATATATTTTGTGTCAACTATAAGCTTACAAACCCTGGTTGATAATTAAAGAATAGGTGGATTAATTTATACATTATAACACCTAACACTTTTGGTGTCGTTGCAGGGGAGTTGTTCTGTAAGGTAGAGTAGAATTCTTTATAAATTTTAGTAATAGGTTGGTAGCGGGGGAGTGGTAAGATGAGAGGTAAGAACCTGCGAATCTGTGATAACAGGTGCCCCCAAATCTAGCAATAGTAATATCATAGGTTTTCTTTAGTTTAAAATTATTTCATGAGTAGAATTAGAGATCCTCAGGGTAGATTTATCAAGAATGGAAAAGTTATTGAAGTCTCTACTAACTATCATAGGGGACGTAATTCCCCAACTACTAACTCACCATAAAGGTATTGAAAGATGCCTATAGGAAGAGTTCTACCTTGAAACATAAAGAAACTCCCTTAGAAGATCTTACTGGAGAAGCCATAGAAGGAGAAGTAACCTTGGTAGAATGTCCAAAGGACCTCGTTCCTAGGGAATTTCAACTGGATCAGCCATTAGAAACCTTCATCCCTCCACTAGTTTCAAATCCAATTAACAAAAAAATTTCACTAGTAGGAGATCTGGATTTTGTTGACTTTGTTGTTCCTGCTCAAGTAAAAGCTATGTTTGGAACCTCAGTAGATTCAGTTATTTCTCAAATTGAAACTTCTATAGTATAACCTAATATCCCTCTAGGATTCAATAAAAACATAGTTGATCAGAGGAATATCTCTCCCAAAAAAGAACGTTGGGGTGATCCATTATCACCTCAAAAGGATCCTCCTAGGAATATCTACGTTAAGAATCCAACTTATATGGAGAGACAGGGAGAAAACGAAGATGATGATGAAGTTAGGAATGAATAAGGAGAAGGGGAAAATCGAACTGAGGCTACCTTTGGGTTCCCTATCTTATATACAATGCAGGATGTAACTATGAAAACATCCCTCCTTCCTCCTTACTTAATTTCTATGGAAAAAGCAATGAGGACCCAGACACATTCCTATTCGAGTTTGATATCCTTTGTAGTAGTTACAGTTATCTACAAGAAGCTCACAAACTAAAACTCTTTCCAGCTACAATCAAGGATTTCGCCTTGATAGGGTTCATGGGATTAGGATAATCCACTATCAGGACTTGGGATCATATGAAAACCTCATTCTTGCGAAAATATGAAGAATATTGCAAACCTAAGGGCTCTCGACAAGATATATTCATGATACAACAACTTGAAGATGAGATATTGGAGGATTATCTCGAGAGGTTCATTTATACATTACATAAGTCTAAATATAATGACCTCTGAGAAGATGCAGTACATACACTTTTCCTTAAGGGGATCTCTAAGGACTTGTTAGAAAGTCTTAATCTCATGGCAGATCACAATATTTCTCATAAAATGTTTTCAGAGATCGGTGAGATGTGTAAAAATTATTCTAGGAGTAGGTGGAAAGTTGCGAAAATTTTTTGAGAGCCTTTTAGTAGAAATATAAGCGGAAATGTTCCTAGTTCAAATGGAGTTACAAGAGTAGAGTTAGGAAACCTATTGGATAATTTTAAGACTGATATCTCAGGAGAAATGGGTTCCCAACTAGATGCTTTACAATCCAATAAAATGAAGGATGAAGAACGAGCAACAATGAGTATCTTTTGTCCAAGATGTAGAACTAAACATCCCCAAAGGGAATGTCCATTAAACAAAATCTCCATATGTCACATCTGTATAGAAGAGAATCAAACATATAATTGTCCATCCTTTCCTAGATTGCAATTCATATATAAGAGTGGGGATGTAGCTGAAACATCTAGGAGGCCTCCTTGGAAACTTAGAGACCGACCAGCACATCCAAACTTTCCACCACAACCTCCACTCTATTATCCTCTGTATCAACCAAGTCAACAATGGAACAATTCTAGCTGGCAGAATTGGACACCTAGTATCCTCCTCCTCAATTTCCACAATAGAAATATTGGTCACAAGGATGGAGAGGAAAACCATATCCTTAGCCACAACCTGTCCCTGTACCTAATCATCCTTATCCTCAGAATCAAAAAAATTTCCAACAAATGCCATTTGGATTTGTGCCTCTAGTTCCTTTTATCACACAACAACCTCATCACTTTCAGAATGCAAATCCTCCACGACAGACATTGTTACCTGCACAACTGATACCTAACCCTAATAATAAAACAACTCAAGATCTTAACAGCATTGAGTTGCAAACTCTTCCCTCATACCTTATTTCGACTGTACCTGTACATGAAATTGAATTACGATTGGGAAGAGTTGTGAATAATAAACCCAAGTCATCAGTCAACATTCCGAAACCAAATGAAGAAGAAGAATATTCAAGTGAACCTGTGAATGATGCTATTTTGGAGGATGTGAACATTCCAAAAGTTTCAATACACACCCATCCTCCACAAGAAACTATTCAGGACCAAATAATTCCTCCATTTCCAAAGAGACTCATAATATAAAAACCTGTAGTTCATCCGAAGTATAACATTTTGAATGAATTAAAGAACATATGTATTAAGATCCCTATATTACAAGCTATCAAAGATATACCAATATATAGTAAGGTAATAAAGGAGATATGTATTAAATGTTTAGGAAAGAATCAAAAGGACCCTCTTACAATTCATGTTATAGGAGAAATGTCTGAATGTATGAAAAGTTAGTACCAGATTGCAAAATATACAAATCCAGGGGCTCCAGTAGTGACTATAATTATAAACAACACCGCCATAGAAAATACATTAATATATATAGGATCCACTATTAACATGACGACCACTGCAGTTTTAGAAGTTTTATAGTTAGGAAAATTTCTTCAACCTACTCCTTCGATCCTAGAACTAGCAGACTGTACTATGGTAAGACCTGCTGGAGTCCTGTATGAAATTGTTGTATCAATAGCTTCATGGGAATACCATATTGCCTTTATGGTCATAGAATCAAAGGATCCTTCTAAAGGACATCCTATTATCTTTGGAAGACCATGGTTAGCTACTGCAAATGATTTTATAGGGTGTAGGGATGGAGAGATGACTATTTCCAATGGGTTGTCCACACAAAGACTTATTTTATACCCCCTAGCACAACCAATAACTAAAAATTCATGGTGGTTAAATTGTTCTTTTGGGGATGAAGACTTTGATGATCTCTCCCTTCCTAGTGATTCCTCTTGGGAAATTCAGGAGCAGACCACTGAGAATGTATTAAACCAGTTTGTCTCTTCAACAACCTGTACGGATTTCCCTCAATATTTTGCACAACTTGATCATATTTTTGGAGATCAGTTTCAAGAAAATATGGCTCTTTCCATGTTTACAGAAACACCAAGTGTCTTGAAAAATGAAGAGCATACAGGACCATATACCATACCTTGTGAGGTTGGCCCTGAGAAATTTCTACATATAAATGTAGGATTAATTAAAAACCAACAAGCACAACTGCTTAAAGTTCTTAAGAAACAAGCTGGAACATTTGCATGGGAATACACTGATATGAAGGGTATACACCCTGATACCTCTATTCAACATATTTATATGGATCCAAGCATGTCACCTGTAAGGTAGCCACAGAAGAGGTTGAATCCTACTCTAAAGGATATAGTAAAAGAAGAATTACAAAAACTCCTCATAGCAGGTTTCATCTATCCTATCTCTGATAGTAAATGGGTATCTCCTTTAGTTGTAGTTCCAAAGAAAGTCACAGGAAAATGTCGCATTTGTGTTGATTTTAGAGAATTAAACAAAGATACACTTAAATATTACTTTCCCTTACCCTTTATTGATCAAGTATTAGATTATTTGTCAGGTAAACAATATTTTTCCTTTCTTGATGGGTATAGTGGTTATAACTATATTTTAATAGAACCAGAAGATCAAGACAATACCACTTTACATGCCCTTGGGGAACATATTCTTATCAATTTTTTCCATTTCTCTTATGTAATGCACCTACCACTTTCCAGCGGGAAGTCTTAGGAATATTTTTCTATCTTATACATGACTGCGTGGAGGTATACATGGATGAATTTATGGCCTATGGTAATACTTTTCAAGAATCCCTTGACAATATCGAGAAGATCTTGATCTGATGTCAAGAAATGAATTTATCTCTTAGTCACAAAAAATGTAGAATGTTATGGACAAAAGGTATAGTTTTGGGACACCATGTTTCCTCCCAAGAAACTAAGGTAGACCCTACAAAGATCAAAGTAATTGTTGGCCTTCCCTCTCCCAAATCTCAGAAAGAGGTAAGAAGCTTTTTTGGTCATAAAGGCTATCACTGTTGAAATATTGTAACTTCGAAGAATATTCTATATGTATATTTTTATGGTCCCCAATGGTCCTACCGAGAGAACCACTTGTATTACATTGTACTCTGATGCTCCTAATCAGAAGAACTAATAAGAGTCATGAGGTAGTCCCGTCTAATTGTAAAGGTGGGTCATCAGCACGCCAGTGTGGTTACTTGAGCCTACATGTGTAACTCGAGCCTACATTTCGAATGAGTTAACTTAAGTGAATGGATGAATATAAATAGAGGTGTAGTTCTCCTCATTTGAGACACACACACTCTCACTTGTGTAGCGCATTAGTGGAGAAGAGAAGTAGCTGGAGAAGGAGGAGGATTAGGCTTTGATCTCCTTGCTGGTTTTATATTTTATCTTTTTGGGGCATCTATATTGAGGAAGATTTTGCTGGGTTTTTCCCTTTAAGGTTTTCTTAGGATAAATCTTTGTGTTCATTTTTTTATGGTTGTGCTTGCCTATCTTTCAGTGATCCTGTTTATATGCTTTTGTCATGAAAATGAAATGAAATACTGATGTCTTAGCTAAGCATATGAAAATTTAACATGGTATCAGAGCTAACCTAAGAAGAAGACATTAGGCAGCTGTAGAGGCTAGGGCTTCTTAATTTTTGGGTCTCTCTCCACAATCCATCAGCAAAAGTATGCTAGGATGACTCTTCATTGAGGGGTGCATCTTTCTGTCGAAGCGGAATTCGATTCCGAGCATTTTCAGTTTTCGATGTGGAAATTAGGGATTTTTACAAAAGAGGAATTTTTGAGTGAGACCAGCATAGGATTTTTCTCCTCATCAAAACCGAAGTTTAGAGACCTGGATCAATAAATTTGGTTGGGTGAAACTACGGGAAAGTCAAACCCTAGTTTGACCCCGAGCTAGAAAAACCCCAAATACTAAAACTGCTACGTTTTGGTACATTCGCTATATTTCGAGATTGGAGAAGGATCAGGAGCTAAAACTTTCAGGGACATAATATACAATACTTATGAACACTGTGTCCAAAATTCATCCTCATATTAGCTGTATTCCAGGAGATATGTTCTCTCCAAGTTAGGGATCCATCCTCTTCCAGAATTCATCCCTAAACAGGACACCTGGGGAGAATTGCAATATATTGGGATACAAAGTTCCAAATGGAATTCCTGAAGATGTTCCAGAAATGGCATGGACTTTAATTTCATTGGTCTAAATATCAGACTCATAAGATGAACCAGTGACATGTGGAATGCCGTACACCTTTGCTGTTCTAAACAGTCCTGTAACAGGTCACCTTGGTAAAAGGATCATAAATACCAAATGGTAAAACCAATTATGATGAAACCTATGGTTTTGGATCAGGGACATGTGAGGTTACCTCAGTACAAAATTTCAGCCATAGAGGAGGATAAATTTCATATATATCACAGAAACAGTAACAGGCATTTTTGCAGAAGAAATTGGAAAATTAGGGCTTCCTGTTCCGGGAGCTTCCCTCCACTGTTTTCAGAAATGGAGTACATTGGACAGGTCCATTTGAAGAGATATATATGTATATATAATCATATCTAAAAGATTCCAAGTTTTGAAATTAAGGTTTCTGTGACAAACCCTAGATTAGCCAGCTCTGGAAGCAGGACGGACAAGGATGATTTTAAGGAACCATACTTATTTAAAAGTGTATAAATGTTTGTGAATCTTACCAATTCTTAAAACACAAACTATAAAATGTTTGGCGATATTTTTCAAAAAATATTTTAATTTCCAAGGATTTTATATCGTTTATATAATAATATGGCTATTTTTAGGGTGAAAAAATTTTACCCCATCAAAATTGGGCGAAACAAGGCTTCAAAAAATGCAAAATGGTGAATGTTTTTTTGGAGAAAAACATGGAAAAATAGCCCATTGGGCTAAATTTTTCCCCTAAAATTATCCCTGAGGACGGACACCTCAAATAGGTAAGATCTAATCCTTTGCTATGTTCATTTGAGGTTCTCATTTCAAAGTGATCTATCACATCAGCTTGGTGATAAGCTTGGTGAAGTTGACAACTTCCAAGCCTAGAATTATATGATCTCTCTGAAGAAAATGGATTAGACACCTACATGAGCATAGAGGTTCCAGTTTCAAAGGGATATGAGGCTAGAATCCTTTCACAAGAAGAACTTGGTCAAATCCCAGAAGATCATTGATGATTCAGTCACGAATCAAATTGTAATACAAGTGTCTTCCCTAAAGAAATCGATGAAGTTTGATTCCTTGACCAAGCTATTTGAAGGGAAGAACATAGATCGGAATATGACCTTAAGAAACCAGTTGAAGAATGTGAAGATCCAGAATGTAGAGACCATGCGGTCATAAATATCTCTCAAATCAAAGAACAACTTCAAGCGGGGAAAGAAGAAGTGAAGAATTCAGAAGTGGTGATGGCCACCTTGAATGGCCTCCCAGGATCATGGAATTCATTCATTCAAGGAATGTGTTCCAGAAGGAAGTGATTACTTTCAGCAAACTTTTGGAAGAAGAAGAATCTTGTCTCTGAAGATCAAGCTCTCACCTTCCAAAGAAGATCCCTCAATCAATGAGGAATATGAAGATCTCAACTCTTGAAGAACTTCTTATCGACCTCAGCGTTTGGATAAGAAACGATGCTATCATGAATGAAGAAGATGATGAAGCTGAAGACTCAAGAAGGATTATACCCATGAAACAAATAAATATAAGTATTCAATTGTCATTTCATGATATTGTTTTGTTATACATTTGATTATATTCAGTTGATTTGTTATGCATGATAGATTGTTTGCATTAATGACTGTATACTACTAATATGCATGTGATGGGTAAGTAGCTCATGGTGCTATACAACTCTCCATTGCTATTTATCAAACCTCTTTGCTGACATATTGGATTAGTGCACAATCTCAATAATGTCATGGTGGAGATGGAAGGCATCTAGAAAGTTTATGTGAGATATGGATGAATGTTGTATTGACTAAATAGTTGCATGATGCATAAGAATTTGTCGTTATGCATATGTTTTATGAAATAGTTCTAACCATGCAACTGGTGCATTTGAATTGTAGGAAAGGTCATGAACAACTTCCTACAAGAAAAGAAGGATGAGACTTGTTCCGAAGAACAAGTGATGACAATTCAAGATTCACTCCAACAAACATGAATTTGAAGCTCCTAGGGTCAGAGACACCATGACAGAAGAAAGAGCTTTAGAGAGTGGTAGATCCACCTTGAAGGATAAAGACCACCATGGGTACAAGAGATAACTCTAGATGAAGAAAAGAATGCTATGAAAGAAGCTATTATCAAAGAATAATAGTTGATCATGGGGAATGATGTATACGATATGATGGAACAAGTGTACAAAGCAAGGTTCGTGATTCTCCCCAGAAAGAATAGACTATGGCATGACATACTCTATTGACCAGTATATATCAACATGATGGCTAGCTTTGTGATGGATCGAGACTTTACCAAGAGTAAAGTGGGTTCCAACCTTCAAGGTTGAATGTAGAAGACTAGGATATGTTGATGACCTGAGAAGATAAACTCATAGAAGATGTTATGATACTAGAATGATGTTTGGGATATAGTACTCAAACCAGAAAGCAAGAATGTGGTATCTTCCAAATGGATTTGCAAGATAAGATATGTTGCTGATAGAAGTAAGGTAAGAGTTGTGGCTATAGGTTTCTATCAGAAAGAGGGAATTAATTCTGAAGAGACACTTACTCCAGGAAGCAAGTTACACTTCCTTCAAAACTATCATGGTAGTTTCTTCCATGATGAAGTAAGGACAAGCTTTCCTTAATGGTATGATTGAGGAAGATTTTTACATCGAATAGTCATGAGGATTTGAAGTTGAAGACAGAAGGAATCAAGTATGCAAGTTGAAGAAGGCCATCTATGGCCTGAAGCAAGCTCCCAGAGCTTGGTATGGAAGAATAGATAGTTTCCTGATGAGCACGGGCTTTGCCAAGAGTAAATTCAATCCTAACCTTTCCTACAAGGTTGTAGAAGATGTACCTGTCATTCTATTACTATATGTGGATGACTTATTCTTGACAGAGAATGAGAAACAGATCATGGAAAGCAAGAAGAAACTAGCAGAAGAATTTGAGATGAAAGACCTTGGGTTAATGCATTATTTCATAGGTCTGGAAGTATGGAAAAGTTTAGAAGGAATATTTCTCAACCAGGGAAAGTATGTGGTAGAGATATTGAAGATATTCAATATGTTGAAATGAAAAGTCATGGCCACACCCATGGACTCCAACCTGAAGCTGTTAGCTGATGAATCATTAGAGTTAGTGGATGTGACTCACTACAGACAGATCATTGGGTCATTGATGTACTTAATGAATACTAGACCAGACATTTGTTTTTCTATGAACACCTTAAGTCAATATCTTGTTCAACCAAGATGGGTTCACCTAGTAGCTGCAAAACATGTGATGAGATATCTGAAAGGGACTATAGACTTTGGTCTATACTATGATGGTAGCCATGAGTATAGATTGTATGGCTACGCAGATGTAGATTGGGCTGGAAGTATCTCAGACAGGAAAAGCACATCAGGTATATGCTTTTGTTTGAGGTCTGCTATGAGTTCATGGTTTAGCAGGAAACAGTCCAGTGTTTCTCTTAGCACGGTTGAAGCAGAATACATAGCAGATTGCTCTACTAAGTTGTGAATACATATGGCTTCAGAAGCTAATATCAGGTCTCTTTGACCTGAATATGGACACAACAATGATTCTATGTGATAACCATAGTTGTGATGACAAAGAACCCTGTGTTCCGACGTAACACGTAGAAATCCGGTATTTCTGCATACAAGATAAGATGCAGATGATGATACTGTAGATGTAGATGATGGTGATTTAATATTTCTATACTGAATATAGAGATGATGATGCTTTTAGTATTCCTATACTAAATATATATATGATGATGCTTTTAGTATTCACATACTGGAGATACAAATGGTGATAGATCAGTATTCAGTAGATGATGATGGTTTGGTTGATGATGTACTGACGAAGCCTCTGCCTCAAGTAGAGTTCAAACACTTTCAAGAAAAGATTGGTGTTGTTCGAAAAGGACTTCCTCGAAAGGAGGAGTAGTGATGTTGCAGTGGGATTGTATCATCCCTGGGAATTTTCCCTAAAGTGATCCGGAGACCTCAGTCCTCGAGAATGAAGAGGGATTGTATCATCCCGGGACATCTGTCCATAATAGATCCGGTGACCTCGGTCCTCGAGAATGTGGTGGGATTGTATCATCCCTGGTAACTTGCCCTAAAGTGATCCGAAGACCTCGGTCTTCGAGAATGAAGAGGGATTGTATCATCCCAGGACATCTGTCCATAATAGATCTGGAGACCTCAGTCTTCAAGAATGAAGAGGGATTGTATCATCTTGGGACATCTGTCCATAATAGATCTGGTGACCTCGATCGTTGAGAATGTGGTAGGATTGCATCATCCTTCGACATTGTCCTAAAGTGATAGGGACTGATTCTCCTGTAATCAATTCGGTGGCTTCGGTCCTCGAGAATGTGGTAGGATTACATCATCCTTGGACATAGTCCTAAAGTGATAGGGACTGATTCTCTTGTAATCAATCTGATGGCTTCGGTCCTCGAGAATGTGGTAGGATTGCATCATCCTTGGACATAGTCCTAAAGTGATAGGGACTGATTCTCCCATAATAAATCCGGTGGCTTCGGTCCTCGAGAATGTGGTAGGATTGCATCATCCTTGGACATAGTCCTAAAGTGATCGGAACTGATTCTCCCATAATGGCTTCGGTCCTCGAGAATGTGGTAGGATTGCATCGTCCTTGGATGTAGTCCTAAAGTGATAGGGACTGATTCTCCCGTAATCAATTCGGTAACTTTGGTTGTCGAGAATGTGGTGGGATTGTATCATCCCTGGACTTTAAGTCCAAAAATGATCCAAATACTTTCTGTCTTTGAGTTGTGGATTGCAGGTTGTTTCTGATGATGATGATGACATACTAATCGAAAGATCAGAGTATGATGATGATAACGTACTGATCTAAAGATCAGAGTATGATGATGACGCACTATGATTATGATGTTTCTGATCAAAATATTAGAGTATGATGATGATGTTTCTGATCAAAAGATCAGAGTATGTTGATGATATTTCTGATCGAAAGATCATAGTATGATGATGATGTTTCTGATCGAAAGATCAGAATGTGATGATGATTATGATCGATAGATCAGAATATGATGATGATGATGTTGTTGCTGATCGAAAGGGCAAAGTGTTGATGATGATATTGCTGATCGAGAGATCAAAGTACTGAAGATGTTGTTGTTGATCGAAAGGTTAAGGTGCTGAAGATATTGTTGTTGATCGAAAAGTCAAAATGTTGAAGATGTTGCTGATCGAAAGGACAAAATGCTGAAGATGTTGTTGCTGATCGAAAAGTCAAAGTGCTGAAGATGTTACTGATCAAAAGGTCAAAATGTTGAATATTTTCTTGCTGATCGAATAGTCAAAGTGCTGAAGATGTTGCTGATCGAAAGGTCCAAGTGCTGAAGATGTCGTTGCTAATTGAAATATCAAAATGCTGAATATGTTGCTGATCAAAGGCTGAAGATGTTGCTGATGATGAAGACTGAAGATTGAAGATGAAGACTACATGATGTTGAAAAGCTTCCAATGATTTATAGATGTGTTACCCTGCTGATGTTGATGATGTCCCCTATCTCTACTCTTGTTGTTGTTGATGTTGCTGTAGAATACCCTTCTCGTTAAGGGGGAGTGTTGAAATATTGTAACTTCAAATAATATTATATATGTATCTTTTTGTGGTCCCCGATGGTCCTACTAGGAGAACCACTTGTATTACATTGTACCCCGATGCTCCTAATCGGAAGAACTAATAAGAGTCATGAGGTAGTCCCCTCTAATTGTAAAGGTGGGTCATCAGCACTCCAGTGTGGTTACTTGAGCCTACATGTGTAACTCGAGCCTACATGATTTAACTTGAGCCTACATGTCAAATGAGTTAACTTAAGTGAATGGATGAATACAAATAGAGGTGTAGTGCTCCTCATTTGAGACACACACACTCTCACTTGTGTAGCGCATTAGTGGATAAGAGAAGTAGCTGGAGAAGGAGGAGGATCAAGCTTTGATATCCTTGTTGGTTTTATCTTTTATCTTTTGGGGGAATCTATATTGAGGAAGCTTTTGCTGGGTTTTTCCCTTTAGGGTTTTCCCAGGATAAATCTTTGTGTTCCTTTTTTTATGGTTGTGCTTGCTTATCTTTCAGTGATCATGTTTATATGATTTTGTCATGAAAATGAAATGAAATACTGATGTCTTAGCTAAGCATATGAAAATTTAACAATTACCAATGCTTTATTGAAAATTTTACTAAAATATCTGCACCAATGTTTAAGTTACTTACAAAGGACTCAGAATTCCAGTGGACAGAATCTTGTCAAAATGCTTTTGAAATCCTAAAATCTAAACTATCGGTGGAACCAATAGTTAGAGGTATTCATTGTTCCCTTCCTTTTCACATATCAACTGATGCCTCTAATATGGCCATAGGAGGAGTCCTTGGACAAAAATAAGGACAAGCACCTTATGCCATCTATTTTATTAGCAAAAATATGACCCCTGCTGAATTAAATTATACTGTTACCGAAAAGTAATTTTTGGCAGTAGTTTATTCTATTCATAAATTTTGTCATTATATCATAGGTTATGAATTTTTTGTGCATACCGATCACTCCTCCATTATATTTCTAATGAATAAACCAATTACCAATGGTAGAGTGACGCGGTAGCTTCTTTTATTGCAAGAATTTAACATTATCGTCATTGATTGACTTGGTAAAGAAAATCTCGTAGCAGATTTCCTTTCCCGTATTCAACATGAAGGCGATACTAAACCAGTTGACGACACTTTTCCTGATGAACATCTATTTGTTGTATCTATTCAAACCCCTTGGTTTGCAGATATCGCCAATTATATAATAACTGGGAAAATACCAAACCATTTGTCTCCACATTAGAAGCGTCGTATTATAGTTCAGAGTTCTAATTATTCTTGGGTTGATAATGATCTCTTCCACACTGGTTCAGATCTTATTATTTGACAATGTGTGCGGGAGGATGAAATGACATACATCCTCCATGCATTCCACGATGGACCATGTGGAGGACATTTTTATGATAAGAGAACAACATATAATGTATTACATTCTAGTTATTATTGGCCAAGCATTTTTAAGGATGATACCAAATATGTCAAAAGATGCGATAGTTTCCAAAGAATGGGTAGGACTACATCATCTAATCAGAGGCCTTTACAACCCCAAGTTATGATTGAACCTTTTGAGAAATGGGCTCTCGATTTTGTAGGACCAATTTCTCCCATGTCTCGTAAAAAGAAATACATCTTAGTTTGTACGAATTATGTCACCAAAAGGGTAGAAGCTAAAGCTTTATTTAGAGCCATTGAGAAATCGGTGGTCGAATTTATATATGAATAAATATTCACCCGGTTTGGTGTACCCAAAGAAATTGTGACAGATCAAGGTACTCAATTTAATTCTAAACTAATGAAAGAACTTACTCTGAAATATGGCATCCGACATTGCAAATCTTCACCTTATCACCCTCAAGCTAATGGTCAGGTAGAATCAACTAATAAAGTATTAGAATATATTTTAACTAAGACCATTCACTTACATCATAAGGATTTGGAATATAGACTCCCCGAGGCTTTCTCACTACAACAAAACCCTGTGATTAGTGTCTCTTTTAACTTCTTTTTTAGCCTCCACTATCACTTTTAGTGTATTTTTCATCATTTTTTGGAAAAAGAGGATGCTTTTCCATGGGATGGCACTTTTAATGGCATTACTTCCATCCATTTTTAAAATTTGGCACTAATTTGGACGCTAATTAGCATCCCAATTTGTGTCCCAATTAGCATCCCAATAAGCGTCCCTTTTTAAAAGTTGGTGCTATTTTGGATGATAATTAGCATCCCAATTAACGTCCCAATTAGCATCATAATTATCATCACAATTAGTATCCCAATTAACGTCCCAATTAGAATCCACAAAATCATCCCATATAACGCCAAGATTAGCCTCCAAAAAAACGTCCTAAATAACATAACACCATATATTAATCTAGGGTTAGCAATAGGAATTACACCATGAATTTTGACTGGAAAAACATTCGACATAGAGCCAAGTATAGAGCTAGGGATTGTGTCTAGAAAACATCCAACATAGAGACATGTATAGATCCATGTATAGCACTTGGAATAATGCCAGAAATTTCGAAAAGGAACCGCGCTAGGAATTGCACTAGGTTTAGAGCTAGGAATTGTGTTCAGAAAACGTCCGACATAATGTCACATATATCAATGTTAATGTTAATGATCATGATTCATGTGATATTACTTTTGTATCTTTATTGTCATAGTGGCACCTAAATGATCGTAATCATGGCATTTTTGGATATTGATTAATCCTAATGAGGGGTAAATTACCTTAATGTCACCTAAAGTGCTCTAATGCCATTTGAGTGTACCCAACAACATTTGATAGACCCTAATGGCATATGATTGGCCCTAACAACATGACGATGATGCATTACGATAATTATGATGGAGCGTATGGATATGATTTCATAAGTATAAGACTATATCATACATTCTTGTGAGGTAGTATGGCTCCTTGCTCATTATTATCGCAATTATATTGATGATGACGTTGATGATGACTACGATTTTGACAATGGTGTTGATTTATTGTATGATGATGATGACGATGACTGTGGATGTGGATGTCAATGTTTATTATGCATGTTGTATCACTTTTGGATCCTAATTGATTCTAATGGCACCAAAATGTCTGTAACGACATCTAAGCAAACCTATTATCATCAAAATGATAGTAACAACATATAATTGACATTAACAATTACATGACATGAATATTAATGTCGATTAGTGATGAAGAACACTAATGGCATATGTGTTACCACAATGACAATGATGACATTTATTTTGTTGATGATGTACTTAATGTTGATGATGATGATGATGATGATCAAGATTATGTTGATGTACCATATGGCATTAATGATGATGATGATGACAAATTCGATGCCCAAAATGATGATACATTTCATAATACTTTTGAATACTGCAAAATTTGAGATATTGGAGTTAATAACAAGTAATACAGGTTGTGAGGTGTTGACCATAAAAATATTATTAGCCATTGGGTTTAGTAGTTCCCCCACCCCCCCCTACACACTCCTTGCAGAAAGTTAGTACAATACCACCTATCATGGTGCTACCAAAATGTCACCCTACAAGTTCGTTTTGGAAAACCCCCCCATCCATACCCTCATTTTTACTAAGAACATCCAAGGCACAAGAAGTGCATATCAATCTTAACACAAAAGATAACTTTCTTTGTACTCTTAAGGAAATTTTGGTCTTGGTTTAAAATGGAATAAATAAATAATCATTTCACACCATTGAACACTGACCAGCCTACTTTCACAGACAATAAAAATAAAAACAACTTCTTGAGCGACACTCTGGCTTTGAGGTTGAGCAAGATTATTGAGATGGTCAGTAGTAATAGAACTGGGGATTGCTCTATCTATATGAATCTGGAAGGCAGATTGGTTGGCTTAATCTTGCAATATACATAGGATGCTGGCATATCCTACATTTGACATAACCACCTTAGATATGGATTTAACGTATAAAATCTGTAGTTTATTTATGAAGGATGAATAATTAGGATGGTAATGCTTTGTAAGTAAATTTATCCTACCCTATTATCCTTCGCAGGGCCCTTGTACTGACTAGCCATCAGTGATCCCTCAGTTTGTTGGCTGGTTGGTGAGAACCACATGGACAATAACTGACCGATGGGGTTGAAAGTTGTAATGAACTTGTCCATCAAAGGATTGACATAGAGTAGCAGTAGTACCATTGATATTCTTTCTTCTTGTTGAAAACACCATTACCATTTACAGGGAAATGCTATCAATCATTATTTCAACATCTGTATTGTTACTCTACAATTACTAGAGCAATGATCTCAGTCATTCTACAACATACGTGCTATGGGGATTACAGGCATGCGGGTTTCAATTGTAAGGATATTTAGCATAGAATACGCTTTCTCTCAGGTGGCTCTTAGGGAAAGACTGATGGTGGTGGTGGCGTAGTTGTGCTTCATGGGTCCTTTACTTATGGCTGCATCCGGTGAGGCTCCCCATCCAAAATAATATCTACCTGCTGAAATTTCCCTTGGACAGATTGCTTCGGAGGCAAACTCATGGAAAATTTCTTTAACAGATCTACTTCAAAACTATAAATTTGTTGAAAATACATAGATGTAATTAGTTACTATGTTTGTGGAGAATGAAGGAAAAGAATCCCACTGCAAAATCATAAATAATGTCACTACAAATTCAAAGTGAATTGATGTAACTACACATTTTGATGATAAAACTGCAAATCGCCCCAGAGAAAGCGTATTCATGGTGTGCTAAGCTATGAAAAATGATGGAATAGCCTACGTGAATTGATGTAACTACATGAAATTGATGATAAAAATACAAATCACCTAGGTCATATTAACATTTAATATGACAACGATATTTGTGTACAAGTCTTGAAATGTAGAAAAACTTATTTTTCTTAGTTGGTGAAAGCCAATTGCTCAATTTCTCTTTAAATCACATATTTGTTACAAAATAGTATAAGATAGATTCTTTCGTTTCAACCAAAATATATATAAATAGCTTCAAAGTAAATCAAATACATACGTAACTTACTCAATGTTTATATAATTACAAACACAATCAAATTCTAAGTGTTTCGTTCGGTTATGTTTTAAGTGTTTTTTTAATTTTATCTTTGTTTATGTTTGAACTGCGAGTTTTATAGAATTTTTCACTATGTATGTTTTCACTCTCTCCTAATTAAATAAAAATATTATACAACTTTTTGATTAAAAACAAAAAATAAATACAAATTTACACATTATCATTTGTATTATATGCCATGAATCAACTTGCTAAATCATAATTTTAACAAATAATTTGATTCATTTTAAATATATCAAAGTTATTTTCGTTGTTTCATTTCCCCCACTTTGGGGTATGCTAGTTTTATTGATTGAACTAGGAATGATGCACTTCACCAAAATTAGGTACCAAATGTACTACATTTTTCTTGTTGGTTTTGGAAAGTTACCTTACAATAATTGGTATGCACTTGCACCAGGAGACTTCCTCCACTTTAACGTGGAGTGATATTTGAAACATAGAAATAAAACAAATGCACCGATGAGGGCCAAGAGAGATTTTTTCACTGTCAAAATAGGAAAATATAATAGCTAGACCACTGATTCGAATACAGTTGTCTTCTAGGTTAGAGGCCAAGCTATCGGAAATCCATGAGCAGAAGACCATTATGACTGGTTATGTTCCAATAGGGCACTTAGTTTTTTGCATCCATAGGCCTATTGCATTGTAGTATGATCAAGTCAGTGCACCACTTGTGGAGGAAAACCACCTCCACCACATGGATTCGGAAGCAAGGGTCCCTGATATTTTCAATGGCATTGCACACTGTACACTAATTTATTTCATGGTTTTTCCTCTACTCGGCTCTCTAGTTTCACTCCATTCCCCTACACTATAGAGCATGTACTTCAGCCTACACAAATGCAAAATTTGAGGGCATCACAAGCAGCATCTACTCGGGGGCACATCAACATTGGCATCACGTCTTCTGTGAGCTCACGGCCAAAGTATTTGCGTCATAGGAAATACAACATTCATGCTTTTGGAATCGTTAACAAGAAGGGGTATACCACCCGATCACTCTTTGAAAAAAGGTCTGAATCTTTTATCATTTTTCTGTGTTTAGAAATATTTGGAGTGAGAATAATTTTAGTGTATCCCATGGATATTTTAGGGTATCTATTGAACTCAAAACCCTCGTACAAGTTTTGAATTTCTTCTAAGTTTTTTATTTGTTGGGGTTTGTTTTGAAATCATTTTTTTCTTAAAATCCTGAACACTTATAAACATCTTATTCTGAACTTGCCAAGATTTTAAAACATGTTAACTATGCCTATCGGTCTCACTGATAAATACTAAAAGAGAAAAAAATCATGGGAATGTCAATTGTGCTATATTCGACAGACTATTACAAGATGGGAATAAAATGTTAACATCAACCTAGACAAATAAATACTTAGTTCCAGATACAGTTAGCCATACATAGATCACATAGAATAGCAAACTCCTTTATTTAGTCTCAGTGACAAATACTCAGGCTTGAGATTACATCCAGTCACTGCTCACAAAGATTTGTTGTCTCTAAATTTCCTACCCACAGCCCCAGCAATAAAAGTAACTCAGGAAAAACCCCTAAAATCACTAACTAAAGAAACAAAAATCAAAACGGTAAAGAAATCCATGCAATATTCGGAACGACTAATTATTTCACTAGGTGAGATGCTTTACATCAACTCTTAATCCCATCAAAGGTCCACTGCTATCATTTTAGTTAAAGAACATGAAAGGTTTCAATTAATTCCATTTCTTTTGTAGACCCATGGATAGAAAAAAACATGATTATAGTACCACGGTAACAGATGACGGTGGTAAACTTTTAATTGGGCATCCTTGTTGTAGAATTGCAATCACAATGTAGATATTTTCTTGCTTATATGAATATAAATTGAGTGTAATATGAATTCATCTTTACTACAAGTCTGCAAGTACCTAAACAAACCCCTCACAATTCAACTAATTTTATTAGACACCAAAGAAAGACAATGGGTAAAATGCTTCATAGAATCTGATAACTTGACTGCAATCTTGATCACCTAGTATATTAGATCACAGTTTCCAGATCCATGATATTCACACATATACACCATAAAATTTTACAAATTTTCAAGCTTCATAGCACCTAACTAACCTATGAACAACTTCCAAATGCTAATTTTTAAGATACAACACTATATTTTTACCACTATCATCATCAAACTTTGGTATTGAGAAGGGACACCTTAATATTTCCAGGAATTTTGGAGGCTAGTGCCTCTACAAAATATGTTATTGCATGATGAAGATATATTGTTGTGGCATGATGTAGTATTTCATTTTGATTCCTGATGGCTTCTACGATATTTGGATTGCAATGCCCAAAAGAAACTGTCACAATGGCTGCAATAGCATCAAGATATCGACATCCATTCTCATCAAACAAGTATTGCATATTCCCTTCAACAATGTTCATCTACAAAAAAGAATTCAATATATAATAACAATGATTTTTAGCATCACTTTATAGTTTGAAGTAAATGAATCCTCTATGAACAATTTATGTGAAATAAGCATTACAAAATAATTAAAAGGGAACACTAATCCTCTCAAAATTTTCTTGTAGCATGACATGAAGTGAACAGATAAATAAGCCAAAGCCAAAAACAACATCACGGAATTTCTCTCTTATAGTGTTAATGGAACTATTCCTAGGTTGGTATTGTCATAGAGTTTAGAATTTGGAAATAGCTTTTATTACAAGAGTTCATTGACTTCATAATTCTACATAAGATCTTTGTTTTCTTTAAAGCATGCCATGATACGATAATAATGGATGCCAAGATGACTACTTGACTATTAAAAAAAAATGATGTCATCCCATAGTTTATGTATCACCTTATTTGTTGAGGTCGAATGTTAGAATCCTAGATTCCAATATGATGAAAGCTGCAACATTAATGAAATTCAAACCATCTTAATTTTCCCAAATTCAAAAGAAGGCCTATAACTATGGATAGCAACAATAAAGCAAGAGAAGAAATAGTCTTTTCCATTCCCTGAAGTACTTTGATAGAGGCTTATTTGTGTATTTGATACTATAAAAAGGGTCATCTTCATTCTCTAGACTGAGGAATTCCATTCTTCCAAAAGATATATTGCTCTGAATCCTCTACTTGCATATCATATCAATGAGACTTGCAGCATCCACTGGATCATAGTAAAATCTCTTCAAAATCTGATCCGCAGCCACCTTCATCACGACATTTATCATATCCTGTTTCCATGTTTATGGGAAATGCATTTGTTATATTGAGTTCCATTTTGGTATTGAATATTGTGCTTAGTATTTAGTATTTATAAGGTAGTGAAATTTGTGACTTTCCTATATCTTGTCATGACTCATGATAACTTGACTTTAAAAACTGATAGTAGGTGCTGATACAAAATATCATGTGGAGGAAGTGTTAAATTTTACAAACCACATGGCTTACTCATGTGCACATTCTTAGTTACATATTTGTTGAAAGAAGAGAACATACTTAGCTGTGGGAATTAGGAAATGCTTGTGAAACATTCATCAAAATGAAAATTTATATTTAAGCATCCCCTACTAGTTGTTATGTTGTGTTTAGTGTTCAATTCTAGATGATGAATAAGGTGCTAAAAAGGTCATAGAGAAGAGACGGTTCACTAATGTCTCCCGATGCTGACTTCCAGGAGATATTGGAAACTTTTGCTTGGTAGATAGTGATCAAATGGATGCTCTATTTTGGTCCAACTTAATTACTCGACACCATCATAAATGAACTAGAATCCAATGCCAATGCTACATATTCTATGACTAGAGAAGAAAATAGAGAAATATGTTTGATGACCTAAAAAAGTGTTAGAAACCGACTTTTTATATTCTAAAGTTGGTTTTGAGCTAGAGGTTACTTAAAAAATCTCTGTTGGTTTCCTTATTTTATCTGTTTCCCTCGTCTATCTCCCATTCTTGTACCAGAAAAGGAGTCCTAAAAAATTCTACTAAACAATTATAATCCTCATACATGAATGCATAAAACCCTTCAGTTTTGAACTCTCTTCTTCTTGAAATCTCATGGACTCAGATTTTATTTTTTTACACCATGCCGAAGAATGAAAACTAGGGATTCCCACTTCTTTCTGTTCAATGCATTTCCCACAACAGCCAGCCTTTTTCCTCACAGTATCTCTAGCATATCTGTTGCATATAAACTTGGTATGTTACAGTCATGTGGCTGCCATCTCCACCTCTCATAGCCATTATCATGCCTTCTATTGAGGAAAAAGTTGAATGACTCATCTATGTGTGGGAAAAAACCTGGAGGGTAAAGTGTACTAGTATCATCAGGAACCCATCTTCCAGAGTATATGTCACACTTCTTCTCCACTGATTTTGTTGATCCATTAACAATTCCTTCTGACTTCAATTTTGTACCATTAGAAGCTCAATCAAGTGCAGCCACAAAATAAGTTGGAATGCTTTTAGGGCTTTGAGAGCTTTCATTGCTAGAAATAACTCCAAGATTCTTATTATTGAACCCTGCTAAAATATTCTCCTGCGCGGAATTCACAAAAATTGTTGCTGTATTATTGAACCTTGTACACTGGTGCTTTCACCATCAGGTGCGTTGTCATTCATTTTACACAATTAACAAGCCCAATTGACATTTGCACACCCTATATTATCATGCGACCTGCAAAATTTTGACACATGTGCTCCATTTTATGTGCAAGAACTATATCCCACATGGATAAACACTACAAAATTTCTTATTGTTCATATACATTGTAGATGTCAATGCTTACTGACGCATTGTATAAGTGTGTTGGCTCCATGTGAGATCTCCTCCTTGTCACATGAAGCTTGATACTTAACACTTTGTCATGCCAACAATGACCTTTGTTTGATAGGCATGTAATAGGTCTCCACTCACTTATAAGTTCAAGAGAGTAATTTTTATCTAACTATAACCACATGCCTTTCTTTTCTTCTCGCAATCGATTGGATCCATTGTTAACTGCAGTTTGTATTTTATGCACAAATATTTGTGAATGCACCTTGGTGGTATGTGATAATGAGAACAATGATAAATCCATTTGTAACACAATGAAATAAGAGAAAGTTTGTTGTTGCACTTCCTGCCAAAGTGACAAAGACCTTCTTGAAGTAATACACTGATTCTTTTCTTATGATTTTAATTGTTCAACATGCAAAAATAATTGTTTCACCTTGGAATTTGGAATTTTGTTTGTGTAAGGGCTTGGATACTCACTTTGGATCATAAATTAGAGGCTATTATTTAATATAGGTACATTTCACTGGAGTATGTACCAGTACAATACAGAGGTTTGAGCAGAGAAAATGACATAGAATTCTCTGCAGCAGATGGGGGAGTTTCAAAGTTGTTCATCAAACTAGGGGTGAAACAGATTGTTGATATCCCTGCTATAGAGGTGCATTTTTGTTGTATATGTTTCTTTAATAATGAATGTAAAACACTAAAATAATTGAATTCTTACAAAGAAAATAAGGATCAGGGTAACAAAATCATTGAATAAAACTTAGTTTATAGGTTTTCCTGGGGTAAAGGTCAAGAAAAAAACACATGCATCATGGGCTTCAAAAGCATATTCAGAAAAGAGCTTGGATTATCCTCTTGTTGAATTTACACAGGTTGGATCCACACTGGTTTGGGATAAACAATTTAGAGCTAGGAAGTCACCTATGGAGAAGATTTTTTACCTAATGCAGAAGGTGGTTACACTGTTATCATACAAAAAGTGAAGAAAGGGGCCAACACCAAATTAAGTCGTCAATGGAAATGGGACAAAGAATGGCCACATAATTTCAACAACAATAGGTGGTGAAAATGGGCATCCAAAATAGGTTTTTAAGAATCATAATATTTTCACTTCTATTACACTCACTTTTTATGGATTAATGTATTGAAATGGTGCTTATCTTTGTTCTTCCAAAACCTCAGGTGATTGTATAAATTATAGTTTTACATTGCTGCTATGGATGGGCCCAATATTGTTTTCACAGTATAGATGCTCAAATATTGTGTTTTGTCTTTTCTATTAAACTGCATATTCCTACAACAGTTCTTTACTAAATTCTGTATTTATAGTTCTAGTGTAATTTATGGATAATGTGAATGACCAATTTAGTTAGGAACATAAACAACACCTATTTGTTTTTTTTCCTTGGGAAAAAACGTATTTATATTTCTAGAAATAAATTTAAATATATTCCTCTTAGGTAATGAAAAAATCTTCCCACTGTGGGCTATGTCTGGGAGGATACATCATAGATCTTGTCTCTAGTAATTCTTCTTCTAAATTTCATAATATATTGAGACATTAGACAACCCAAGTCATAAGGAATTCTCTCCTCATCAACTTCATTGCCTAAATAGTTACACGTAGTAAATACATCACACAAAACATAAAACTGTGAGAAGGCCTTCAAGCTACTCATAATCAACAGAAAACTAACAAGAGGAGACTGGAACTGCATCCTTATATTTATCTTCCTTTACCTATTCAAGCACTTCTGATACACCTGCCTTGGATAGGGAATCATCCATAGAGTTTAATTGCCTATAGCTATGGATGAAAGGGATCTGATCATAGTGTTTTACAATGTCCAAACTTTCTGAAGAATGCTTGGCTAGATTGAAGAGGTCAGATTTCTGAACCTGAATTTTACCATTTATCCGTCTAATGACTAGTGGAGTCGCCAAATATCTGTAGAGAGTTAAGACACTTCTTCAAAGCTGCATTCATTAGTAAAATTATAGATGTAAATTCACCATAATTGTGTGAACCTGTCCCCGGGAAATATCTACCAGTGTAGTAATGAGCATCTGAGAGATGAAGAAAATATTCAATTCCACATTTCAGCCCCTTGTTTTGGCTAGTCCCATCAAAGAAGCCGCAGGTAGTGGCTTTATTAATGTGAAGGGGAAGAAAATTTTTAACCTTTGGAGTCTTGGGGGAATCCTAAAAATTTGGCAACATGGTTGTTGTTTGAGAGGCCACCTGAAAGATCAGGACCATCTTATCTTCAAAAACAAATTCATTTCTAGCTGTCCATAGTCTTCATACAACAAGAAAGGGAATGACTCTCAATTTCTTAAGCTCCCTTCTCACAAATAATTCTTTGAAATTCTCTAGGATATTCCCTTTAGATAGTAATTGATCCATATTCAGATAGGTTTCCATATCTCTCCAAACTTGGATAGAAAAAGGGCATGAACAAAACAGGGGAGAATTTGTTTCAATATATCCCTGCAAAGAGAGCGCCATGCTAGGCCTTCTAATCTCTTTTTCTAGAACCTATCCCATGTAGGAAGCATGTTATGCAAATAAGACACATCAGCAATATGCTTTTGGAGGGGCCTCTGATTTTCCACATTTGTGTCACCACCAGTCCAAAGAAAGAGTCATAGGATCCTATAGGGGTTCATAGCCCAATAATACCACATTTTCACTACCTTCCCCTTTCCACCCATGCTTGCTCATCTGGGATCTCACCTAATTTGATATGTTCTTTTTTCATCTTTCCTGTAAACCTATTCCAATGATGAGCATGTGGGCCTTCAAGACCTACTTCTTGTGCATAAATCCATCCCTTCCTCCAGATAGAAGTCATTCTCTTTCCGTATTATGTTTAATGTACACAAGCCTCTTAATTGAAGATGTGCAATGATCTCAGGATTGATGAACATATGGTGAGAGAAACCCATAATAGCATCAGTGCCAATTCGTACTTGAAAACCCTCCCCGACTTTTCATGCAAGATGATTACCGATGACAAAAAAAAATCTGAAGAAGAGCCATCCAGTGGTTGGATGCTTGAGGTACTATTTTTCTTTGATTCCAGATCCATTCCATTAAACTCTTTGGAGAAATGTATTTTTGTATTACTATCCTGCACCACATACTAACTTTTATGAATAATTTTTAGAGGGATTTGGAAGCTAGTAATTTTCCAATTTTCTTTTAGATCTTTGACACCCCATCCTCCGAATTGCTTTGGTGTGGCTAGAAACTCCCAACGAGCACAATGAGACCCTTTGTACTCTGTCCTACCTCTCCAGAGGTAGTTGGAACATAGCATTTTAATCTTTAGCAGAGTTCCTTTGGGTATGCACTCCTAGCGATGACCCCTAGCTAAGATTGAACATTTTCAACCCTCGTGGCTGAGATAAAACTGAGTCATATTCATTGGAATATTCATGTGCTAGTGGAAGAACGAGGTAATTATATTTATAAGTAATGTGGTTAAGTTCTTAAATGGAAATGGGTGGGTGACTGGAATCCAAATGAGTCTCTTAGCAATGGCTTCCATACTTGTGCTGATCATGATCATGCATGCAGGGAATGGCATGATATGTTGCAGGTGACTTTAGGAAAGGATGTAAACTCATATAGTATAGCTTATACATTTTCATGGCTTGTACCCTCAAAGGACAGGACATGACACAAGATTTGATACACTACATCAAAACATTTGGATCGACATGAAGGTTAGTCAATTATTTGGTTTAAATGGTTTTAAATTTGAGCATATTTTGCACTGGCTTACAAATACAGTCAAGCTGAGAATAATATTATACTGCAACTATAGTGAATCCGATTAGAATTTTATTTATTTTTCTACATGATTTATGTTAGTTTGTAGTAAAAAATATCTTTTTGTATAAAAATAAAAAATTTCAAAAAATTTTGCTCTATAGGTCAATTGTACTCTTTGAAATATGCCCTTCAACATGTAACCATGGATCTGTTTAGCTCTCCAAAATATTTAGATATTATGAATAAAATCAAATAGAGGGCCTAATAGCTAGAGCTAAAACTTTACCCTAGGAATAGTTTTCCATTGTCTTCTAATCAAAGGCTATTTCTGAAGTACTTTAACACATTATGTTGATTGGTAGTTAAGGGAAAGAAATATAGGGTAAGATAATTTAAGAAGAAGCATCCTCTCACTTCAGTATTCATGTTCCTAAGCACGCATTGGATTCCATTCAACTCAATTTCAACTGCTTCTACATGACCTCCACCTTTTATTTCTATCAAAGAAGCCAAAAAATTTCCCACTTTCACTTGGAAATCATTTGGAAGTCTTGTTTCCACTATCAAGTATTTGGATTAACACCATTGCCTGCTGCCTTTGGGGGTGCCATTTATCTTAAATGAGAAACCGTTTTGGGAAGAGTAGATACTATTTTTGGAGGTGGGCGCGTAAATATGGGTGTGCTCACTTTAAAATGTTATAGCCACACTTGGATTCATGCTAAAGTGAGTGACTGAGCCACTTTCACTAAATCCACTTCCTTTTAATTATCAAGTGTGATGACCTTCATGCCTTTAACTAACTAGCCAAATACTTTTCTTGATATGAAACACATTTACCAAAGAGATCTCCAATATTTGGCAGTTGAATAGTAACTGCCCAAGCTAAGCACATATTTTCATTGCTTTCCCCACAAGGTTCGCATCTTTCTCCATCAATTATTCCTGTAATTATTTAATTTGGTTGATTTTCAATTCTCTTGTTGACTAGGAAATACATGAGTTTGTTTAAATTCCCTAAACATGATTGATAGTATCCTTTTCAAACAAGTCAAGGATGTGATTAGTCTCTGGTATCTCCTCCTTCATTTTTAAGTGGCAGTTGTTTTAGTTCATTTTAACCACCTTTGTTAAGGATTGAAATAACTACATTTCTCAAATTTGTAATTCAACATTTTCTATAATTAATAAATCTCACGATCACATAGTACCGTGCAAAGAGTAAAATGTTAATGACTCATAAATGTCGAAAACATTCCTTGAGATCACTTGAGATTAGCACATTGCAGTGAAACATTAATCCTTCAAACATTACTATAATAAAAATGACTATCAAATCAATTCCAATCTTGTATCATTAGTAAGAATCAAAATTTTCCAAGATTCAAGTGCTGATATAAACTTTATGAGTGTCAAAATCATACACAACAATCATTTCCAGCTTTGTACAAGTCCTATTCTTTATTGAAAATAAAGGTATTTCGGAACTAGGGTTTCTTACAATCATTTTTTCCAAGATTTGGCATCATTATATAGTGTGTTGATGACTTAAAATTACAACAGTACCCTCTTATTGAAATATGGTGTAAACAATGGTTATTTTGCTTGAATATCATTGTATTCTCATTTAAGGATGTGTCTTTATGTCCTCTTATTATGGGTCTCTTAATGGAGTATGATTAAATATCAAACCTTAAACAAACATAATGGTTTCTAGGGAATAGTTGTTAGTTTTTCAACATTTAAGCTAGCATTATGATAAGGTCTTTTCACTTAGAGAATAACAAGCACAGCAATCACATAAGCACATCACAAGAGACAAGAGACACAAAGATTTTAGGAGGGGAAACCATAAATGGAGAAAACCCCTCAACTTCCTCTAAGATAGTATCACCACAAGATGTGAACCCAAAACAGTAAGATGAACTCCCTTCACAACAACAGCCTTATGTCTTCTGTCAAGCCCAAGAATTTCCTTCTCCAAAAGTGCGCCACATTTGAGAGAGCAAGAGAGCTAAGTCACAAGTGATAAATAGAGAGACTCTCACTCTCTATTTATATTCTTCCGTTGACTTGAAGTGCACTCAACCATGTCGGCTTAACTTATAATTAATTACTTGAGCCTACACCTTAATTAGTGTATAATAACCCAAGTGCCCCTAAACTGTGGGGACTTACCTAATGACTTGATATGACTTGTTTACATTATTAATCCTCCCGATCGGAACATCAGGGCATGACCACATGACTCAAAATGCATAATAGAAACATCCTGGAATAAACATCGGGTTACAATATATGAAATACATAGAAGAATACATTCCGAAGTTACATATACATCAACACTCCCTCTTAACTAGGAAGGTATTCTTTCGACACAATTTTTCAGCACTGGTCTTCTTCTCTGCATCAACTGGATCATCTTCGTCTTCAAGTCATCTTCATCTTCAAGTCATCTTCGTCTTCAAGTCATCTGGATCTGGATCATCTCTCGATCTGGATCATCATAAAATGGCATCACTGGGTCTAGATCATTACTCGATCTGGATCAACATCACTGGACTGGATCTAGATCATCACTCGATCTAGATCATCTCTCTGGATAGGATCTGGATCATCTCTCTGGACAGGATCTGGATCATCACTCGATCTCGATCATCACTGCTGGATCTCTCGGAGTCATCATAACTGGATCTAGATCATATCTCGATCTGGATCTCCACTGGTCATCATCAAGTGTGTACTATCTCGTCATAGGAAGTTCTACAGAGCCAGCCCTATTTCATGCTGGATGTAGGCCCACCACCTGCAGGTCTTCATCATCACTGGAAATATTGGAGAATCCTCAGGACTTATTACATGCATCACAAAACCTCGAAAGAGCATCCCAGGACTGATTACGGGCACACAGCCCAACCTATAGTATCTCCTAGGGCTTCGAATTACATGTGACCTCACCAAAAAACCTCGCAAGAGCATCCCAGGACTGATTACGGGCACACAGCCCAACCTATAGGATCTCCCAGGGCTCCGAATTACATGTGGTCTCACCAAAAAACCTCGCAAGAGTATCCCAGGACTGATTACGGGCACACAGACCAACCTATAGGATCTCCCAGGGCTCCGAATTACATGTGGTCTCACCACAAAACCTCGCAAGAGTATCCCAAGAATGATTACGGGAACACATCCCAACCTATAGGATCTCCTAGGGCTCCGAATTACATGTGGTCATGGAAAAACCTCGTAAGAGCATCCCAGGACTAATTACGGGCACACAGCCCAACCTATTGGATCTCCTAGAGACCGAGTTACATGCCATCTGCACAACCTGACTGAGTGTTCCTGGTAACTGACCAGGTGCTTCCATTCCTAGAATGGCAGTTGCCCTTACATCTGTCCTACTCGACAGAATGGCCATCACTTATATCTGACATGGAAGGAACTAAATCCTTTAGCCATGAACAGAATGGCTCTGCCCTTACATCTGACCTGCTCATCAGAATGGCACAATCCCATCTAATGATGGAAGACTCTCAACCACACTGAAGAGAGATTTCTGCACTTACATCTGACATGGAAGGAACTAAATCCTTTAGCCATGAACAGAATTGCACAGCCCTTACATCTGACCTGCTCGTCAGAATGGCTCAATCCCATCCAAGGATGGAAGACTCTCAACTATAATGAAGAGAGATTTCTGCACTTACATCTGACATGGAAGGAACTAAATCCTTTAGCCATGAACAGAATGGCACTGCCCTTACATCTGACCTGCTCGTCAGAATGGCGGTAGCCCTTACATATTTCCTACTCGACATAATGGCCAGCACTCACATCTAACATGGAGGGAACTAAATCCTTTAGCCATGAACAGAATGGCACTGCCCTTACATCTGACCTGCTCGTCAGAATGGCACAATCCCATCCAATGATGGAAGACTCTCAACCACACTGAAGAGAGATTTCTGCACTTACATCTGACATGGAAGGAACTAAATCCTTTAGCCATGAACAGAATGGCACAGCCCTTACATCTGAACTGCTCGTCAGAATGGCTATGGATCTCAGTACTCATATCAGTCATGGAAGGAACCAATCCTCTCACCATGTCAGAATGGCTCTGGATCTCATCACTGTCTCTGGGAGGAAGCCTCAAT
Organism: Pseudotsuga menziesii; assembly: GCA_001517045.1. Lineage (NCBI taxonomy): Eukaryota > Viridiplantae > Streptophyta > Pinopsida > Pinales > Pinaceae > Pseudotsuga > Pseudotsuga menziesii. The sequence goes on from LPNX010752766.1 coordinate 97,925, forward strand.
CTGGAGAACACCAAGTCTCTCTCTGAAGTACTCAAACTTCAGCCTAGCCAATAGCTTCTTCAATACATCAGATATCTGTTCCTCCGTCGCAACATACAGGAGCTTCACTGCTCCTCTCTGCACCATATCCCTGATATAGTGATATTTGATCTCAATATGCTTCGACCTGTCA
>LPNX010752766.1:99694-312180 GCA_001517045.1 Pseudotsuga menziesii
TCATTCATTTTGCATCTAATGCTGAAATGGAGATAAGGTTCTTCTTCAATCCTAGCACAAACAATACTTCTTTCATTGTTAGAGACTTACCAGAGTCTAGCTTGTATGAATATTCCCCACTACCTTTTATTGGATATTGGTAGTCATCTCCTAGTTTCACCTTGTGAGGTGATTCATGTTCTGATAGTCTTACAAAGGATTCCTTGAATCCTGTCATATGTTTGGAAGCCCCACTATCTATAAGCCAATCATAACTTCCATGAGTACTGTTACCTATGAGAGCTGACATCAGAACATATTCATCCTTTCTTGAAGAATCTTCACTTTCATATCTGGATCTCTTTCTGGATGGTTCATCATCCTCTTCAGCATGAGCATGATGTCTCTTTTGGCCTTGTCTCCCTCTGAAACTGGAACCTCTATACTCATCAATCCAGTTTCTTCAGAGAGATCATATACTTCCAGGATTGGAAGTTGTCAACTTCCCCAAGCTTGTCACCAAGATGATGTGATATATCATATTGAAATGAGAACCTTAAATGCAAATAGCAAAGGATTAGATCTTACCGATTTGAGGTGTTTGTCCTTGTCCCGGAGTTCCCTGATCTAGGGTTTGTCGCAGAAACCCTAATTTTAAAAACTTGGAATATTTCAGATCTAATTGGATTAACAGATAGATCTATTCAAATGGAGCTGTCCAATGTACTCCTTTTCTGAAAACAGTGAAGCGAAACTCCCGAAACAGGAAGCCCTAATTTTCTGATTTCTTCTCCAGAAATTCCTGTTACTGTTTCTGTGATATATCCCAAATTAATGATCCTCTATGTCTAAAATTTCTCACTAAGGTAACCTCGCATGTCCCTGATCCAACACCATAGGTTTCATCAGCATTGGTTTCACCATTTGGGATTTATGATCCTTTTCCCAAGGTGACCTGTTACAGGAATGTTCAGAACAGCGAAGTTGTACGGCATGCCACGTGTCACTGGTTCATATTCTGAGTCTAACCTTCAGACCCCAGAAATAAAATTCTGTGCCATTTCTGGAACATCTTCAGGAATTCCATTTGGACCTCTGTAGCCCAAGATATTGCAGATATTCCCAGGTGTCCTATTTATGGATGATTTCTGGAAGAGGCTGGAACCCTAACTTGGAGAGATCATATCTCCTGGAATACAGTGCATCAGAGGCTTCCCTTTGGACACAGTGTTCATCAAGATTTTATATTCTTCCTCTGCAATTTTTAGCTTCTGATACTTCTCCAATCTCGGCATATAACGACTGTACCAAAACTTAGCAGTTTTAGTATTTAGGGTTTCTCCTAGCTCAGGGTCAAACTAGGGTTTGACTTTCCCGGAGTTTCACCCAACCAAATTTATTGATCCAGGTCTCTAAATTTCGGTTTTGATGAGGAGAAAAATCATATGCTAGTCTCACTAAAAAATTCCTCTTCTGTAGAAATCCCTAATTTCCACATCGAAACTGAAAATGCTTGAAATTGAATTCCACATCGACAGAAAGATGCACCCTTCAATGGAGAGTCATCCTAGCATACTTGTGCTGAAAATTTGTGGAGGAAGATCCAAAAAATAGGAAGCCCTAGTTCCTGTAGCTGCACAATGTCTTCTTCTCAAGTTAGCTCTGATACCATGTTAGTTTTTCAACATTTAAGCTAGCATTATGATAAGATATTTTCACTGAGAGAATAACAAGCACATCAATCACATAAGCACATCACAAGAGACAAGAGACACAAAGATTTTAGGAGGGGAAACCATAAATGGAGAAAACCCCTCAACTTCCTCTAAGATAGTATCACCACAAGATGTGAACCCAAAACAGTAAGATGACCTCCCTTCACAACAGCAGCCTTCTGTCGTCTGTCAAGCCCAAGAATTTCCTTCTCCAAAAGTGTGCCACACTTGAGAGAGCAAGAGAGCTAAGTCACAAGTGATAAATAGAGAGACTCTCACTCTCTATTTATATTATTCCGTTGACTTGAAGTGCACTCAACCATGTCGGCTTAACTTATAATTAATTACTTGAGCCTACACCTTAATTAGTGTATAATAACCCAAGTGCCCCTAAACTGTGGGGACTTGCCTAATGACTTGATATGACTTGTTTACATTATTAATCCTCCCGATCGGAACATCGGGGCATGACCACATGACTCAAAATGCATAATAGAAACATCCCGAAATAAACATCGGGTTACAATATATGAAATACATAGAAGAATACATTCCGAAGTTACATATACATCAACAATAGTGATTTTTGCAATCCCATTTAACCAATTTGTTGAATTTTGTTCAAAATTCCTAGAAAAGGTTTATCGATATTGTGAACTTATACAATCTATCATCCTTTGCCGACTATTAGATACTCAGTTGTGTATTAATCCTTTTTACCATTATAGATGACTCTGTAAGTTAGGTTCGTAAATTCTTAAAGGGTGATAGCTCAATGGAAGAGCATCTACCTTACAAGCAGGAGGTCAGTGGTTCGATTCCTCCATGCCCTCATGATATTACAATATTGGTTAAAAACAACTAAATTAGTAACCAAAAAATAAGAGATAAGTTACCCAAAAAATGACCAAAATGCGTATATAAAATTACTAAAAATGACTAAATTAGTGACAAAAAAATTAGAGATGCGAAACTAGGCATTAAAAATGATGCAACACATAACGCTAATGATGAAGCCAAACATGGAGTTGATGTGGTAGAAAAATAAGACGTGAAACTAGGAATGAAAAAGGATGTAACACGTGGCGCTGATGATGAAGCCAAACATGGTGTTGATATGGTAGCAAAATAAGACGTTACTTTGCATGAAAAACATGATGCTACATCGAAAGAAAAATATGGTGCAACAATAGAAGAAATATTTGGTGTCATTTTGGTAGCAACACACGATGCAAAAAAGGAAGCAAAAATTGGTACAAATTTGGAAGAAAAAATTGGCACATATTTGGAAGTAAAACATGGTGCAAAATGGGATGTTAAAGTCTAGTAAAAATGGATGCAATATTGGATGCTAATTTGGATCTAACATGGTTCTATTGAGGATGCAAATATCGCGCTAAAGGGGATGTCATTTAAGAAGAAAAGGTGGATACTCGCTAGGAAGCAAAATAGGACGTTATTTAGGAAGCAAACCTCGACGTTGTTTAGGAAGCAAAAAGTTGGATGCTATTCTGGAAGCAAAAAAATAGACGTTATTTTGGATTTCATAAAGGATGTTATCTAAGAAGCAAAAAAAGACAGTTTTTGAGACATTTTAATTTTTGTCCATGATGTATCCCAGTTAGCATCTAGTTTGACCACTCAATGTAAAACAAAATTACACTAAAAAGGGACGCTAAATGGGACGCTAATTCCAGGATTTGTTGTAGTATATGGGCCTATAGGATAACATGGAGAAACACTACCAGACATACCCCTTGTGATTTAGTGTATGGAAAACAAGTCCTTTTACCTATTGAATTTCATGTTAAAAAATTTCGTATGGAAGCACAATTAGGTATGAATTTGGATGAATCACAAAAACTACGAATATTGCAAATTAATGAATTAGACGAAATTAGACAAGATGCACTTCAAAGAATGATGTTAATACATAATCAACGAAAAAATGGCATGATAAATTTATTAAGCAAAAACAGTTTAATACTAGAGATTGGGCACTACTGTTCGATTCACATTTTAAATTTTTTTAAGGAAAATTAACTACCCGTTGGATGGCTCCATACGAAGTAGTTACAACTTTTGACAATGGATCAGTGAAAATTAAAACAATTGATGGCTCAGAAATTTCCTTTGTAGTAAATGGACATAGTTTTTGGCTTTATGACCCATCGACATCTAAACAGGATTTCATACAAAATGTTTTGCATCAAAATGAAATGGAGTTAGTTAAAGGGGAAGCTATTCCTCCTCCTCCTAATCCTTGAAAAATATTTTGGGTTATTATCACTTGTATCTATATGTAAATATGTGCTTGTTGCTTTGAATAAATAAGAGTAATTTCTAATAGGTTTTCTACACAAGACTCTTTCGCTTTTATGTCTTTATGAATAAATCGAATCATCTAACAAGCGGTTTTGCAGTTGATTACAAATATATTATCTCTATGAGAAGCTAACGGAATATTACTTGGAAAAGGAAAGTATGCTAAATAATCATCAGGTATTTTAATCTTTTTAGGGTACTTTCGAAATTTTCATCTTATAATGATGAGTTTTATATATATATCAATCCTTTGTATATCGTTCTTCACCATTTTTTCTATGATTCATAGAGTTTTCGGTATTTTGATTCAGACATCTATATTTCTGATTTATTCTTTTAAATAGTTGCTCAATAAGACCCACTTTCATTATCATATTTTTCACATCCTTATTTTTTTTACCTATGGATTACTAGTTCATCCTATACTTGTTATCAAAACTTGTTTCTTGAGTATCTTGGTAATAACTCGAAAGTAAGTGGAATTTTTTTCTGTGGGGAAAATTACTTTACGTTATAAAGAAGAAGGACAGTTAGGTTAAAGAGCAACTTTCAGTTATCCTTTTTTGACATGTTTTATGAGTCTGGCCATTCTAAAATTACTTATAACTTTATTTTGAGAAAAAATGAATTATGTGTTTAGCAGGATTTAACACGCTCTATTACCAATCAGCTTCCATATTTAATATCATTATACAAGGAAAAACCGTTAGGGTACCGAACATGCCTACTGACAGCGGGTCAATGGTAAGTAAAAAACTTACAATAGGAAGCTTGATAAATGCAAGTAAATCTATCTAGGTACTGAACAGGATTGCTGGCAATGGGGCTATGCTTGCATGGTACCAAGATAAACCCGTTAGGGTACTGAAATGGCCTGCTGGCAATGGGGCAATATCTCGTAACAAAGAACTGGTTAATATACCACTATGCACATAGTATGTAAAATAGTGATGATATAAAGAAAAATTATCAACAAGATATGTCATGGCCAATTGTTTATAATGTCATTTGAGAATGGCTCTAAGTTAGATTTTCCCTAGACGTCTAGTTCCACATATACCTAAGATATCAATCTTAGAAATGGGACCCATCGCTGTAAATCTCACACACTCCAGGGTACACTTAAAATACTTTATGATGACAGGATATCTTTACAATGAGGAATGAATGGCTAGTTTTTACATATGGTATTCTTTTAATTATTCTCATTTACGTGGTCTTTTCTAAGCACTATTTTATTTTTCATGAATATGCATTTCTGAACCATTTCCATTTACTAGTTAGTTTTCCTTACAACAAATTAACAGCATGCTAGCATTCTTTCTACTTTTCTGGAACAATCATTTCTTCTCTCTGTATGGATTGAGGACACACCATATCTTTGGTTTGGGGGAAGATGGATTTGAAAAAAATTAGATTGTTTTTATTATTTATGATAAATATATTTATCTCTAACAAATGATAAGTATTTTCAGGAATGTAAACAGTGGAATTTGGTTATAGATTGAAGCATATTTTATAAGAAAATTCAATATGGTCTTATCATATGAAGAATCAAATGAAGAAAAATGAAATATCAAATAGCGATCTAAGAAAAATGGTGATATTATAGTACTTATGATTAAATTTGCTAACTAATTTTTTTTTTTGGGAAAATAGTTTTTACTTCCATTTCAATGTTAATAATTCTATTCTCTTACCCGATCATGCATGAAAATGATTAATCTTCTTGCTATTTAAAATGCAATCTATGTTTTTATGTTATATGTTCAACTTGCCCAAAGTTTTACTTTGGATATGGTTGAATTAATTTTAAAAAACCTTTTAAATAACAAAATTATTTTGACCCTGAAAACTGTTTAATTAAGAATGTTGAAAAACTCAATAAAGTAATTTTCATACAATGTACGACATGAAAGATATGTTATTTTACAGGTTAAGAGAGTGAAGTTTAAATTACATTCTCTATTTACCAAGTTGAAGGCAGCTGCTGGTCCGTCTTCTTCTTAAATTGTTTTTCTTTCTTTTTTCCCAGTGGGGCCTAGCATTTCTCCGATTTGGGGGAATGTTGATCCTAGATATGTTACCATTTTTGGAAAATAAATTACTCATTTAAACACATATTTTATTATCTTTTCTATGTTTTATGTCACGCAGATCATTATTCAACTTCAGGTATGAGTGTTTTCAAGGTTTATATAAAATTATTTTATTATTATCATTTTTATGGTTTTATTAATTAAAAATAACATTATTAAAACACATTTGATGTATTAATTGGTTTGTATAATTGTTTGCAGGTTTTATAATATTTTTGGGCCAAGTTCATATGCAAAATGTATTCAGCCTTCTTTTCGCACAGTATGTCCAGATCGACGTCCAACTCGTCATTCAGCTCGTTGCGTGAAACTCGCTGGTGGTTTGCCAGATGTTGAAATGTGTTGCTGTAGAATCTAGTCCTGAAGCGCGCAAGCAAATAGACATTTTGTTCACCCTAGATCTACACCCGGTGTATCTAACTCACTATCCAGCTCATGACGTAGCTCACCTTCCATCTTGTTAACCATATCACACACTGTTGATAACCGATTTCAAGCATTAAAATGTTAGAACAGTCTGCAGACCATTTTGTTTTCCATGCGCCCATGTGATAGCATGATCATCCGTCTAGAGGGATCACCGGTGTGTTGATTTCTCTCAACACCAAGTTGTTCACTTGCCATGCATTCAAAGGATGGAGCATCTTCAGTATACAAGGATCGCTCGTGGCCTCCTCTGTTTGACTCCAAACTACCACCAGTATGTGCATTTAAAGAATAGAACGGCATGCATTCTAGAAGACCCACCATGTACACTAGCCTTGCTCACCACCATTCCATAGCTGTGCTAAAGAAGGAGTCATGTGCCACATCTGAAGACCTGCTGCGCTGAAGAAGGATCCTGTGCATATTTTGTTCAGTGAAAAGAACCAGACTCACGATGAAGAAGGGAGATGATTATGCATTGGCCTGTGATTAATTAAATGTCCATTATAGTCGACTAAATTTAGAGAGAAGTTAACCACGAAAGGGTCAAATTGCTCATCTCTATAAATCATTATATAAAGTAGCCTCTGTGAGAGAGAGATGAAGTTAGCTAGAAAATTAGTCAGCTAGGAGAGCTAGGAGAATAGTTCTTCTTGTAATTTACTCTTGAACATTGTATTTCTGTTCCACCATCTGAATAAAGAGCTATATGCATTGTTGTTGAATATTGCGTTGGAGTAGAAGTTATCCAGGCATCACCCATGATTGTTGAGAGGGACCCTCATCAACAAGAGGTTCATTTTCTTTGTTTAGCTTAGTTTCTTTTTTGTTTTAGCTAGTCTAGTTTAATTTCTAGTTTGTTTCCATTATATTATAGTAAATTTTATTCTATTTGTTATCTGTAATACATTAACTTAGTTTGATTTTGAAGTTAATTAGTTAAATACGTGCATAGCTTCCTTTCAGTTATTTGATTTCAATCATTTTTTTCCAGTTATTTCATTTCCAGCATTACTTTCAGTCTTTGTTTTCAAGAATTTAGAATAAGTTGCTTTCATGAATTTAGAATAGATTCAATTCTGTTATTTTCTTTCCTTTTTTGAATTTATGCAAGTTAATTTCTAGTTTATTTATTAATTTAATATGCAATGATTCCTTTTGTTCATGAATTAGTTTAAGGTTAATTTGTTGTTAAATAGGTTTATTTACTGTTTCGATGCATTAGAATTACATTTGCATGGCTTCAACTGAAGATTAGTTCATTTAGGTTAGTTTTTACCATTTTAACTATGCATCTTGTCATTCAGATAGCATGTTCAGTCCATTATTCAGCCACTCCTTTCAGACCCACAGTTCAGTTAGTCATTCATCCCTCAGTTATGTTTTTAGTGTTTTTTATGTGTATTAAGATTGTTTTCAGTTTTGATTTGTGAATGTCTGAATTATGTTTTGACTGTAATAGGTAGATTATAGTTTTGTTTAACATTAAAGTTAAAATCTCATTGTTTTAGGTTATTTATTAAAGTTTTATCATTTTCCTTACTTCTTTTACTTTGAATGTAGTTTAATTTATTCTTAAGTTTTGTTTCTGATTTTGTTTTATTATTGTATTGTTTTATGTTTATTCCTTTTGAATTGATTTATTCATTTGTATGAAAAATTTAGTGTTATTCTTAGTATTTTTTTAGGTTGTATTTTTATGTTGTGTTATTGTTGGAAGAACTTGTAGGACATAACCTATAGATATTTGTTAGAATAATCAACCCATAGTTAGCTACCTTAGACATTAATTAATCCATTTTTTGTCTTATTTGCCTAGTTTCCATATTCCACCTTATGCAAGTTGTCCTCCACACATCCAGAGTGGTCAAACTTGCTAAATTTGAGTCATGGAGCACTTGGGAAACCACTTGGAATCAAATCTACTTTATTCCTAGCCTTCCTAGTGCATGTCTGCTTTTTCTACTTTATTGCCTGCTTTTTCTGAGTTTTAAGGAAATTGGGAAAGTTTGACTAGGTGAAGTTAACTTGTTTTTTGTCCTCATAATCCTCCACTATTTTCTCCTAATAAAAGCATGTATGATTTGTCCTTCCATCATCAATTAGATTTCCTAACTGATTTTTCCAATTTGTGAGCTTCTAGACAGATTTGGATACTGCTTTATGCACCTATGGGGGATTTGCTTAGATTTAGTAAGCCTACTTTTGACCAAATTCGAATGGAATCCTTATGCATTTGAATATCTCATGTAATTATTTATTGTGGAAGCCTATGACTTCACAGGGTTGGCTATTGAACACTTATTCAATATAGATTAGTGTTCGGCTCCATATTCAGTCTCCTTTGTGAGTAATTTGCATGTGTAATTGGCAATTGTTGTGAGTGTAATTGTTCTGAAAACTAGGTTAAATTTCCACATGGTATCAGAGCCTTTGTAGATCGATTTCTCTCCTTCCAATTTGTTATTGCAGGTTCGACATCATTGACTGGGAGCATTCTGTTGACAAAATGGACAATTTCAGAGCTATGGATCAATCTCAAAAGATCATCTTGACTCCATTTAACTTATTTGAATGGAAAGAAAAGATGGAGATACTGTTGAGAGAAAAAGGCCTCTATAGAGTTACTATGGCAACAGAAGCAGATCCCAATGCAGCTGCAGAGAAAATTAAATGGCACAAAAGGAGGGATGAGGCCTATGGTCTCCTGTGCCTGAGCATATCCAAAGACCTCCTTTTCCATCTTGATGGATTAACATCACCAAATGAAGTATGGGAGAATCTTGTTGATATTTTTGGTAATACAGATGAGATGCGGGGACATCAAATTGAAAATGAATTGATCTCCCTCAGTCCCAATAGCTTTGAATCCCTGTAACTCTAGTTTTCCAAGTTCAAAGCCCTTGTTTTGCAACTAAAACAATGTGGGATCAAAAAAAGGACGAGAAACTGATTTTGGCCATACTCTTGAAGCTTGGCCCTGACTATTCAGTGTTTGTTTCGACCTTCCATGCCACAAAGTTGATAGCTTGAGCCTGGAAAATGCCTAGCCTTGCATATTCAATGGAATCTCTCACACAAGAAAAAGATAAATTAGTGATGATAAATTAGTGATAGATTACAATGATACCTTTGCACCAGTGGCAAAGATGGACTCCATCAGGCTAGCCTTAGCCATTGCAGCTTCGAAGCAATGGGAAGTACATCACATGGATGTGAAGTGTTCTTTCCTGAATGGATATCTCACAAAATAGATTTACATGCATCATCCTAAAGGATTTTATACTAATCCATATCTTGTGTGCAGGCTAAAGAAGTCATTGTATGGGCTTAAGCGAGCCCCCAGGGCTTGGTATGCCAAGATTGATAGCTTTCAGCTATCATTGAATTTTTTTCAATGCAATTCAGATCCAAATGTCTATTTGAAGCTGATTCATGGTTAATTAATGATTATTTTCTTGTATTTTTATTACCTTCTCATTACAGGAAGCTCAAGAGATGAAATTGCCTCCTTGAAGGATGCAATGAACCATGCCTTCTCCATGACTGATTTGGGGTTATTGAGCCAATTCTTGGGGCTCAAGATTGCTCAACCCAAATATGGGATCAAAGTACATTAGTCCAAGTATGCCTTGTATTTTCTGAACAATTTCAACATGAAGGATTGCAATCCAAGCAAGACTCATTTCCTTTCAGGAGTTAAGCTTGAAGAAGTTGATTCTTCACCTATGGGAAACAATACACTGTATAGGCAATTGATTGGATTTTTTCTATATCTTACACATAATCAACCTGATATTTATTATGTAGTAAGTGTGGCTTCAAGATACATGGATCAGCATCATGAGATCCATTGGAGAGCAGCCAAAATGATCCTTAACTTTGTTCAGGGAACAAGGACTCATGGGATCTTCTACAAAGCTAAATCTGATCTTGATTTGATTGGGTTTACTGACAGTGATTGGGAAGGTGACAACACAAATTGAAATTCAACATCAGGATATGTGTTCATGCTTGCTGAAGGGCCAATCAGTTGGTCAAGCAATAAACAGAGTGTCATTGCACTCTCATCTACAGAAGCAGAGTATAGAAAAGTTGTAAATGCAGCAACTCAATGTTTATGGTTGTAGGGGTTACTTGGTGAGTGTGGCTTCGAATCAGAATACTAAACTACTATCTATTGTGATAATCAGAGTACCATTCGACTCTGCAATGATCCATTTTGGAAATAGAGAACCAAAGACATTGAGATCCATATGCACTACATCAGACAGCTTGTGCATGATGGCACCATTCACCTACTCTTCTGTTCATCTTCAGAACAAGTAGCAGATATCTTCACCAAAGTTTTTTGTGAGAAGACATTCAGCAATCTCAAATCAGTGTTGGGGATTGCTGATCATGTTGTGAAGCATGAGTGATGACAATATTTTCAAATTTTGTTTTACTATCCATGTTTAAGGGAGGATTTTTCCCACTGGGTTTTTGCCTCTTTCCTTGGTTAAATGGACATGCAGTATGTAAAGGGTGACTAAGCCTTGTTGCTAGGCCCTATAATTTTTTGATATTTTTACTCATAAGTCAGGATTAAAGGGGTGTGTTAGAATAATCAACCCATAGTTAGCTACCTTAGACATTAATTAATCCATTTTTTGTCTTATTTGCCTAGTTTCCGTATTCCACCTTATGCAAGTTGTCCTCCACACATCCAGAGTGGTCAAAATTGCTAAATTTGAATCATGGAGCGCTTGGGAAACCAATTGGAATCAAATTTTATTTATTCCTGGCCTTCCTAGTGCATGTCTGATTTTTCTAATTTATTGTCTGCTTTTTCTGAGTTTTAAGGCAATTGGGAAAGTTTGACTAGGTGAAGTTAACTTATTTTTGTCCTCATCATCCTCCACTCTTTTCTCCTAATAAAAGAATGTATGATTTGTCCTTCCATCATCTATTAGCTTTCCTAATTGATTCTTCCAATTCATGAGCTCCTAGACAGATTTGGAAACTTCTTTATTCACCTTTGGGGGATTTGCTTAGATTTAGTAAGCCTGTTTTGACCAAATTCGAATGGAATCCTTATGCATTCGAATATCTCATGTAATTATTTATTGTGGTAGCCTATGACTTCACAAGGTTGGCTATTGTACACTTATTCAATACAGATTAGTGTTCTGCTCCATATTCAGTCTCCTTTGTGAGTAATTTGCATGTGTAATTGGCAATTGTTGTGAGTGTAATTGTTCTAACACCTGGGTTCAATTTCCGCAATATTTTCTTTATTAAGTTTTCTACTTGATTCTTTCATTTAAATTTTCTTTATTAATTTTTCTACTTTCTTCTTTTTAAGTTTTCTTTATTTTGTTTTGTTTATTAAGTTTCCTAGTTGCTTATAAGTTAAGTCTTCCTTGCACTTTAGTCTTCCATTTGAATAAGTAAGTTGTTGATTATATCTTTTTCAGTCCAAAGTTATATGATATATTATTAATTGTTTAGATTTTATCTTAGATTAGTTACCTTAATAATTGCATTTTTAGGAGTTTGACTCATTTTTTCATTTTGAAAGATCTTTCGATCTTTTGTTTGTTAAAATATTTACACGACACCCTCTACCTTCACATATATTTTGTGTCAACTCTAATATTACCAACATCAGTTTATAATTAAAGAATAGGTGGATTAATTTAGACATTATAACACCCAACAGTCCTTGAGTTCATATTTTTATTATTTGGTAAAGGATTTGTAAACACAATTGGGCCCTGTGCTATGAACTTCGAGGCATCTTCCATATGTGGTCACAAGTGAGTGAGATGGTCATCCCCGCACAACTTGAAAGGAAACTTAACCTTTCGCTTAGAATTCTTCTCCCCCCTAGAATTATTGTTATTATTTTTCTTCTCATTAGCCTAATTATTATTATTGTTCCCACCCTTCTTATTATTTTTTCCTTTCTTTTTATTCCTTCCAGGTTGTTGGTTACCTTTCGCGTTCAATGATTGCACGAAAAGTACATCTGTTGACTAGGTAGGAAGGGTCGAAGCCATAGCTTGCCTCGACGCATATTGGTTAAGTGATAACTGGCTCACTTGTTTCATAACTGAATCCGCAGGTTTGGTACTTGCAGAGCCAACAATACCATCAGCATGTGGCTTGGGTTTGAACTTAGGGTCGAAATTGGAATGTGGAGCATTAGGCATGATCTCATAAAGGAGCCCACACTGAGCATAAATCAAGTCCAACCGTTGGGCCCTAAAAATAGATTTTTCCTCATTTTTCACTCTGAATGTAGAAACATACTTCGTAATATATGATAACAATGACTTGAGGAACCACTCTAGAAGAAACTCTGGTAGTATAAAGGATTTAATCATCCTCTTTCGTCTATGCCACTCTTGAATATGATCTGAAATATGGGTGGCTTTGTCTTGCTTAAATTTCAACAAGAGTTCGGTACCGACATCGTAACACATGAGTAGCTGGAAGTGGTTAAGAAAAGTCATATGAATGTCATGAAACAAATAATATGTCCCCCTAGGTAGCTCTATATACCATTTCATGGCAGGACTCGTGAGGGTGCGTTGAAGTTGTCTCAAACAGACAGAATCATCGTTCAAGGAATTCGAATAGCACCAAAGATGAGAGGTCGTAACATGCTCACTAGGATCTTCACTAGCCTTACCCTTGAACTTTGGGATGTCCGAAGGAATTTTGGTAGGAACTACTAGCCATGTCGGTTCATGAGATACGGGATCGTTCGTCAATCATGACAGTTCAGGTAGATTCAAAGTCGCAAGGAAAGGGAGCCTAGGTTGAGCTGGTTGGTTCCATTCTCCCTGATAGGACTAGTTTGTATAAGACTGACTACTATATACACCATGGCCTTGGCCAATGTGATAATAACCTCCTTCCATCTGACCCATATAGGGTTTCATGTAAGGATTTTGATGTGGAGTACCTTGAGACTGGGGTGCTACAAATCAATAATTAGGTGACTAATACATGGATTGATACCTGGACCCATAAGGTGTGTAGTTTTGTCAGTAAGATGGTCCATAAGAAGGTCCATAAGAGGTTCCATAAACTGGACCATGATATGGTCCATAAGAGGTTCCATAAACTGGACCATGAGATGGTCCATGAGAAGGTCCATATAATGGTCCATGGGAAGATACATGTCCTACTGACAAGGAAGGAGGTACGTGGCCTTGAGACACTACGATGTTAGCATAAGTAGGATAGACATGGCTAGTAGTAGAAATCTAGCTAGAATGCCCACTGGAGTTAGGGGGAGGATGCGAGGTTAAAAATTCATTTGAAGGGATTGGTGCAGAAGATGATGGAATATGTGAAGGAATATAACTCGTGCCCCCAATATTCACATGTCTATGTTCTAGTTCCTGAATAGGAACACTAGTGCTAGGACTAGGATGTGTGTGTGAAGAAACATCCATCGAAGGGATGGAAGGTGTAATATTACTAGAGCTACCAAACCTCTCCACACTGAAAGGAATGGAAGTGCCCCCAAGCATAGCACCACGGTCAACACTCGATCCATCATGAGGTGTGAAAATGGTCTCAAGAATATCAAGAATTCCATACCTAATAGTGCTAGTGTTAGTGTATGCATGGTGAGTCTCATCACCTGGAAGCCAATACCAACAATTAGGGTGTGTGGAATTTGTGAATCGTGAAAAATCTTCATGTGACAGTCCAGCCGAATGACGACTAGACCCTACCGGAGTCCCGTATGTGCTAGGGGGTTCATCTTCCCATACATGACGAGGAATATTAGGGATCTTCATAATATTGTGCTTCTAATCATCCATAGTGTGTGAATCAAATTTAGAATGAGTCCGCACGGACTGTCTAGTTCTCTCTCCCAAAGGAGGAGGAGATTTGAAGGAGGAAGTCCTCCTAAACGATGAGAATAGAAAGGTCCCAAACCCGAATCCACAGTGACTCAATAAAAAGAAAAGACTTGATATAGCTATGCAACCATAATCAATATAGCGTGCACAAAGCATACACCTAGAAAACTCTAAATCCAAATCACAAGAAAACCAAGGGTAGGATAAGTGAGCTCCCAAATGAAGCAGGTATGTCTTTCCTAGGAGAGGCTTGAGACTCCCATACACAACAAGCAGAAGTTTGTAACCAATTATAGTGGCACTTAACTTCAACACATATAACGACTATGTTATCTGACCCCTACCTGGCCAGGGCACCTGCAGAATAACCTCTGCAAATACCTGTTGTAATCTCACAAATCACATAAGGTTACCAATAATACATACTAAAACATAACCATAAATAAGAGGCAAGAGACAAGAACAGATAGAAAACAGATTATATTAATGTAGTGAGTTCATACAAGGCACAAAACTGAACTGAGTTCTTGCTTGGCTCAACAGCCTAATATATACCATTTAAAAACAGTTACAAAAAACAACTACCTGTCGGTTCGATGAACCGACACGACTGTTAGTTAAGTCGACTAATCTTTTAGTTTAGTCGGCCGACTGACTTAGTCGGCTGATCGACTAGTCGGCCCATTGACTTAGTCGGCTGGCTAAGTCGGTCTTCATCCAAGTCAACTTATGTTGAATTGCTCCTTCTACATCTCCCCCACGAACAAAACATTTCTCCATCCCGAAGAAACAGGGAGGGACAAAAAAAAACGAACTCTTGTGGATGCAGTCAGACTTGCTCATGCTGGGCATTGTGCAGCTGGATGGTCAATCTCCTTTGGACACAGACTTTGACAATAGCTAGATCTGTGATGGACAGATGATGCTGAAATTCGGTCCAACTATGTAATGCCTTCTGGATATCGATCATTAAGATTGTAAGACTTGAAAGGATCGACATCTTTTCGGACATGGGCATTTCTACGATTTTTTCCATGTTGGGACCCAACAGTTGGTTTTTCTCTTCGACAGCAGTGATGAGTCATTTCATCTATGGACAGATGTGGTTGACTCTCTCTAAATTGGGGAGGGCTTGTTGAACCCACTGATGTGCCTCTCGTTCTAGCTTCTGCAGTTTGTTAGTCTCCATCACAATTTGTTCTTCAATGGTTTGCCTCAGTTCTACCTCTGTCGACTTCCGACTCTCCAGAGCCTGAATTCCCTGCCTTGCCTGCCTGGTCCGCTGATAGAATTGCCCATAGTGATTAGGCCAGTCTTGTAATACTTCCTCAGTGACCACTGATTCTTCCATATGATCCTGGAGAACTTTGTAGGCTTCCGAGAATGCAGTGTGTTGGGCCAGGAGCAGTCGAACAGTCTCCTTCTTTTGTCCTTCTTTAGTCTCATGCAGTCGGGTCTGGATGGTCGATACCATTGTCTCGAAGAGCTGATATGATCTTTCAAATGGTCGATCTGTGTCGACATCGATAGGGCATGGTATCACAGTCTGGACTAGATCTCTGCATCGGCCGAGAAACTTGACTTCTTCTGCATTTTTGGCGACCAACGCTTTAGTTTTCTGGTCTATCCTTTTCTTGGACTCTTTGGCCACTGTTTTCAGGAGTTGGCCAACCTCTGTGTCGTCCAAGGAACTTTCATCCCTTAGGGTAATGCGGAGGCCGGATGGTCTATGCTACTCTTTCTTTTTCTGCTGTTTGTCTGGTTGTTGTTCTTGCTCCTGGGTACCTGCAGTAGTGGAAGTTGGGTCTGTGGTTGGTGGATTGGAGGTCGAGGGTTGTTCTGGTTGGTTAGGTGGTATAGAAGATGGCTGTGTTTCTTTTTGAGGAGGGGGTATGGGGGATGGGGGTTTTTCTGTTTGAGGAGGTGGGATGTCAGCTTCTGGTTGTGAAGATAATGGTGGCTATGATGGGTTTGGCTGTAATTCTGGTGGTTGGGATTTCGACGGTGGAGGTGGTGGGGAAGGAGGTTGGGATGATGGTGGTGTTGGGGACAGAGTGGGGGTATGGACAGGGGTTGCGAGAGTGGCTTGAATATGTTCAAGACTGCCGTCGGAAGAGATGGCTACTTCGGACGGTGACATGGGTGGTTCGTTCTGTGTCTCGGGATCGACCTGCTCGGTGACAGACTAACTGTGTCCTATGATGTCGTCCTCTTCATTGATCCTGGTAAATGTTGTCGTTTCCTGGGCATAAATCTGTTTGTGTATTTTGAGAGGAGCCATTGTCTTTATTTTCTGGGCTGACTTAAACAGTGAAGGAAGTGTCGCAAAGAAACCTTTAAGCTCAGCATCCTGGCTGACCCTGGCTCTGAGTGCCTCCGGGATTGCGCATTCATATTCTTCACTGGGGCTTCCCAACTGTTCTGCTGGTGCTTGTTCTTCGACTACGGGTGTTGGAGATGGGGGTGGGGGGGTCGACACAAGGTCGACGACATTTTCAGGCGTCGTTTGTGTTTTGGCTTTCTTGGTCCGACCCTCCAGATCTCCTGCTTCCAGATACTGTCGAAACTGAACTTCAACGGATACTTTATTGGAAAGGGCATCCTCGACAATGTCGACGGCTGCGGCTGCTAGTTCCTCCTCATCATCGAACGAGTCATCTAGAATAAGCTTACGCTTACCCCTCCCTTGTTGTTGTTTTTGGGTTTTGATTTTCTTCCGAGCGACAGCTATCTCCTTAGCCAGCTTTTTGATGATGCTTCGGGATAAAGCATATCCCAGGTCGTCGGTTTCAACTTCTCCTATCGGTTCTTAAGTGGGGTCGACGATTGCTGGAGCCGAAGGAGTTGTCTGTTGCTGTGGTTCGACTGTTGTTTGTTGTTGTTCTATCGGCCGAGGGTCGACTACTTTTACAGTCAGGGGTTTAACAGTGATGTGTACCTGACTAGTGGGCACGTTCGGGGTATCCTCCGACACAAATGTGCTGATGTATAGATTAAGTTCGTAGTCCTCCTCCTTCTCCTGGTCGGTAAGCGGCTCGATGATGGAGAAGTAAACCTGTTTGGCAGCCTCTGGGATGGGTATCTTTTTCTGCGCTTGTCTGGTCAACTCTCAGAAAATCTGCTCGATCGTTGGATAGTAGTCGAGGTCCTGTGCTTTGGGGTCTTGACCGCGCATATACCATACTGAGGTATGGTCCAGTTCCAACTGGATGTGAGACTCAGCAGGGAGGTTTCGTCGAATGTTCTGGGGCACCCTCCACCTCGTCGTGCAGACCTTCAGTTGCTGGAACCAGTTTTCTAGGAAGACTTTCCCCTGGGCCAGCTCATGTAGGGTGCCTTTTTGTGAAAAGGGCTTAAATCTGTGCATTTGGAACCTGGTCGACTCCCGAAAGACTGGACTGCCTTCGGGACAAATGTGATACATAAAAATCCTGATAATGAGAGAGGGGAACTTCATCATACCTCCCGTCTCCTAGCAAATATCGCAAAAGAATTTAGTTTGCACAAATCGGACGTCTTGTCGGCTGTATTCATGTCGACAATTATCTTTCATGTGTCTGGCCGTCGAACATTTTGTACACCAGATTTCTTGATTTTTGAGGGACAGTTCTTTCAATGACTTCTGGACACTTTCCAGCTGTTCTTCTATCCTGTGGTTCGTCGGATAGGCAGGTATATCTTCATCCATTTCCACCTGCAGAGCTTTGGTCAGCACATCTTCATATGTCTTGAAGGTTTCCAGACTGATGTGTCTACGGATTTTTTGTGATAAGCCTGCAAGAAACCATTGAATTAGTAATTGTTCATCAATAACATAATATAATTGACTCAACGGGTCCTTCCAGCGTTTGTCGTAATCGCGGACAGTTTCCCCTGGCTTTTGCTGCGTTGTCTTGAGATTTTTAGCGTCCAGGTGCTTAGCGTCTGGGGTCTTGAAAAAGGACAAGATCTATGCTTTAATTTCAGCTTTCGTTGCTCTGTGTTGTTGTTCTGAAAAGGTCATATACCATGTCAGAGCCCTTTTCCGTAAGGCTCCTCCTAACTGAGCCATCTATCGGTCTTCATCCTTCACCTGGTTTGCATCCGAGATGGACTCACAGATGAACCAATGTTGTATAGGATCTTCATCCCCCTCGTATAGAGAAATGTGGGCAGTTCCGTGACCCATGTCTGAGTCGCTATCACTACTATCCGACGGCAGCAGAGGTGGGGGTGTGGGTGGTGGTGAAAGAGGTGGGGTCGTTGATATAGTCGAGCCTGAGGAGTTTTGGTCGACGAAACTTGTGCCTCCGTCGGTGGTCGAATTTGCGTCGTACAGTGGATTATTATGGATTTGTATTGTCGATGGTCCACTGGAACTTTGCATGCTCAGGTCTAACTCTTGGATTTCTTCTAAAGCTGTATGTGGCAGGGGGGGTGCTCCTTCATGTGTCGGTAAGAGCAAGTGGATACTCCAAAAGGATGGTGCCGTTTGAAAGGTCACCCAATTCCCTTTGAGCGTTCGGTGTATAACAAGATGTCGTCCCGAGAATGGTTTGTCACCTAGTCGGCTCCAGATAGTAATGTCACCAGCTCGTAGTCGGAGGTCGTCTTCAATAATAGTCTGTATTGTGGTACGCGGATTTACTGGGGAAAGGGTTACTCCTTGGTTGGGGACAGTTATTTGGAGATCTTCAGGTCTATCCACACTTCTTCTTCCTTAGGGGCCGCCTCCTCTTCTACGCCCTCTCCGTGTCGGTCATGACCCGACTCTGGTGGAATCTCCTCACGGTCGGTCTCCCTAGGGTTTTGTCTTTGATGCAGCTCTGCTGCTCTTTCTCGTCTGGCTTCCCTTCGCTGCTGTCTTTCGTCCCTTTCAATTTTATTAATGTCCAACATACTTTCCTATAATACTAGACCTTCGATTTCCCTTCGATCGACTTTTCATTACTGGTGACAGCTATCCTCTTTAGGTCGACTAGGATCCACTATACTCTACCTCCGACACATGACCAGCTACCCCCCCATAGCCTACCCGATGCTTTTAGAAAGCCTGGATAGTTCGAATCACTTGCTCAGGAAGTATTCCCACTCCCTTTCTGCAATAAATTTCTCCCACTTCCTCTATTTTTCCGCCCAGTTGGTGTTTGGTGGCTGTTCGCATAGGGGTGGTCTAGGTTCAACGATGTGGACTGCTCCGTTCTCTATCAATAATTTGAATAGCAAGTTTGGTAGGGAGCACAATAATTGGTCGGTGAAATATATGTAGAATTTCACCTTGACAGTTTCTACTGACGTTCGGTCTTCAACTGCTTGCTCTTCACCGAATTCGTCGGTGATTTTCTCAAACCACTCCGACAGATTTGTTCGTCCTCCTCGAAATAGTTTGTCTAGCAACTGCTGTTCTTTAGTTGCGTCTGGTCTTCTCATCCAGAAGCTGCTTCAACAGTTGTGGTACAGACTCAACAAATTTTTCATGTGTCTCTGTGAAAAATCTGGCTCTAGCTTCAGCGACTGTTAATCTGTTTCATCGGGCGTAATTTTGCAAGTAGTTCGCAACTTTACAGTTCCACCAGTCCTTGATCTCCTGCTCTGTTATCATATGTGAGCCTATATTTTAGACATGTACTACCGGCAACGGAACCAATGTTGTAATCTCACAGATCACATAAGGTTACCAATAATACATACTAAAACATAACCATAAATAAGAGACAAGAGACAAGAACAGATAGAAAACAGATTATATTAATGTAGTGAGTTCATACAAGGCACAGAACTAAACTGAGTTCTTGCTTGGCTCAACAGCCTAATATATACCATTTACAAACAGTTACAAAAAATAACTACCTGTCGGTTCGGTGAACCGACACGACTGTTAGTTAAGTCGACTAATATTTTAGTTTAGACGGTCGACCGACTTAGACGGCTGATCGACTAGTCGGCCCATCAACTTAGTCGGCTGTTTAAGTCGGTCTTCATCCAAGTCGACTTATGTCGACTTGATCATTCTACAATACCCCCTCGATAAACTAGGTAAGGAAACTAAGGTCACCTCAATATAACCAATGCTCAGGCGAAAATTCCTCAATGGGATAGATCGTATGGGAAGGGTAGAAAGTCCTGATGCCTAAAAGCACAACTGGTACCCCAAGGGTGCACCAATCAATACCTCAAAGGCACCCACATACAAATACAATCCTGGAAATATCTCTGGTGCTCACAGAAAGTGACCAAGGGTCATCCCAATCACAATCGCGTTCACTTCCTCGTGCTTAACTCCCGTGTGAGAGGAGCATCCTGAGAAACACTAATTATATCAAGGGTTTCACACTCTCACCTGGATAGACACCTACTTGTTTTATTTAGTGGTATTTGAGAATTGATTCACAATGAACTATTACAAGACCCTAAAACCTATTCTTGTTGATGCACCCTAGAAAAGAAAAGAGTGTAATTCATTTTATTCAACGTTGATTTTAGCTGGTTGTGATTACTCAAAGGGTAAATGGTCATGCAACTAATGAATTTATGACTTGGTAGTGAAGTAAATATGCACACCTAACAAGCAATTCCAAGTGCAATGTGTAGAATGAAGAATAGGGTATGCCACTACATGAGGTGCAAGATTTTTCCTTCATATGTAAGTGCAATCATTCCTATATGAAAATATAACTATAATAACAGTAAACAAACCTAATGCAAGTATCGTGCAAATGCAAAATGCAAGAGATGAATAACTATGCAAAAGAAAAAAAAATGCATTTTTTGTAATAAATGAGATATGGAAGCAAATAATGACTCTACAAGCCCTAGACCTTGCAACCACTCACAAACAGCAGCCAAGCAAGGCACCAAGTTAAAAAAGACCTAATGCACTAATCTCAAAATAAAAAAAGGATAAATGGATGACAAGAACAAAACTTAAAAAACAAACTAAAAATAGTCTCTGGTCAAAAATAGAGGGTGTATACTGTTAGAATAATCAACACATAGTTAGCTACCTTAGACATTAATTAATCCATTTTTGTCTTATTTGCCTATTTTCCATATTCCACCTTATTCAAGTTGTCCTTCACATGTCTAAAGTGGTCAAATTTGATAAAACTAAGTCATGGATCCCTTTGGAAACCTATTGGAATCAATTCTACTTTATTCAGGGCCTTCCTAGCGCATGTCTGCTTTTTCTGCTTTATTGCCTGCTTTTGCTGAGTTTTAAGGCAATTGGGAAAGTTTGACTAGGTGAAGTTAACTTGTTTTTTGTCCTCATCATCCTCCACTCTTTTCTCCTAATAAAATCATGTATGATTTGTCCTTCCATCACCTATTATCTTGCCTAATATATTTTGCCAATTCATGAGCTCCTAGACAGATTTGGAAGCTGCTTTATAAACCTATGGGGGATTTGATTAGATTTAGTAAGCATGCTTTTTACCAATTCGAATGGAATACCAATGCATTCAAATATCTCATGTAATTATTTATTGTGGAAGCCTGTGACTTCATAGTGTTGGCTATTGTACACTTATTCAATACAGATTAGTGTTCCGCACCATATTCAGTCTCCTTTGTGTGTAATTTGCATGTGTAATTGGCAATTTTTGCGAGTATAATTGTTCTAACACCTGGTTTCAATTTCCACATGGTATCAGAGCCTTTGTAGATCAATTTCTCTCCTTCAAATTTTTTATTGCAGGTTCGACATCATTGATTGGGAGCATTCTGCTGACTAAAGGGAAAATTTATGAGCTATGGATCAATCTCAGAAGATCATCTTGACTCCATTTAAATTATTTGAATGGAAAGAAAATAAGGAGATACTGTTGAGAGAGAAAGGCCTCTACAGAGTGACTATGGCAACAGAATCAGAGCCCAATGCAGCTACAGAGAAAATTAAATGGCACAACAGGAGGGATGAGGCCTATGTTCTCCTGTGTCTGAGCATATTTAGAGACCTCATTTTCCATCTTGATGGATTAACATCACCAAATGAATTATAGGAGAATCTTGTTGAGATTTTTGGTAAGACATATGAGATGAGGGGACATCAATTTGAAAATGAATTGATCTCCTTGAGTCCCAATAGCTTCGAATCCCTGCAACTCTACTTTTCCAAGTTTCAAAGCCCTTGTTTTGCATCTAAAACAGTGTGGAATTGAAAAGAAGGAGGAGCAACTGGTTTTTACCATACTCTCAAAGCTTTGCCCTGACTATTCAATGTTTTTATCGACCTTCCATGCCACAAAGTTGATAGCTCGAGCCTGGAAAATTCCTAGCCTTGCAGATTTCATGGAATCTCTCACACAAGAACAAGATAAATTGGTGATGATGGGCACCATCAAACCTTCCAAATACCAAGATCTGGTTGCTGGAGATTCGAGGGTGGATTCAAAAGGAAAGAAGAAAGCTAAGAAGCCACCTAAGAAAAAAAGAGACAAGAACAAGTCTCCAGAGGATCCCCAAGGTTCCAAGAAGAACCCCCAGAAGAAGAAGAACAAAGGAGAAATGAGAAAGTGCACATACTGCAGTAAGGGAAATCATCCTAAAAGCTCCTACATGAAGAAGCAAATTGACATGCTGACCCAACTCCTAGAGAAGAATGGCATATCCCTTCCTGATAGCTCAAAGAAGAGGGAAGGAGGATCAAATTCAGAAGACAGAGAGAGAGTTCATGCATTGGTTGCTGGCACATCAAGTTTACCTAGTTTCATCATTGATTTTGGAGCTTCAAGACATATGGTTTCAACCAAGGAGGCATTCACCTCACTTGACATGTCGAAAGGTCCACCAATAGTACTAGGAGATGACTCTCTCACTGAACGTTTGGGTAAAGGGAGGATTGATGTTGACCATGGTAAGTTCAACAATGTATTGTATGTTCCAGGTCTTTCCTCGAACCTCTTATCATTGTATCAGATGACCCACATAGGCTCTCCAAAAAATGTCATATTCTCCCCTAGTGAAGTTGAGATCACAAAGATTTCAAGTGGTAAAGTCATTGCAAAAGGAGTTGCAAATCACACTTCAAAGGTATACATGTCCTCACATTTCCTACCCTACTCAAACCCCTCTACTCTTCTGATTCATGCTAATGAGGAAAGCAAGCTTTGGCATGAAATATTTAGCCACCTTAACTATAAGTATCTTTTAGATCTTAGTGAAAAATAAATGGTCATAGGGTTACGAAAGATTAATTTTTCCAAAGGAGTCTGTCAAGGTTGCATCTTAGGAAAACACCCAAAGCATAAATTTGAGAAAGCTAGTCATGAGAGAACCTCTGCACCTCTTAAGTTTATCCACAGTGATGTTGCTGGCCCATTTCCTCATATTTAAATGAGTCAGGCCAAATATGCATTGACATTCATAGATGACTTTTCCAGGTACTGTTGGGTTTACTTCTTGAAACACAAGTCTGAAGTTTTTGGCCTCTTCAAAGTCTTTAAGGCTTTGGTTGAAAACCAGTCTGGGAGAAAAATTAAGGTCCTCAGATCTGAAAATGGTGGTGATTATGTCAAGTCTGAGTTCATTCAATATGGTGCAGATGCAGGTATTCATATGCATCATTCTATCCTTTACACACCACAACAAAATGGTGCTGCTGAGAGGAAGAACAGATCACTGAAAGAGATGGAAACCTTCATGATGGAGGATGAGACTTTGCCACCAAATTTTTGGGCCAAAGCTATAAAATGTGCAGCCTATATATAGAATAGGGTGCCTCATAAACAACTTGATGGTATGACTTCTTTCAAAGCATGGAGTGGGCACAAGCCAGATGTGACCCATTTCAGGAATTTTGGCTCAAGGGCTTGGGCTAGAATTCCAACAGAAAAAAGGAAGGCTTTGCAGCCCCAAAGCCAAGAGTGTCTATTTATTGGGTACTATAAAGATTCAAAATGGTACAATTTGATGAATTTGAGCGCAAACAAAGCCTTCATTGAAAGGAGTGTTCAGTTCCAAGAAGAGCCTTTAGCAGCGATGGAAGTTGGAGAATCCTCTTCATCATCAGAACCACTGAATGTAAGAGGAAATAGTTGATTTTGATGATTCTGATATGTATTATAATGATGACTTAACTGCATATCCTAACATTCCTACAAGACCAAAATGGGTAGCAAATACCATTCATGCAGCTGGAGAACTAGCTAGAAATCCTAATGATCCTAGAGGGACTAAATCTCTGTTTGAGAGTGCTCTGTGTATGAAAGACCCTTTGTTTGCAGAGAAATGATATCTGATGGTTGAATCAGACCCACAGACATATGAAGATGCAGTGCATGATCCAATATGGAAAATAACCATTAAATAAGAGTTCAGCTCACTCAAGAAGAACAACACTTGGGAGCTGGTTGATCTTCCCCCAAGGAGGAAGCTAGTTCAATGTAAGTGGGTTTACAAAACCAAGTTTGCTGCTGATGGTTCACCTTTGAAATATAAGGCAAGATTGGTAGTCAAGGGCTACTCATAGGTGCATGGAATATACTACAATGAGACCTTTGCACCAGTGGCAAAGATGGACTCCATCGGGATAGCCTTAGCCATTGCAGCTTCGAAGCAGTGGGAGGTACATCACATGGATGTGGAGTGTACTTTCCTGAATGGAGATATTACTAAAGATATTTACATGCAGCAGTCTCAATGCTTTTATACTAATCCATATCTTGTGTGCAGGCTAAAGAAATCATTGTATGGGCTTAAGCAAGCCCCCAGGGCTTGGTAAGCAAAGATTGATGGCTTTTTGCTGTCATTGAGTTTTGTTTGATGCAAGTCTGATCCTAATGCTTATTTGAAGCTGATTCATGGTTCTTTTATGATTATTTTCTTGTATTTATATGACCTTCTCATTATAGGAAGCTCAAAGGATGAAACTGCCTCCTTGAAGGATGCAATGAACCATGCATTTTCTATGATTGATTTGGGGTTATTGAGCCAATTCTTGGGTTTCAATATTGCTCAAACCAAACATGGAATAAAAGTACATCATTCCAATTATGATTTGGATTTTCTAAACAAGTTCAACATGAAATATTGCAAGCCAAGCAATACTCCCTTCCTTTCAGGAGTTAAGCTTGAAGAAGCAGGTTCTTCTCCTATGGTAAATAATACACTGTATAGGAAACTGATTGGGTGTTTGTTGTACCTTACACATACTCGACCCGATCTTTGTTATGCAGTAAGTGTTGCTCCAAATGGATCAGCCTCGTGATATCCATTGGAGAGCATCCAAAATGATCCTTAACTTTGTTCAGGAAACAAGGACTCATGGGATCATCTACAAAGCTAAATCTGATCTTGATTTGATTGGATTTACTGACAGTGATTGGGCAGGTGACAACACAGATCGAAATTCAACATCAGGATATGTGTTCATGCTTGTTGAAGGACCAATCAGCTGATCAAGCAAGAAATAGAGTGCCATTGCACTCTCATCTACAGAAGCAAAGTACAGAGGAGTTGTAAATGCAACAACTCAATGTTTATGGTTCCAGGTGTTAGTTGGTGAGTGTGGCTTCAAATAAGAATACTCAACTACTATCTATTGTGATAATCAGAGTACCATTCAAATATACAATGATCCAGTTCAGAGACAGAGAACCAAACACATTAAGATCGATATGCACTACATCAGACAGCTTGTGCATGATGTCACCATTCACCTACTCTTTTGTTCATCTTCAAAACAAGTAGCAGACATCTTCGCCAAAGTTTTTTGTGAGAAGACATTCAACAATATCAAATCAATTCTGGGGATTTCTGATCATGCTGTGAAGCATGATTGATGACCAGATTTTCAAATTTTGTTTTACTGTCCATGTTTAAGGGAGGATTTTTCCCGCTAGGTTTATGCCTCTTTCCTTGGTTTAATGGACATGCAATATGTAAAGGGTGACTAAGCCTTGTTGCTAGGCCCTATAATTTTCTGATATCTTACTCATAATTCAGGCTTAAGGGGGGGTGTTAGAATAATCAACCCATAGTTAGCTACGTTAGACATTAATTAATCCATTTTTATCTTATTTGCCTAGTTTCCATGTTCCACCTTATGCAAGTTGTCCTCCACATGACCAAAGTGGTCAAACTTGCTCAAAATGATTCATGGAGTGCTTTGGAAACCTCTTGGAATCAATTCTGCTTTATTCCTAGCCTTCCTAGTGCATGTCTGCTTTTTCTGCTTTATTGCCTGCTTTTGCTGAGTTTTAAGGAAATTGGGAAAGATTGACTAGGTGAAGTTAACTTGTTTTTATCCTCATTATCCTCCACTCTTTTCTCCTAATAAAAGCATATGTGATTTGTCCTTCCATCACCTATTAGCTTTCCTAATTTATTTTTCCAATTCGTGAGCTCCTAGACAGATTTGGAAGCTGCTTTATGCACCTATGGAGGATTTTCTTAGATTTAGTAAGCCTGCTTTTAACCAATTTGAATGGCATCCCAATGCATTTGAATATCCATGTAATTATTTATTGTGGTATCCTATGACTTCACAGTGTTGGCTATTGTACACTTATTCAAAATAGATTAGTGTTCTGCTCCATATTCAGTCTCCTTTGTGTGTAATTTGCATGTGTAATTGGCATGTGTAATTGGCAATTTTTGTGAGTGTAGTTGTTCTAACACCTGGGTTCAATTTCCACATATACAGACTCTAGAAGCATCCAAGAAGACTCGAAAATCATTAAAACTCACCCAACAACACTTAATCCTCCTACTAAGGCTCAAAATCAAGGCATACACGGTTGTTCTCAGTAAAAGTACGTACATATACGACTGTTCAAGGAAAACCCACGTGTATATGCGACTGTGAAAGAAAAACTCACGTACATGAATAAAAAGGAAGAAAAATAGGGCAAAAAGACAATAGTAAGAAAAAATTTACTTCTTCGGGACCCTACTCGGAAAACATGCCCCTAGACCCGACACAAAAATAGAGAAATCAAGAGTAATTCAATTTCGTTGGAAACAAAAACCCCCCAAAGAGAAACAACTAGGAACCTCCCCAGTGAGGTCGCCAATTCTGTTACGGAGAGAAACTTCCTATGGCTTGGGGTGTACCAAAATAGACAGTTTTGACACTAGAAATCAATATTTCCTGATATGCAAGAGAAACCAAACATTTAACACTAAGGGATGCCAAATCATACCTTGTTCTAAACGGTTGAAGTAGATCCTCGTTGAGCTTTCCCATTCACACCTGTATTAGCAATTCACTCTCAAAAACAGTGTTAGCACCAAAATTGAGCCAAAGGTTGCGGATAGCTCACTCCTAGGTAACAACAGAACCAGTTTCAAAGAGAGAACTGGCCTTCAAGAAGGTTTCTTTACTCTCTGGTCTATAGACTCTCTAAAACAACGTATAATATTTTCTTCCTGGTAGTCTTGGGATATATGGACGAATTCATCTAGGATATGCAGGGTTTTGTGGATGATAGAAGATTGGACTGAGAAAAGGATTTTGGACTTTTATTTATTCATAATGACACCTTCGGTGACGGAGAAATTGTCTATGCACCATTTGAAAATATCAGGGCAATGGGGGGTTTGGCCAACAGAGAAGAAATGGAAGAAAGATTTAAAAACACTGCAGGTATCTCCACCTCTGTCCTTAATATTTTCAAGTTTTCCTCTGGTGGTTTCAATAGCTTCTCCCACCAGGATAGTATAAAAAATATTGACATTCTCATCTACCAGACTCTCTTTTGCCCTTCGACCTGTGGCCTCAGGTTCTACATCATCTCTCACCCCTACCACTTCTACCAATCCTATTTTGTCCATTTTTAAATAACACTGAGAGGGTATCAAGGGCCTACTTTGTTCTGCAGCACAGTCTCCTGGTTGGTCCATGCTGGCACTTTGTATGTTGTTGGATATTCAGTGGCTTCGAGGTTTTATAAAAGACAAACCTTTGCAACTTCACGTGGACCCCTTTATAGCTTTTCACACAACATAACCTTCGCGCCCTTTCCAGACAGCTTGCACCGTAGATATTACTCTTTGTGATATGAACTGTAGGTATGTGAGGTTATTTATTCTACATCTTTCCCTACTTCACGCGTGTGCAACTAAACCATCGATCAATATCAACTTTCTTCACAACCATTGATTTGGGTGGACCCTACCATTCTTCGTGAAGCGAGGTTTTGTTTCCCTCCATGCTAATCAATATTGCAAAATGAACTATGACCGTCGATATCCCTCCATTCTTGTAGTGACCATTGATCTGAGCAGCTTGTACCACTTTTTGCAATCCAAAATCATTGCCGCGTCCTCGCAAATATGGGATGCAAAATCAATTTCAACTGTGGATTTTATTGGATCCCATTCTCAACTGTTAGATACCTCCATCCTTTAAACTATTTTGCAATCTGGAAAAGTGGCTTTGGTCGAGCATGTTGACCATGCGAAATTTTTTGACGTCATTGATCTTCCATCTGATCAATCTCAGCCTTCGATCATGAGTTTCACTTAATTCCTTCAGCACACCCAATGTCCTCCTCTTTACCTTGCTTCTCCGATCCACGGACTGTTTTTCCACTTTCGACATTCACCACTAAGGCTTATTCCAATGGCTGAATGATATCTCATGTGTGCCATTATCCCCTTCTGCAAACACTAAGTTACCTCCCCAACACCCCTCAACAAGACTGAAATTCCTAGGTAACTCTTATGACCAAAACTTAATAGAGTTTTAACAACTGGCTCCACGAGGGATGCTATCCTCCTAGTGAGGTAGCAAAGAACCCGTAGACTAGTCTCCTATTCCATTGAAAACCTCCTTTTATTTTACTTCCTGAAAGAAAACATACTTTGAAAGAATGGTTACCTCTTCTAATATTAGGGCCTTCTCCTTGGTCTTCAAATATCCTGATTCACCATCCGTACTGATTAAAACATAGAACATATTTACACTATGATACATAGACCTTAGTACCTTTATTCTAGGTAATGTTTCACAATCATCGTATTCACCGTGCCTCCTTCATACTGCGACCCATCTGGATACTATAAAATGAAGGCATTGTCTCCTCTATGTGCTGCAATAAGGTATGTGCCTACCCATAAGTGGTCGAATTTTCCATGCTTCCATTTTTCTTCATGCGGGGAATCCCATTTCAGCACCAAGTCATCAACCTAGAAAACATCTTCTTTTATTCTCCTATCGAAGGTATTCTTCATCTTCTCCTAGTGTATCTGGACTTTATCATAAGCCGTGTCCCTCACTTCATTAAGCTCAATAATCTGGTTGATCCTTCTTTGAATGGGATTAGGCTCATCCAACAGCACTCCAATAGATCCCACAATAACTTCATGACTGGAATGCCCAGAGAGGCAGGAAAAATTACCTTGGCTCCATATACCAACTGAAACGGCAACATACCGATGGACCTTTTGGTGCTGATTCTGTTAGCCCAGAAGGCATATTTCAATTTTGTGTGCCAAGCTTTCTTGTTATCCTCCAACAACTTCTTAAGAATCCTCACAAGGATTTTGTTAGAAGATTCGGCCAGTCTATTCCCCTGTGGGTAATAATCCATAGAGTGATTTAGGATTATATGGTATTTATGGAAAAATTGATCATTTTCCTAGATTTAAATGCAGGTGCATTTTCCGTCACAATCTGCTTTGGGTAGCCGAACCTTGCCAAAATATTATTTTCTAAAAAATCCATTATCACTTCTTCTATAGCCCTCTTGGTGGGTATGGTCTCGATCCACTTTGTGAAGTAATCACTGGAAGTCAGAATCCACTTATATTGCCCATAGGAGTTTGGATTTATCTCTCCAATGAAATCTAACCCCCATTGCTGGAAAGGAGCTTCCACAGATATAGGGTTGAGGGGGAGTGACACCACTTTCCTTTTCCCTTCAAAAATATGACACTAGTGGCATTTAGTCATTTCCTTATAGACATCTAAGAACAACGAAGGCTAATAAAATCCTGCCCTCAGAATTTTGTTTGCGGTAACTTTCCAAGAATAATGTCCTCCACAATCTCCTTGATGAAATTCCTTTGCCATATGTTGGGCTTCGTTTTCTACAAGACAGTTCAGTAGTATCCCCCCGAGGTCTTTCCAATAAAGATATTGTTCTATGATGCAAAATTTCACATCTTTCAGTTTCATGGATCTATCCCGAGTTTTGCTTAGCCCAACAGGAGGTTGTAAATTCTGCAATACGAAAATAATGTCAGCATACCAAGGAGATGCAGAGAAATCAGTCTTCACTTGCATCTCTTCCTCTACCCAATTAGACTGATAGGGGAGGAAATTCAACTATAGAGAGTCACAATGGGAGTCTGTCATCATCTTAGATAACCCTTTTCCTTTGATCAATTTTGTGGGATTGATTTCTATGTCATATTCTAGGAGCATCGCAACCCATTTAGCTCTCTTTCCCTTTAGATTCGGCTATGTAAGTATGCCTTTCACTACGCTATTGGGTACATAGGTGATTATGTGGGAATGGAGGAGGTAGATTCTGAAATCTTTCAAGGCTTCAACCAAAACATAGGCTTGTTTTTCCATTATACTATATCTTAATTCTCCATCCCTCAATATTTTACTGAAGAATGCTATAGGTTGTTTTTCACCCCAATCATTTTTCTGCAGCAACACTGCTACTACAGTGTGTTCTGAAGCATACGAGAATACTAAGAAATTCTTCTCAAAATCTGGGCTGATCAGTACAGGAGCCTTTGAAATGGCTTGTTTTATATTTTTGAATGCTTTCTTGGCTCCTACCATCCATTTGATTTCATGATCTTTCCTTAGCATGTAAGTAATGTCCATAAAAATTTCGACGAAGCTAGGGATGAATCTGATCAAGAAGTTGAATTGACCGATGAACTATTGTATTTATTTCTTACTCCTTGGTTCTTCTACTCTCAAGATGCCTTTTACCCTATCTGGATCGATCCTGATCCCTTCCTTCGAAATGATGTGCCCCGACAACTTTCCTTCTGCTAGAGCGAAGTTCGGCTTTCTAGGGTTTAATGAGATGCCATACTTCCTTCATTTAATGAAAAATATTTCTAGATGCCTGATATGATCTTTATCCCACTTGGAGTATACAGTAATGTCGTCCATGTATACCACCACAAATTTTTCTCTCATCTGCAAAAGAAATATCCATGGCACATTGGAAAGTTGCTCCAACATTCATCAACCCAAACGACATCTTTGCGTACATGAATTTACCCCAAGGTGTGGTGAAAGTGGTTTTTTCTTGGTCTTCAGGAAACACCTTCACCTGATAGTAACCAAAAAAATCATCCATAGTGGATATCCTTTCTGAGCCTACCACCCTCGGCAAGATCTGGTCCATATTCGGCAATGGGTAGTTGTCTTTCAAAGATGCTTTATTTAAGTTTCTAAAATCTATGCATAGCCTTATCTCCCCATTCTTTTTCTGAATAGGAACCAAATTGGCTACCCATTTTGAAAACCTCAAAGTTACTATTATCTTTGCATCAAACAACCTTTTCACTTCTTTTTCAATGACGGGTACTAACTTCGGATTGATCCTCCTGAGTTTTTTCCTGAATGGTTTTCCTCTGGGTTTAATTGGAATAGTATGTTGTATGATGGAAGTGTCATACTCTTTGAGATCTTCATAACTCCACGCAAACACATTCATGTATTTCTTCATCAGGTTCATGTACCCTTCTTTTTCTTTAGTGGGTAATTTCTTGGACAATTTTATAATTTTTTGCTCACCTTCAGTGTCGATATTTATATCTTCGATGACATCCATGGCAAGCTCGACCTTCAGATATCTGGCTACATCATTTTGGTCAAAAAGAGACTCTAAAGGGATTAAGCCTCTAGGAATATGATTTATTTTCAATTGGACTATATCCCTGCCTCCCAAGGAGTCCTTTAGTTTTCCCATCCCAATGACTTCTTCCCCTTCCTCTTCAACGTCTAGGAACTTTTCGGGGTCAGCACCACCTTCATCTATGTGGCTGTGTACAAACTCACTGGACAACTCCATTATCTACATATCATCTTTGAAGACTTGCAAATATTTAGTGTTATCTGGTATGGAAGGTCTATTTACAATATCTACTTTATATTTCCTTTTTCCTGCCATAGGGGCTTCGAATTTTCCTGCTGCAGTCGCGAGAGAGTTCGCCACTGTATTCTCATATCTGGGGATCACTTGGACTATATGTTCAGCGAAGAAATTTCTGAACATATCCCATACCTCATTCTAGTAAGCTCTCATTCTTGGATGTCTAGTCTGATAGCTATCATTCACCTGATTTACTACAACCTCTGAATCCCCAAAAATTTGGACCCTTTTTGCTCCTAAATCCTTTAGTGCATGTAGGCCCAGCAACAAGTCCTCATACTCTGCTACATTGTTAGAGCATTCAAAAATCAACTTATAAGAGTAATCTTCGGTATCCTTAATGGGGGATATTATATACACACCTGCGCCAGCAGCCGCTTTAGCCACCGATCTGTCAAAATACATCTTCCACAGTCCTTCATCCTTCTGCTTCCTTTCCAAAGCTTCGAGCTCACTGGTCTCTTTTTTATCCTTTTTACCCTTTCGTGGCACAATGATTTTTGAGTTGCAAGGAGATATATCATTGAATAAAATAGAGGACCCCATGCTTGTGTCGATATCATAAACATGATGGATGTTGGGATGAGCCTGAATGCTCACGACATAAGGCAACCTCTTCTCACTGTATAACCTTTTTTTTTCTGTTCCAAACAGGAATTGTTGCATAGGTCATGTCCATTTGCAAGCTTCCTTTCAGCTTCGAAGTCCAAGACCTTGACAGCAAAATACCAAACTTGGGAGGAATGTCATCCACAACGACATCCATGACTACAATTTTAGATGGAAACTTATTTAAAGATATCACCATGTCTTTGATCATTACCAGACATTTTACCCTCTTAGAATCAAAGGAACACAGGTCTTTATAAGGCCTTGTAATCTCCAATCCCATGATTTCCACCACTCCCTTTGGCATCAGATTATGTGAGGCTCCTGAATCCAACATAGCTTTGTGTAACACCATATCATGTATATTCAAGCTCATGTAAAAGTGGGGCACCTCCTCGTCTTCGTTGTCCATGCTGTCAATCTTAGATCCCAGAATAATAGTAGGGTTGAATTTAGTTAGTTCCAAGATATCCGGGTGAGCTTCTCCTTGATTTGCAATCATCTTTGTTATAGTGTCCCTGTATTCCTGATTCCTCAATAATTCATTGAAAGGAATCGATACCTTCATCTTAGCTAGCTTTTGGAGGTTAAACATGGGGGGGTTTCCCAATTCAATAGGTGCCATTGGATACTCTCTCACATTACTATTCCCCTTTTCCACTTCTCTAGGTGCTATTGACCCCTTTTGTTTTTCATCTCCTTTCCCTGGGTCGGTCTGACTACTAGAAGGATGATTTGGGTTTAATCCTCTTTTATGTATAGCAACATCCCTACTTCTTAACTTGATCTTCCTGATATCATCTATAGCATGCATATACCCTTTATGATATTTCTCCAATTCCCCTATCAGGGTCTTATCATCCACTTGAGTGAACATATCATGTTCCTCTTCAGTCAAGTAGATCTTAGAGTCCAAATTTCTGAAATGATGGATATGATATTCGACAAACTCAGATTCATCTTCAGTAGCCACATAGTTTTCAGGGAAAGGAGGCTTGATTGGTTTCTCTTCTTGGTTTCTCATATTCCTCACATCCCTTGGTCTATTTGGTTAGAGCGGGGGAGGGACTTGCCTCCTAAAATTAGGATTCCTTATCTGAGGTTCATTCTGCTCCCAGTTCATCGACTTGGCCTCCACTGTTACCCTATCCATCAATTTTTCCATAGTTTTGAGCATCATCTCAAATTTTATATCACTGGATGAAGAGGAAAAAGTAGTGGGGTGTGCCTCTTCTCTACCTTTCCTTCTGTCAACCTCCGCCCTTGGTTTAATTTTTCCACATACCATCATATTGTCCTCTACTTCTAGGGCATCAGTGAACATGGTTGGGAGGGTGTTTGACTTACTTTCTCTCAATAACAAAGCAAAATCATTGCCAAAGGCATCAGCGTAATGAATTTTATCTGCCCTGGGTGAAGGTTTGACATCACTAGGTATCGAGTTGTAGACCCGCGTGAATTTGCTCGAAAACTCATGGACTGATTCAAAACCTCCTTTCTTAAGATTGTTGTATTGAGACAAGACCTGTAATGGGATTTTCTTATCATCCCACCTTTCAAGAAATATGGTTTGAAAACCAGTGAAACTGTAGATAGACCTAGGTGGCAAATATTTGTACCACTTCTTACCTTCCCCAAATAAAATTTGAGCGAACAACCACATTTTGACATCTTCATCATCCACCTCTTCTGGGTCGATGAATTCATCGAAATTATCCACGTGGTATCTTTCTAAGACATTTCCCTCCCTGTCATAGAGTGTGATTCTTTGGGCATAATTCAAGGGGAGGTCATGTAGAACCAGAGGTAGGGCTAATGGGGAAATTCTAGCAGCAGCCATCGTGGTAGGTTGATTAGGAATAGACAGGGGGTTAGGAAACTGGGTGTTCTGAAAGATAGGGTATATCTCTTCAGCTTTTGGTGGGGTATTTAGGTTCAGCCACAAAGAATCAAGCAGATAGGATTGTAGTGTATTAGGGATAACCCCAGCTTTCCTTAGGTCGGATTCAGATTTAGATTTGTTTAGTAGTCTTTCATCCCTAAACCCCCATTTGGGTTCCACTATGCCATACAAATATTAAGACGATGAAGTACCAAACAATGAAAAATCCACTTTCTCTTTATTTCTATTTCTAAGTATTCTTTTTGGATTATCCACACTTTGTAAAGTTTCAGGATCAGGGTTACCTCTAGTGTTGATATTTCTGGTAGCCAGGATATCTAGTACAATACTGGTCGAAGTGGGTGTGGAGTCACCAGGACAAACATACAACCTTCTCACAAATTCAGAAATTTCTGTTTCCCCCAGAAATCTCTTTCCTGAAATCGTTCAGCTCCTTGTTGTTCTTCCCAGCGATGACCTTCAATCCCCCGGCAACGATGCCAGTTTGTTAGCACTGGAATTGAGCCAAAGGTTGCAGAAGGCTTGCTCCCAGGTAATAGCAGAACCACTTTCAAAGAGAGAACTGGCCTTCAGGAAGGTTTCTTTACTATCATATGTAGACTGTCTAAAACAATGTATAATATTTTCTTCCTGGTAGTCTTGGGATATATGGACGAATTCATCTGGGATATGCAGGGTTTTGCAGATGACGGATCCTTGGACTAAGCAAAGATTTTGGACTTTGATTTATTCATAATGAAACCTTCGGTGACGGATAAATTTTCTGTGCACCATTCGACAAAATCAGGGCAATAGGGAATTTGGCCAATAGAGAAGAAATGGAAGAAATATTTAAAAACACTGCAGGTATCTCCACCTCAGTCCTTAATAATTTCTAGTTTTCCTATGGTGGTTTCAATAGGCTTCTTTCACCATGATAGTATCAAAATACTTGGCATTCTCATCTACCAGACTCTCTTCTACCCTTCGACCTACGGCCTTAGGTTCTACATCATCTCTCACCCCTACCACTTCTACTGCTCCTATTTTGTCCATTTTTAAATAACACTGAGAGGGTATCAAGGGCCTACCTTGTTCTGCAGCACAGTCTCCTGGTTGGTACGTGCTGGCACTCTATATGTGGTTGGATATTCGGTAGTTTCAAGGTTTCAGAAAAGACAAACCTTTGCAACTTCATGTCAACCCCTTTATAGCTTTTCACACAACATAACCTTCGCACCCTTCCCAAGAGGCTTGCATCATAGATATTACTCTTTGCAATCTGAACCATAGGTATGTGAGGTTCTTTATGCTACATCTTTCCCTACTTCACACATACACAACTCAACCATCGATCAAGATTGACTTTCTTCACAACCGTTGATTAGGGCGGACCCTACCATTCTTTGTGAAGCGAGGTTCTGTTTCCCTCCGTGCGAATCAAGATTGTGAAATGAACTATGCCCACTGATCTGCCTCTGTTCTCGTAGTGACCATCGATATGAGCATCATGTACCACTTTTCGCAATCCAAAATCACTTCCGCATCCTCGCAAATCTGAGATGTGAAATCAATTTCGGCCATGGATTTTCTTGGATCCCATTGTCGACCATTAGATGCCTTCGTCCTTTAAACTATTTGGAAATCTAGAAAAAAGGCTTTGGTCAGGCATGTTCATCGTGAGAAATTTTTTGACGCTGTTGATCTGCTATCTGATCAATCTCAGACTTCGATCATGAGTCCCACTTAATGCCTTCAGTGTGCCCAACGTCCTCCTCTTTACCCTGCTTCTCCGATCCACGGGCTGTTTTGCTTCTTTCGACATTCACCACCAAGGCTTATTCCAATGGTTGAATTATATCTCATGTGTGCCATCAGCCCCTTCTTTGAACACTAAGTTACCTCCCCAACACCCCTCGACAAGGCTGAAACTCCTAGGTAATTCTTATGACCAAAACTTAACAGAGTGTTAACAAATAAAAAACAAGACAAGTCTGCTCTATAATTGTGTGTTAGACCTACTCTAGAATATATATTCAATAATTCATAAACAATTAAACACATCCATGGATTCAATATTCATATTCAATTGCACATAATTAGACAAGAAAATATATTTATATTGATAAAATCAGAGATTACAATAGTGACAACCTCTGTCGGCACATGTACGAACAGGAGAAACCGAGTCCTTCACCTGTGCCTCCACCACCTCAATCCTCCATCTCTTTATAGCAAGCTCACAAGCAAAGGAAAGCTTAGGAAGAACACAAAGTGCTCCAAAGGGACAAAGGGATGCAGACTCAAGTATATGCAAACTATGGCAACAATCGACTATAGTTTACTTTCTCTTCAATTCCTCCCCTTCAATGTATCCAAGGGGTTCCTTATATATCACTCCAAAAGGGTAATGGAGGGTTGAGTCCAAGCGTTCTCAAGGAATTTGGAAGGCCAAGAGTCAAGTTGTTCGGACTCACATGAGGAAAAATCCAAAAATATTTGGACTTATTCAAACATCCCGATATACACGGGTTTGAGGTCAAAATTTGTGTGTACACACGAGTATGGGATAAAAGTAGCATACATCAATGTTGGGAAAAATATTTCTTGAATAATTTACCTAATATTTAATTATTGACTGGGGTTGGTAGTTTTTGAGTTGCTACAAAATAAATGCGAAGGTAGAGAGTATCATGGTAATTCTTTAATAAGCCAAATATTAAAAGGTCTTAAGTTGAACTCCTAAGGATCTAACTTAGTTAAGTTAATAAAAACAGAGGACTAGGCATAGTGGTATCAAATTATACTACTCTACTTATAAATAATTATTAAAAGACAAAGATATAGACAATGTAATGACAGCGAACTATTATTTATAAGAAGGTTTATTTTATTGATAAACAACTTACAAGGAAGAATTTACAACAACTAATTATGTTTCCCAAAATCTATACATGCAACTCATAGATGGCCACTATTTCCATTCTCCTTGATTATTTTGAGGATAAGGGTTTACTATAATGGGAACCAGAGCAGGAGAAGTATCAAAATGGATCTCAAAAGAAGTGTAAAAGCTAAATGGAACTAAGTCTAATTTGATCTCCACAAAAATGTCTGAACTGAGAAATGTCCAGTTACAAGAAATGGTAAAAATTATTATTTATGCACAAATAAATCCTATTTACAAAAAACTATAAGAAGATAGACATGATTTATGAACAAACTGAAAACTTAAAAGATAATCTAAATTCTATTTTATGGATTTTTTTTTAACAATTACATGTTTAAAAGAACAAACTATAAGCAATGTGTAAACCACTTAATCTATTAATGCATGTAACTTAGACCTCATATACAAAGGAACAACTTAAATCATAGATTTAATTACAAATCAATACAATGAGTTAAACTACATGACATAATTCCTAGGCATAAGGTAAAAAAAAGAGGAAATAGAAATAAGGTTTAACGAGTCTAAACAATCTTATCTAAATGTATTAAGAGAAAATACAATCATAATCTAAACATTACTATCAAGACAAAATAAAAAAACTAAGAAAATAAACTTAAAACATAGTAAAGACACACAGGGATAAATGAGCGACTGGATAGCAGGTTGAAATGAAGTTCTATATAAGGGGTGGAACAAGCTGTCTGTATGACAGTTTGTTTGAAGAAAATGCTAAAATTTTAAGAAAATAGTCAATCTAAATTATTTATTGAAGGAAGTTGTCTCATGCATATGCTAATGCAATGTAAAAACAAGAAGTAAATCTACTTAATGATTGAATTTTGTAACAATATAACCTAATCTAATTTCATATTTCAAAACATCATTTAACATACTAACATACTCTTAAGCAAAAGCAAATTTATAACAAAAACTGGAATAAATAAAACTAAATTTACTATAATTTAATCAAAGGAATTTAGTCTAGAAATCAAGTAATGAATTATAAAGACTTTGCAGAAGAACTTGAAAACTATTCTAGGTGCAACCAATTGCTAACTTGTAAATGAAAGCTACATAATCAGCATGATATTAAACTAAAATCTATGCTACTGAATTTATCATAAATGATTACAGGAATGAAATTACATAAAATAAAACTATTATAGTTACAGAGAAGAGCAATACACGAGGATATAGACTTTGATTGTCGAGGGGGGGGGGGCTCCCAGCAAATAGAGTGATGATTTGTCAATAGAACACGATCATACACAGTGAAATAGAACTTTAATTAAATCAAAAGATAGCATTATAGAGTTTTCAAGATTAACTGATGACATATAAAAAAAGACTCATTCTAAATCGCATAACAGCGCCTATATATACATTTTTTGATGGAAGGGAGCAAGTCGACCCTTTAGTGGTCGACTACTCTTCACGATAAGGTAGTCATTATATAAAATAATTACATTAACAACTAATAGATGACAGTTCCTCCTCCTCCGCAGATCGGGTTCCTTCTAGTGCATGATGTCGAATATGATTTCAGTCTTAATTGGAGCCGGTGTCAAGGTGTCACGCAAAGACATTTTATGGACACTTCATCCAGAAGAAGGCTGATGCTAAGATGTTGGAGAATGGTTATAACAATTCAAGGACGTTTACATGCCTTTAATGCACAGAAGTCTACTACCAATGATGCGCAGTCTACTTAGTGACATGGACGGAAAGCTGGATATGCTCTCCATATATCTAACTAAATGCATCTCTGTTTGTTAGCCTGTCTAAAAGACCACATAACCTGCAAACAATTATACACATGAATTAATATATCGAATGTGCTTCATAACATGTCAATTTTAACCATTGAAACTGTAAAATGATGATAATAAACCTAATCTACATAAACCTCAAATTTATTCATACTTGAGGCTTGAATGGTGAGCTGTATGGTGCAAAAGACGCCAAAAGGTAACAAAACATGCATAAATATGTAAAGTATTTAACCCAAAAATGGTGACAAAATGGGGACCAACAATCAATAAACAGGGGTTTTTAAGGGATGGTCCTGGAACGTCAAATAATAATACAAGTCCATGGGGTCTAAAGCATCTATAGAGGGATAGGGAAGGACACAAGTATGTGATCAACCATGCGTGGTAAAATCATCTATAACAAGTATGATGAGTGAATCATTGTGAGCAGAGGAAATGGGTGATGATGGGAAGAAGGTAAGGAAAAAATGGTTAGAGTAATATTAGATGTTCCAATATGGTAAAGAGACTGATGAAGAAGGTTCATGCCTAAGGAGTGGGATAAGATTCTGGTCAAGTAAAAGGAGAAGAAATGCGAGAGGGAGAGAGTTTTGCAGGGAGACCGAAAGAAGGGACTATGGGTTGGTGCCACAGAGTCAACAAATATTCTTGCGATGAGGAGGAGGAATATCAACATATTTATGAAGATGAGGAAGAGGTTCCAGAACCATACTAGATCCAAGGATATTACATACCTACAACTCTGCGTACATCTTTGATATCATAGGTAGGACCTAAAAGTGTTTCAAAGTGTTTTCTATCAAATCAGAGTAATAACGATAGTCAAGATAGTGGTAAAAACTTTCCTACTAGTGGTCCATCTAATTTGGGTTCATCAGAACCCAAAAGGAATAAAATGGTTTGGGATGACTTGAAGTTTCCTATATTTAATGGAAACGTACTGGAAGACCCTGAGAAACACTCGTTTTTGTGTGAAGCTATTTGGACTGTGAGATATGTCTAGGATTAGGTAGTAAAAATGGCTCAGATGATCATGACATTTAGGGGTCACACTCTCGATTGGTATGTGATGTTTTTTGTTGTTCCTGTGGGAAACCCTTATATTTCGTTAGATCAAATTCAAAATGGGTTAATATATGAATTTAATAAACCCAAATTTTAGTCGCACTGTATTACATAGTTGAAGGAGATAAAGAAGATGTCGAGTGAGTCTATTTGGGATTTGAACCTGAGATTAAAGACCCTGATGGTTGAGGTAAGATTCTGATGTTCAACATAAAGAGTGGTTCATTACTACGTTGCTACCCCATCTTCATGTTCCCTTAATGTAGAAAAATAGAGTGTCCCAAATAGAAGATTTATATCTTTCTATGAAATTAGAAGCATCACTAGTTGAAGAAACTGGTGCAAGGATGGTGTAAATCCAATTTCAATTGGATAACATTTCTTTGTAAAATACAAGATATCAAGAAGGGAATGGAAATCCATGAAGAAATGTGGTGTATGAGATGTAAAACTAAATACCATCATAAGTATTCATGTATGGCCTTCTTGGACTACCTTTCTTATGGTGCACCAAATCCATTAAGTTTATAAGGGATTCCATGGTGTCGAATATGTCAAACAAATGGTCACTGATCGTAGGAATGTATGTATTTATAGAATATAGTAAGTTCACATACTAGCCTCCACTATAAGTTCTATTGATTTGTGTCCCATGATGAAAACGATTGCATAGCATACCAGTTGTTGCAGGAAAATATAGTGGATACCTATTTAATGAAGAATGATGAGAAAATGTAAGCTAAGAGAGAACACACAATTCCATCAGCCCAAGGGGGTGGTACTTTTAGAGTTCAAGGGAGAGGAGGAGGATTTTTTTGAGGGAGAGGACAATTTAGCTTCTATGATTGAATACAACCATGATACTATGTTAGATATTTTATAAATATGACGTCAACATGTTCATATTTTATAGTGTTGGACCATACTATCAAGGAACGCCAACAACTTATTACTAAATGAAAAGATAAAGTCACTGGGAATCAGATACAGCTCCCAAATTTAAAACAAAATGTCTAGAATATTTCAGCTAAGCCCCTTGAACCTACCATTGTTGTTTTAACAAAGGGGGGTGTTGCGACTAGATATTATCAAGGAAAACCATGGAAAATTACAAGAATATGACCAGCAATGAAAAACAAAGTATCATTTGATGTTCAGAAGGAAAAATGAGTCTTCTTCTATACATGAAAAGGTTTGTATATAGAAATTGTGCCTCGACATCTTCTTATTTTTGGATGTTTGACGAAGGTCTAGTCATCGACATGCCACCAAGTTTCAACCAATCAATTTTAAAGAAGTCGACAGAAAAGGTAATCATTTTGAAGAATTTCTTGAAGAGTTATTTAGCTCTTGTTAAGGATGAAGATTATGTGGCGGAGCTATTATCTCTAATATAAGAACCCTAGACAAGTATGCGATCAGAGAAAAATTCAGTCATTTTCATAAAATATTGAAGAATTGTCGAGAACTATGCATGAATGGTCAAATATGTGATTATGATATGAATTTTATTATTCTTAACTTGGGGCCCCAGATGTTAACATCACGACAAAGAAAAAATGGGAAAGCATGTGGAATCCTAAGTTAGTGTGGTATCTTATTTAGTTGAGCTTATCTAATCAGTTTAAGGTTCAACCCATTAGTCAACTACCACATGTTCCTTTCGAGGTGGAAGGGATCCAAACCCATGCATGTTTTGAAGTGATAGAGATTGTTGATTGTACAAACCATTATCCATCACTTCTAGGGACTGATTGGGATATTGAAAATCATACCATCATAAGCTTTAAAAAGAGAATTTTATAACTCGAAGACTCAGAGTTGTGGGTTGTTGCTTCAATTAACCCTTTGGAGGGACAGTGATA
The DNA here is from genome assembly GCA_001517045.1 of Pseudotsuga menziesii. Classification (NCBI taxonomy): domain Eukaryota; kingdom Viridiplantae; phylum Streptophyta; class Pinopsida; order Pinales; family Pinaceae; genus Pseudotsuga; species Pseudotsuga menziesii. The sequence goes on from LPNX010752766.1 coordinate 142,303, forward strand.
TGTCATAACAATGAAAGGATAGTACTAAGAAGGGTATTTGGATAATATTTACAATATTTCATCTATAATGGATGACTATATAAATCCTACAGTTGATGGTAAATTGATTTGGAGAAGTGTTAGTTCATGTTCATAATATTAAGGGAAAGCATTAGAGAATTATCAAAACTGGTCACATGAAGTGTTGATGAGGAAATGTGCGATAATCACAAAATATTTGCCATGGGTGGGTACTTAGGTATGTAATTTACCTACTTATGAAGGATTGGCTAGTTTTTACACGTTCTTTTACAAAATTTGAAGCTAAGGCACTGGAACCTCAATGATTGTTAGCTCTTGATGTGGCCTTAAAAGCTACACCAGTAAGATGGTGTGTTTTTCATAAAAAATCCATCTTGGAATGGCCTTAGTGTCGAAGGTTGTTAGAAATCTAGTTTCATGAGAATATTTCTTATGTTGGTCAGATGTATATTGGTTTGACGAGTCTTGTCAACCACCTTGAGAATAATTGTGCAACATGGAGGTCAGTGCCTAGACACGAATGGGTACATTTGTTTATACATACTTTGGACGATGCCAAAAAATTTGTATACATTGGTCAAACTATGACAGGGATCTGTAGATTGGGATGAATCGGCTAATAGTTTCAAGCATACTTTTAACACCGATGATGATAGTCTGACTATTGATGTTTCCCTGTAAATTATTAAAGCTAATATTTTTGAGGAATTCCATGTTCTAGTGTCAAGCTTCCCACAAGGGAATGTGATATTTCAGATTCTTATGGAGTGTTAAAATGTAGCCAAGAAACCTGAAGATAATGATCCACGTGAATAAATTACTATTGATTGAAGTTGTAATTAGAAAAAAAAAATACTTTTCTTCTTTGTCAAGGTATTCTATATAAGTTTTGAAATTATATCTGGAAGTCTAGTATAGTGGGTTTTGCAGTCCAAGTTATCTATCGATCGCAAGTTAAATATCTATCACAACTAAATTTTTGTCACGGTGAAATTTGGTGGCATGGTTTTCTACCAAATATGTAATTAATGCGTAGTGATTTCCTACTTTCATGGTGAGCGAAGTGATGGATTTAATGGAACTTAGTCATAAATGGACAAAAATATTTCAGTGTGTGAAGAGATTAGCTTCCACCTTTTGCAATTTATTAAATATCAGGTCAGAATAACTACCCACGTGATTGGACCTATTTTCCACATGTGTATATCTATTTCACCTCCAAACCAGAGTCAGTTTCCTCATTGTGTTGAAGGGTGAAGTGTCCTTAGAAAAATAACTATCTACAACTCGTTTGTGTCCAAATATTTCTACCATGGAGATTCATGTCTCAAGTTCCAGCATTGTTATAGGTTCACCTGTGGAGGCTTTGTCTGCCATACCCATTATCAAGGAGTCACTAGAGGTTGTCTCATGACTATTAGATTTTTAACATTAAGCTAGCATTATATTAGGATCTTTAACTGAGAGAATAAAAAGCACAAGAATCAAACAAAGAGACAATGAACACAGTGTTTTTCCTCTAGGAAACCATAAATGGAGAAAACCCCACAAATTCCTCAGAGAAAGAATCAACACCAAAAGTAAAACCCAAAATAGTAAGATTATCTCCTGACAGCAGTAGCCTCTTTCTTTCTAGCCCCAACAACTTCTTCTCCCTCAGCTATGAGCTACAACTGAGTGTGAGTGAGTGTATGTTAAATAGAGAGACTCACTCTCTATTTATACTAATTCTCGACTTGACAATGACTCACTAGGGCCGACTTCACTAGGTGAGTCTAACAGCCCTAGGGCCCCGGAACTACGGGGACTTTAACCCTTGAACAATAGGAGGGTTAACCACATTGATTTGACATGACTTGTTTACATTATAGAAACTCCTGATCAGAACATCAGGGCATGGCATGACTCAATTGCATTACAAACACTTCTCGGAATAAACATCAGGGTACAATACATAATAAATACAAGTGAATACATTTCGAAGTTACAATTACATCAACACTCCCTGTTAACTAGGAAGGTATTCTCTTGAAAAAATTTATCAGCAGTATTCTTCTTCTCTGTATCATCTATATCATCATCGAGTCCTCTTCATCTTCAAGTCATCTTCATCTTCAAGTCATGTTCATCTTCAAGTCATCTTCATCTGGATATGGATCATCACTCGATATGGATCATCTCTGGTTCTGGAACATTTCTGTTGGATCATCATTACGGGTGCTATCTCTTGATTCTTCTCATCACAGGAAGTTCTACAGAGCCATCCCTTTTTCATGTTGGTTGTAAGCCTAGCCTCCATGTAGGTCTTCTTCTAGCACTTATATCTGACCCTAAGTCAGAATGGCCCACCCAGCACTTATATCTGATCATGTAGGAACCAATCCTATAATAATATCAGAAAGGAACACCCAACACTCACATATGACCATGTGGGAACACATCCCACAACCCTGTCAGAAAGGCCCAACACTCACATCTGACAACCAATGTCAGAAAGGCTCATCACTTACATTCGACCATGTGAGGAACCAATCCTCCATGCCGAAAGGCTCTCCACTTACATCTGACAGCCAATGTCAAAAAGTATCAGCACTCATATCTGACAACCAATGTCAGAAAGGCTCAATACTTATATTCGACCATGCAAGGAACCAATCCTCCATGTCGAAAGGGATCTGCACTTACATCTGACAACTAATGTCAGAAAGGCTCTGCACTCACATTTGATCATGTAGGAACCAATCCTACAGTCACATCATAATTACCCTCAGTCCCACACTGAGCTTTCATAGTAAGTAACTAGGTGCCTCCATTCCAAGAATGGCATTCAACGCTTATATCTGATCATGTAAAAACCAATCCTACAATCACATCAGAATGGCTCTGCACTCACATATAACATGGAAGGAACCAATCCTCTCACCATGACAAAGGGGCTCATCCCTTACATCTTACCATGGAAGGAACCAATCCTCTCACCAAGTCAGAATGGCTCACGGACTCGTCACTTCCCTTTGGAGGGAACCTCGATCTGGAGAACACCAAGCTTCTCCCTGAAGTACCCAAAATTTACTCTAGCTAGTGGCTTTGTCAACACATCATCTATCTGTTCATATGTCACAACATACTGGAGATTCACTGCTCCTCTCTGCACCATATCCCTAATATAGTGATACTTGATCTTGATATGCTTTGACTTGTCATGGAACATCGAGTTCTCTGACAACTTCACACAACTCTAGTTGTCACAATATATACAATAGCTTCAGGTTTGATGCTATAGGTGTGGTCATGGCCTTGCAGTCCATCATCCTAAACCTCTTCAGGATCTCTACTACATATTCCCCTTTTCTGAGGGATATTCCATCCACATTCTGCCACACCTCCATGCCTAGAAAATAGTGCATCATACCCAAGTCTTTCATTTCAAACTCAGCAGCAAGTTTCCTCTTCATATCAACAGTCAACCCATCCATATCTGTTATAAACAGATCATATACATATAGTAGTAGCATCATTGGGTTTCCATAGTCAACCTTGTAGTAAAGGTTGGAATCCACTTTACTTTTGGTAAAGCCCAAACTAGATAGAAAGCCATCAATTCTACCGTACCATGCCTTGGGTTCCTATTTCAAACCATACAGGGATTTCTTCAATATACACACATGGGACTCCTTGTCATGTGTCTCAAAACTGAGTGGTTTCTCCACATACACTCCCTCTTCTACTACACCATTCAAGAAAGCAGTCTTGACATCCATTTGGTGTATCTTCCATTTCATCACTACAGCCAAAGTAAGTACTAATATGATGGATGTGTATCTGGCTACAGGTGCAAAGGTTTATTCATAATCTATTCCTTATTTCTATGATAAGCCATGAGCCATGAATCTTGCTTTATATTTCTCTATGCTACCATCTGCAGCATGCTTGATCTAGTAGATCCATTTGGAAGTTACAACAGACTTCCCTTCTGGTCTTGGGACAGCATCCTAAACATCATTCTTCATGATCGATTGATACTCTTCGATCATGGCATACTTCCATTCTTTTTGTTCAGCCACTTCTTCATAGTTGGAAGGTTCTTTATTGATAAAGTCACACAATAAAGCTACATACCCGTAGCAGGACCTAGTCCTCTTTATTTCTCTGTGATTCTCTTCTGGAGCCCCATATCTTTCTGCACCTTCGATAGTTTCTCATACCCAAGCAGGTTTCCTCTTGTGAGGATTTTTCTCCTGAGGTGGATCTACAGGTTCTTGAGGTTCTTCAAATTCTCCATCTTCTTCTTGAGTTTCTTCATTCATGGTTGTGTCATGAATTCTGGGTGCTTCTAATTCTTCAGCATCTTCAGTAGGTCTCTTTCTGGATTTGTTGTAAGCTGAGTCTTCGTCAAATGTTACATCCCTACTGATGTCGATCTTCTTGAATCCTGGGAAGTATATCCTATAAGCCTTCGAGATTTTAGAGTATCCCACAAATATACCCTTCTTTCCTGAAGGATCTAACTTTGTCCTCTTTTCTTTCAGAATGTGTATGTACACTGGACAGCCGAATATTCTAATATGGATGACTACTGGTTTATTGCTGGAAAAGACTTCTTCAAGTGTCTTGTTCTTGAGTACTCTATGTGGAGTACAATTCTGTACATACACCAATGTTTTGGCAACTTCTGCCCATAGATGCATGGGAAGATCTTGATCATGAAGCATTTCTCTTGCAGCTTCCATGATAGTTCTATTCTTCCTTTCTACAACACCATTCTTTTGTGGATTATATGGATTGGATAACTCCCTCTTAATCCTTGAATCTTTGCATAACTCTTTGAATTCATTTGATGTGAATTCTCTGCCATTATGTGATCGAAAGGTCTTGATATTCTTTTTTGTGTGGTTCTCGATAAAGGCTTTGAATTCCTTGAACTTGCTGAAACTTCATCTTTGTTCTTCATAAATTATATCCATGTCTTCCTAGAATAATCATCAATAAAAGAAACATAGTATACATACCTTCTTAAAGAACGGGATGACATTGGACCACATACATCGGAGTGAATGATTTCCAAGATTCCTTTTTCTTTGCTTTCGCTACTTGGAAATGTATTCTTTGTGTTCTTTCCTTTTGCACATCCTTTGCAGACTCCTTCATTTTTTTCTTGAATTTTTTGAATACCTTCAACAACTTTGCTTGCAAGTGGTAGTGCTCTATAGTGCACATGTGCAAGCCTTCTATGCCAAAATTCATTTGGCTCTACTGTGTCATGGACCAAAGCTTGTTCTGGATGGCCCTTCAATTTGTATAATCCTCCTTATTGTTCTCCAATTACTATTGCATCGTCAATAGTCTTTCCTCTTGGCCACATGAGGACTTGTCCATCTACAAATGCAACCCTCATGCCTTTTTCATCCAGTGTTGATATGGAGAGAATATTCTTCTTTAGTCCTGGTACAAATAAGACATCCTTCATTTTCATAGACTTTCCAGAGTCTAGCTTGTAGAAGGATTCACCACTACCTTTTATGGGATATTGGTAGTCATCCCCAAGTTTCACCTTATGGGGTGAATTATGTTCGGATAGTTTCTCAAAATATTCCTTGAATACTGTCATGTGTTTGGAAGCCCCACTATCAATAATCCAATATTTGCTTCCATGAGTGACAGTTCCCGTGAGAGCAAAGATCAGAACATATTCTTTATCACTTTCTTGTTTTACTTTCTTCTTGGGAGGATCATCATCCTCAGTAGTGTGAGCATGATGTCTTATTTTGGATTTCTTCTTCTTCTTGGATCCACTCTTATTCATGGGACAGCTTCTAGGAAAGTGTCCTCTTTCATCACATGTATAACATCTAAGTTTGGATGGATCCCTTCTTACAAAATTATTTTTCTGATGAGAATTATTACCTTGGTGATGATGATTTTCCCTTCTGCCTTTCTTGGAGTGTACTATGAGAGCTTGATCTTCACTTCCCATATTTTCTTCTCGAGCTGCTATTTGAGCTTCTTCTTGTGAACATTCTTCCCACAGTCTAGTGAACTTGATTAGCTTCTTCCTAGCACAGATTCCTTGGATGAAAGAATCCCATGACCTAGGGAGACCATTCAAGGTTGTCATAACAATTTCTGCATTCTCCACTTCTTCATCTACTACTTCAAGTTGTTCTTTGATCTGGGATACCCTTGTGAAGTATGGCTGGATGGTCTCCTCATTATGGATCTTTACATTCTTCAATTGGTTCCTTAGAGTCATCTTTCGGTTCATGTTATTCCCTTCAAACAGTTTGGTTAGGGCATCAAACATAGCTTTAGGTGTCTTGAGGGAGGACACCTATGGTATGAGGTGATCCTTGATTGAATCAGCAATAATCCTATTTTCCATAACCAACTTCTTCTTATTTAATGCCTTAGCCTCATCTTCCTCTAGAACTAGAACGTCCTCATTAATGTAGGAGTCCAATTCATTTTCTTCCAGGACCAGGGAGATCCTATACTTCCAAGCTCGAAAGTTATCAGCTCCCTCAATATTTTCATCAAGCTTGGTATGATGAGACATATTAATTGAGAACCTCAAATGGAAATACAAAATATTTAGATCTTACCAGGTCAAGATGTCGAATCTAGATTTGGAGCTGAATTTTTGCAGTGCTAGTTCAGGAGCAAATTAGGGTTTGACTTTTCCAAAGTTCTGTCCAACCAAATGCTTTGATATTGATATCTAAACTTATATTTTGAGGAGGAGATCAATCTAGGCCTGGGCTCACTCAAAAATTCCACTTCTGTGGAAATCCCTAATTTTCGGCGGTAGTGTCAGGTCCAAAACTGAAAAAGCTCAAAATCATATTCTGCTTCGACAAAAAGATGCTCCCTAGGGAGGAGAGTCAGCCCAACCTTATTTTGATGAAAATATATGGAGAGATATCCAAAAAGTAGGAAGCCCTAGTTCCCGTAGTTGCACAGTGTCTTCTTCTCAGGTTAGCTATGATACCATGTTAGATTTTTAACATTAAGCTAGCATTATATTAGGATCTTTAACTAAGAGAATAAAAAGCACAACAATCAAACACAAGAGACAATGAACATAGTGTTTTTCCTTGGAGGAACCATAAATGGAGAAAACCCCGCAACTTCCTCAGAGATAGAATCATCACCAAAATTAAAACCCAAAATAGTAAGATGATCTCCTGACAATAGTATCCTCTTTCTTTCTAGCCCCAACAACTTCTTCTCCCTCCGCTATGCACTAAAACTGAGTGTGAGTGAGTGTATGTTAAATAGAGAGACTCACTCTCTATTTATACTAATTCCTGACTTGACAATGACTCACTAGGGTTGACTTCACTAGGTGAGTCTAAAAACCCTAGGGCCTCAGAACTGCAGGGACTTTAACCCTTGAACAATGGGAGGGTTACCCACATTGACTTGTTTACATTATAGAAACTCCCAATCGGAACATCGGGGCATGACATGACTCAATTACATTACAAACACTTCCCATAATAAACATCGGGGTACAATACATAATTAATACAAGTGAATACATTCTGAAGTTACAATTACATCAACAGTGACTATCCATTGTAAACCTTCCAAAAACTAAACAAATGGTTGGCTAGTGTTAGCACAAACCCATCCAACAAAACCCAGTCAACAGGGGTTCCACTATGTCTACCCTCAAGCCACCGTGATCTCCCTGAGCACCGCCCTAGACAGGTTTTACCCTATCTAGCAACACTCGCAGAGCAGATGAGGTCTCACCCAAGGTGTTTGAGGGAGATCTGTTGGAACCAATTTTCCATAGAATAGGAGAGGAATATGTGGATCTACCTATTTACCCAACATTGTGTGACATAAACATATCTAATTACTTATCAACATTCACGGAGAATTGTTCTTAGATATAACACAGTATTCAGTCATAACAGATTTCAACATATTTTTGTGTAAAACAGATCTAACAAGATATCATCATTTAGAAAAAGAAAACATCGCATCATAGATCCATATCACACATTCATGTGTCATTCATCAATGGGTCGCAAAAAAAAACAAAAAAGTAAAGCACAGAAAATGCAGCGATTCATATCAACTTCCTCTTATCATATTACTTCCACACAAAACATTAGATCCTTCAAAACAGTTACAATTCACCAAGTACTCTCCAATTTCTCTCTTTCAGTTGCATTCAAATCTGTATGACACTTGCAATTCTACTTCTATTTATAGGCTTACGCCTTTACATTCAAGGTCCACTTGGAGGAATTCCTAACTAAGTCTTAAATGATTCTACAAAAGCATCACCAATATCCATAAAATATGGTCAAAATACAAAAAGGTGACACAAACTATGTAAAATATTCTAATTTCTGCTTTCCATGCTATTTTCCACTTGTGCAATGTCTTTTGTCCTTACGCAACATCCAAGATGTTGTGCAGCTGGTTTGTCCCAAAACCCCTGCAAAAAGGACCCCAACACAATATTGTGGCTCGCCCTCGAGCCATGTTTGTTGGAAAAGGTGTACTCATTAATATTCTGTCTAAATTCTGCATACTGCTGAGTGATATCCTTCACTTGCGCTTGAATTATTTCAGCAATTTCCTTACTTCCTAGCAAATCCTGCTTCAATGGGTCCTCCACCATCTTTTTGGTAACTTCTTTCTTTCCTTCCTGGATAACCTGTAGTGCAACAACTTCCTTCACCAAAATTTGTTCTCCAATGTCTTGCAACTCATCTAGTTGTTTGTTGTGCTTCCGTTGTCTCTCCTGTTCCTTTCAAACCCTCTACTGCAACTCCTGCAGTTCAGCCGACCATGTAGTCTGAACAATTGGTGGCATTGTTCACAATTATGTATTCAACGTCGCTAGTTTCTCTTCAGTCTCCTACAATTTCTTAGTCAGTTTCCCTAACTATGCATCTTGGATGATGCTACCCAAAAATTTTGTCGTCGCCTCAGTGACCTTCTTAGCTTTCTGCTCCATCTCTTCAAGTTATGCCGCCACTTCCTCTATGGAAGTATTTTCTTCAAAAATTTGATCTGGAGGCATGTCTAGATATACCAAAGCATTCAAAATGTTGTTTTCCTTCTGCAACAGCAAGATAATTTCCCCAAGTTTCTTTACTTGTGTGACTGCATCTAGTTCTATTGTACATGACTGTAAAAAAAAGGTGGGCATTCTCGACAATGAGGCGGTCTGTATCCTTCTTCAGCATCATGATCACCTCAACATTCGTCGTCTGCAATTCTTCTTGTGCTTTCTTCATTTCTGCTGCCTCTTGTTCTTTTTCGTCCATCAGCTTCTCCTTAGTGCACTACAAATTAGTGACTTCCTTCTTCGTCATCTATATTTCCTCTTGTGATCGTAGAAACTGATCAGTGATGTCCTTTTATCTATCTGCCAACTCCTGGCTGGAAATTTGTTGCATCTGTACCAACGTCTGCTTGGGCAGAGCATTCATATCTAGTGATAGGCGGTGCAACTATTGCAGTGAGGTATTCAAGTCCTTGGTTCCAATGTTAATCATAGTCAGGGGAATTTGAACATTCATAGCTCGGGGCTCAATTCGGATTGACATGTACTCCTACAAAGTCACACTCTCTGGTGCGTTCTTTGAAACAATGTCATATACAGAATCTAGTTTTTTTCTAACCTCGACGAATCCTTCCTATGACAATTTCCTCATTTCCTTCGTAGATGCATCAGTGGCATCATTTATGGCCTTGACAAGATGGTTCAATTTCACTTTCATTGTTGACACAGTGTTACTACTCGCCTCCTGATCCATACACCTCTTCGTTCTGATTTCCTTGAGTATGCGCTCAGCTTCCAGATCAGTGGGTGTCTCTATCAGCACTTCTTCATCAAATTCGTGTTGGTCATATTTATAAATAGGATCTTGAGATGCATCTCTCAGGGGTCCCTTCGAGACTTATTCTATGCTGACCAATACTCACCATTCCATGGGAAATTCATTAATCCTTGCTTCCAACTCCACATCAGTCACCTTGTACCTCATTGGAAACCACTGCTTGGTTGTGTCCCACCGCACTTGAACGTGAATAGAATGGGGTCCAATTGTGAACCACACAATACTTTGATATTTTTCATGGCTTCCTCTATCAGTATTGGAACTTTTTTCATTGTTGCTTGTAGTGCTTCCTAGTAGATCCAAAATTGGATCGAGTAATCTGCCAATCTCTCCGCCTCTTTGACCTACCATAAAATCTCATATATTGCACCCTTGGCTATCTCTATTTCTTTGAAATTCATACCCTGGTAATCATCTGGCTCCATCCAAGCCACTAATGAAATCAAAATGAGGAACCAAATGTATGTGAATGGTCGTTCTCCCGCCTATGCGGTCGCTGTGTCCGTCGCTAACTGGTTCATAAGAAAAAGGGACCAATTCATTTGTATTCCTTGCGCACACAACTCAACACATGTGACCAACCCTGAATTACATTGAACTGGGCAGTTCTTCCTTACTACTTTACTAGCCAAAATCCTTGTGCCAATACATAATGTGCGGTCTTTGATACTATCAATGCGGTATGCCCTCCCGTCGCACTCTAGTGCATAGTGCTTCTTCAAAGTCATTTAAAAATTCATTTTATTATCTTTACCGTGGATATATTGTGAGGGGTATGGCCCATCCTTGGGTAGCCCCATTATCTCAGAAATTAGTCCCACTATGAATTCAACTGGCTCATCCAACCATAAATGCCCACCATGAAAGCATGCCAAAAGCTGCTTCATGCATGCATTCACTTCCATCGGCTTCCCAAAGTTCGGCATATTGATCAACCCAAGTAATCCGGCTCTGGCCAACCTGCTTTCTCAACCCTTTTTTATGTTCTCTATCGGCCCACCTTTGGATGCTACTATTGACACATATGGTTCATTTGCGACATCCTACAGTGCAAGCAAGCCATGGTCTTCATATTTTAGTTGCATCAGCACGGGAATGATTTAAAAAGTGCATACCATCCCTTGTGGGATCTCTGGAATCCTTATCTAATACTTTTGATTATTTATGGGATTCTTGGCCTGCGCACCAGGCCAACTAGGATGGATATATCAAGGAATGTCCTTGATAGACACCCCTTCTCTTGCTACAGACTCCACCACTACGGAGCGCTGCAAAACTATCTGTGTAATGTCTTCTCTTTGCACCCTTGAAGACATTCTATTCCGTCTGTTCTAAGGTGCCAGAGAGCTAGTATTTTGTTCCTTCCTCTTCGTCGATGATCCAACCTATGTACTGGCGAACTCTTCCATAACTTCTACTAGTCTAAGCGGTGAATCTCGCTCACTTGAAATATCTACTGTGTCTTTGTTAATATACATACCACCCCAATTCCCCTCAAGGTTTAATAAGCATGCACCCTTTCTAGACTCAACAGGTTCCTGAAGTTTCTCAACTGTTCTCACCAAATTGTTCTATAATGCAGTAGCTCTGCAACTCAACTCAATTCTGCATCTTCTGACCATGCCAATATTGGTTTTATAGCATCGTATCAACTAATGTGCATCATTACCAAATCAACGGGATCATCATGACCAAATCATGCATTAACTACCTGAATTCATATTTGATTTTTCCACCCCATTGGCCGGATACGCCATCATTGCACGTCACTTCCACAAGTGTCTCTAGTTAACTACTTTTAACTATCTTCATTTCTTTACTGATTTGACTTCTACTAACAGTCCTGCGACTGTCACAACATGACCTTCTAACTGCACTACGAGTTCCTACTCTTGCGCAACCACTTACTCCTAGTGTACCTTCCATCCATCCGTTATCCTATCTACTTTTTTTCCATTGCGCAGTGCCTCAAGCACTCCACGGTTCTGGGACTGTTCTATAGGGATTCAGCCTGCTACCATTCACTAGTTTTGGTAGCATCACCCCATCTAACTACTGTTGTTGAACTACACCTCCAGAATTAATTGAATTAATAAGATATGGTCCTAACCAGTGCATATGTAACTTAATGGGATGCTTCATGAACTTGCTATCATACAACAACACCAAATCTCCTTGCAGAAACTATTTTTTATTTATGTGGCGATCATGCCAAGCCTTCTGCCGATCCTTCTTGATGCATTGGTGGAACCCTACAATAAAACATTCCTCCTCGAGTTGTACCAACTTCTCCATGCAATAATCCCTTCATGATGGTTTTCCAGTCTGTTGATAGACATCACAACTCTATGCATAATCGACTACATCATTATGTAGGGTAGGCCACCATAGCCCAGCGTGAACTACCTTCCTTGTAGTAGCTCAACCTCCATAGTGTCCACCCGCAAATCCTGCATGTGCTTGTTCAAAAATATTCTCCTGTTCATGTAGTAGGATGCATTTCCGCAAAATCTCATCTGGCCCAAGCTTATAGAGTTTTCTAGAAATCAACAGGAAATCCTAAGCCTTCACCATAATCTTCTTCTTTTGACTGGTCAAAAATTCCTCCGGTGCGACTCTTGTTGTCAAGAACTGAATTATCTAAGTATAATTGTCATCTTCCATGTCCACTCTCAATTCAGAATAAATGATCTGGTCCCGCATTCAAGTGACCCGTATTCACAATTATTTCAAAATCAAATTCTTGGAAGAGAAGTAACCATTGGCATATTCCCCCACCAACATAGGCTTATTGACTAGGTACTTCAAATAATAATGGTCGGTAAAAATTTTGAAATGATTTCCCAAAATGTAGTTCCTAAACTTTTGTAGCGTAATACCATTTCCAGACCTTCTCTCTATAGTTGTATAGTTATTTTCTACAAATGACAACTTCCGACAAGCACAAGCGATAGGGTGATCTAGATCTCCTTCTCTTGGTTGCACAAGAACTACTCCTAGTGTAACTGAGGATGAATCTATATGAACATGTAACTCTTTGTCCCAATCAAAAAAAACAAGGATCAGTACAGAAGCCATCTTGGCTTTCAGTGTGTCAAATCTCCCTTGACACTCTTGAATCCATACAAATGTTGCGTCTTTATTTAATAACTTCTCCATAGGGGTTGTAATCGCAGCATACTGTTATACCCAAATCCTATCACCACCATGTGATAAGACCCTTAAATTCCATGTTTACCCTTAATCCCAGCACTTAGAGTGGAAACTTGCTATGTTTGTCAGTTCTACTTAGAAACACCCAGCACCTCCCTTTCCTTGTCACCAATGAGCGGTACCTTGCTCAGCACTGTATGTATCCTGTTTTCAAGAAGCGGTGCCACCGCCTATGGTCTTTGGTCCAAAAGCATTTCTAATCTAAACCACTCTGTCATAAGAGAAGAAAAGCAGTACCCTGGGTAAAATGGGAAAAAGAGAAGTTTCTCGAGGCTTCTAGATCATGAGCCTCGTGTCCTCCGTTATCCCTATCATTGTGGGTTAGTTTGAGCTCGAGATCCCCCATGGTAGGATATTAGAGCCACCTCACCCACAATTCTCTCAACTATTCATATCCATTGAGCCTTATAAATACAAGCTCATGTCCATAGTTGAGGGAGAGAACTATAGAGGTATTGTTATGATGTTGGATTGACCACTTAGCCCAAGTCATTGGAGAGCATAGAGATAAAATTTGGAGTTTATGGGGATGAAGTGTTTGTCCTGTGGAGGGGCTTGTCAACACTAAGGCAGTGGCTGTCAGCTTCTCCATACATTCTTAATTTAATGCATTGGGACTTCTGTCCCACATTACTGTTGTTTTTATTTCACATGTACATGTTGTTAGATTCCTTAGTCACTAACATGGATAAGTAGATGATTTTTTGGTAGCTTTGATGTGTTTGCATGTTTGATCTATTTGCAGGTACACAGGTTCACAATCAAAGAAATATTCCAGGTGTCTACTACATTTAGGGAAGGTCTTCATCCTTTGTCATTCACTCATTTGTTTTGGATCTGAACCATTCAAACCATAGGAACAGATTCTGTCCACAGAATGTGCAATATTCCTGGTTACAAATCTGGTGTCTCTGCTGGGGAACAAAGCAAATTTCAGTTGATTTGATCTTCCTCAGTCCTTGAACTCTTTTCCGAATCCAGGATCCATCTCCAACTCTCTTCAGTTAGATATTCCATCTGACTTAGTGAATTTTGGTTTGATACTTTCAGATCTATTCAGATATGAACTATTTCGACTTTATATGCTCTTTTTTCTTGTCAATTCATCGATCTTTACCTTGATTTTATCAATTTCTAAATTGACTTCTCGTTCTCCTTGGCTTTTGGATCTATTTAGTGAACCACACATACTCTGTTGGAAATGAACGGTGCCACTGCCTGAACTCTGTTAGCCATAAGTGGTGCCACCTCCTGAGTCATGTTATCCAGAAGCGGTTCCGCCTCAAAACCGCTCTATCAAGACTGCTCCAGCGCGATTCCAGGTAGGCCCTGTTCCAGTCGCTTTGATTGATATATTCCCTTTGCATTCAAAGAGAGTTTATGTTTCTTGCATTGGATTTTACATTATTTTATTTGCTTGAAACCTCTTTCTCTTTTCTATAGATATTATTCATTGGAATTGGAAATATACATTTCATTTTCTTCTGTATGCTTTGGTTTGTTTTGGACTTGGAATGTGTGAGTGATCCATGTTGTTTTGAGTATTTCTTTTCTTGGGGCTATTCTTGTTTCCTTTTGCATGATGATTTTTTCAGTGCTTGGTAGGAAATATTGGTTCTTCGTTTCCTTGTATGTTTCAAAGAAAAGTTTTAGTTTTCTCTCTCCTTTTCTTTATTTGAAAGCATTGTTTAATAATTTTCTTCTTGTTTTGTGCATGATTGTTCAAAATTCTAGATCTTACTTTCATTAAGAAGAAATATATGTTTTCAACTTTGCGTGCACTAGAGTTAGTTTTGTTTGGAAACGTTAGTGAAATCATCTTTACATTAAGTTTTTATGCATCTCTTTCAAGCATGAAAATATAGGAAACATTTTTGGTTTATTTATGTTTTATTTTCTCTAGATCTCTTTTGTATTTGCTTTGAAGATTGTTGGGGTGCATTGCTATTTCCCTTTTCATTTGAAAAGATAGAATTGCATTTGCATTTGGGTGTGCATTTTTTGGAAGAAAAGTAAATCTCTTTCCCTCTCTTAGGTAGAATTTCATTGAAGAGGAAAACTTGCATTATCATATAGATCAGTGTGCATCTTCTTTAATTTCAAGTTTTCACTCCATGGTTCCACCTAAACGCATAAGATAAATTTAACGGTAGTAATAGGTTAAAACTTTTAGCAATTTGAGTGATAAGTTAGAGACATGTTCGAGTGTCGTTACGTGTAGGAGTTGTCATTACTTGTCTGCACTACATCTCGGGACTCACGTGGTTCTTCCACGTACCGTCGGTATATCGAATGGCTTTCACGTACCCATGAGGTATATATAAAGTTACTTCATGTACTTGATTGTATATCGTAAGGCCCCTTGTGAACGGTTGTGCATTAGACAAAACTTCTACCGATTTGAGCTCCCACATACCTAGCGTATATCGAGAGACCCTTTTAGGAATCCTCAAACCATCTGAGTTATCCTTTTGGTCTGTCCTGTGAGGTTCCTGACTCTTATCCAATCCTTTCACATGTTTTCTTGTTTCTTTTAGTTTGAGTAATACTTTCTTGTGCATGGTAGTTAGGAGGTTTTTAAAGAGTTTAGAGATGGCATCCCAATTTGGGACTACTACTTAAGAGGTCTCTATCCAAGGTGTACCTTTTGTATTCCCTCCAAGTGAAGGTATTGGTCCTCCCTTTATTTCCACTCTAAATTTTCTTGGATTAGCGATAGGATTACCGGTCTGGATTTTTAATCAGGTAATTCCTGTTACACCTAATGTCTCAAATGTTATCTCTCCTCTGGGAGAGGATCGACCTCAACCTAATCCCTCTCCTTTTTTGTCAGTTGTGGCTTCATATCTTTCTTCTTCTTTGCTTGACCAAAGCTCTATGGTTAGTAGTCATGGTGAGAAGAGTAAGAAAGGGAAGGGTAAAAAGAAGAAGGATAATAAAGAGAAAAAGAAGCAACTATCTGCTCTTGATGGTGCTCATTCTAAGAGAACACCCGGAAAACCCAAGTTCCCTTGTAATCTTTGCAAGGGTGATCACCTTCTGAAATATTGTCATGGTCTGGCCCTAGTTTTAGAAGAGTGGTCTAAGGTTCCTCAACAAGATATGTCATCATCCTTTGGTCATCATGCTGATGATCCCCCCTAAACCAGTGACTCTGTGGTTAAGATTCAGAAGTGTAAAGTTAGAAATCATTGCTTTCTTTGTAAGGACATGCACTTTACTTACCTTTTCCCTCACATGGATGAAGCTTCTAAGTTTTTGGAATATATTATTGTTTCTCATCAACAGATTCCAACAGGTTATCATAAGTTGTCATTTGACACCCCACTGGTTGATCAAGTGGTCGATCCAATTCCATCCTTGGTTACCTTTGGAGAGTGAAGTTAAAGTGGTCGAGTCAATGTCATCTCCACCTGATCCCACTCTTTCATCAGAGAGTGTTAAGACTGAAGCAGTAGCTTTGACCAAATCTTTGTCTTGTTCTTCTCTTCCAATAGAGAATGAACCAAAACCTACCGAAGTTTTTATGCTTCGTTCTGATTGTTCTCGAAAAGAGGAAATTTTGTCTCTTTTGACAGAACCCTCTCCAAGTACTGAGGTTATTTCCTTTGACTAGAGTAACCTAATAGAGTCTTGTCTTCATTCGAGTGTTCCTTTCTAGATAGTTGTGAATGTTACTGCTAGGTGGATACTTCACACTATTGTTGATGAAGGGGCTTCTTTTATTATTCTATCCTCAACTACTTGTAAATATTTACATTCTCCTCAGCTTGTGCCAGCCACTGATCAGATACTGGCTTTTAATCGCAGACCTCTTGCACCTTTAGGGACCCTTCCTTATTTTCCTATTACATTAGGAGGGAAAACTGTCTGTATTGATGTTATGCTGGTCCAAGGTCCTTTAGATTTCAATCTACTCCTTGGACATGATTATGTGTACGCCATGAAATATGTAGTGTCCGCACTCTTTAGAGTTATGCATTTTCCCCATGATGGGGATATTGTGACCATTGATCAACTTTATTTTGTTACACCTGGCCATCGCATCACTCCTAGTAATCAGACTGCCCTAAATGTCCTGCATGTTCTTGTGGCTCTTTCCCCTTCTAATTAAATTCTTCCCATCATAGGTAAAATGGGGGGCATAGCTCTAGTATATGGACATCATAATGGAGCTAAGCCACTAGCTTTTAGGTAATGGGGGAAACCTACCAACCCCTGGATATCATGTTGGGTAGGAGTAGGTTGTTTGAGCAAAGTTCCCATTCTATGTCAAGCTCGTTAAAAAATGAAATGGATCTCCTCAAGCATAGTTTACCTTTTGGTTTCAAGCTTGCATAAAAATGAAATCATTCCTGAGCATAGTTCATTTTCTATGTCAAGCTCGTTAAAAAATGAAATAGATCTCCTCAAGCATAGTTACCTTCTATTTCAAGCTTTCGTAAAAATGAAATACATCCCCTTCCCTTGAGTCGAGTCTTCACTTTAGTGTTATAAATTGAACCTTCTTTTCACCTACCCGATTCTCATTCTTCCTACCCACCTCGTGAACATTTTCACATTAGTAACCAGGTTTTTAGGTTGGGTATGGAAGAAGAATTATAAAATGAAACGAAGCTTGGTGGCATGTCGAGCCGATAGCTACCATGCTAGGGGTAAAGTTCACTAGCAACCATGTTGGGGGAAAGCTTCCAACCTCTCTATATCATGTTAATGGATTTTTTCAAGCATAGTTTACCCATTGGTTTCAAGCTTGCATAAAAATGAAACCAATCTTCGAGCTTTCTTTCAACTGATCTTCGAGCTCGTTAAAAAAAATAAGATGGTGTTGAGCTTACTTTTCATTTTTCGTGCTCTAGTTAAAACATGAAATTTGGTTTGAGCTTAGTTTATTAACTTTTTGTGCTCTGGATTCAAACATGAAAAATTCTAATAGAATCTTCTTTAAGATATTTTCAAACTCTCAAAATGTGAAAAGATAGTCGAGTGATCTTGTCTTCTTTATACTCGTAAAAGTATTGGAGAGTCATCTCTCCGATGGTAGGTTATCTCTTTTTTGGTTCGGATGGACTATTTACGAAAAAGGAACACTCCAGATAATCATGAATGGAAGAGTTCTCTAAGGTATTATTTTGTACTTTTTCGGTAGTTAGGGACTAAATTATATGAAAAAGGACCCTTTGGGGTCTTCTTCCATGGTCATTCAGACTCTCTAAACATGAATGATACCGAGTTTTCTTTCACTGGACTCATGAAATTAAACATTTAGAGACCCTCTTTTGGGAACGAACTCCTCCTCTCTCAGGTTCATAAAACATATGAGTTTGGACTTGTCATTGGCTGAGCTATACCGAGTGTTTGTTACCCTCTTTGAACTCGTAAAACCAAAAAGAGGCACTCATCATCCATGATGGGGAAAATGGGAAGGGAATCATTTTGCAAATAAATGGCAGTAGTTTTTCGTTACCTTTGAACATGGGACTTGTCTACATATCATTTCAGTCAATTGGGTATTCAACTCATCTCCATAATGATCCACTTTCATGAGTCATGCCACTCCTTTGATTCTGTCAAAAGAATGCATTGTCCACTGTCACACTGTGTGTTTGTCTGATTTAGTCATGCTGCCAAGTATTTTTCTGTGCCGCCTGATGTTCAAAGGGAAGTTGAAGAAGTTTACCTCTGCAGTCAAAACAATCTCTGTGTCAGTAATTTTGAGTCAGTCTTCTGGTTACTACATTCACATCATTCCAGAACTATATTCCGAGTTTCGTTTCGTCGATGTGGGACTCACGATGGCCCTCCTTTGAGAAGACTATTCCCGTCGACATCAGCTCATCATCCGGGAAATAGTCTTAGAAATAAAAACCTAGTACCTTGAGACCTATATGCCTTAATGACAGATCCTCTCTCTCTTGAAATAAGTTCACATTATTGACCTTTGATCCATAGAATCGACTGGGTGTTCGACATCAAGATATCTATTCATGCTCAGTAGATTGTACTAGGGTACCTTGGGAATCATTGACATCAATGATGATATCCCTCGCACTTGTTAACAGTTCACATCATTGGCTGGTAATCAAGTGGTTTCTACCATGTTCGACTTCAGATCATTGTAATCACATGGATAGAATCGTACTTTGNGTGCTCATTACTTTCCCTAGGTTGCGATGGATTTTTGTATATCTAGCATGGATCCACATTTGTATGGTCATGGCTATGCTCAAATTTGCATCTATATGACATAGATCTACGTTGTATGTCCGGTAGCTATGTCCAAGTTTGAGTCCTCTATCACATGTATCTACGCTGTATTCTAGTAGCCATGCTTGTTTATTCCTCTCATGGATCTGCCTTGTATTGGTCTATAGACATGAGTTGGTTACATGTGTGTATGAGTCAAAAATATTGATGTACTATAGATGCCTACTGGATGACATTCTCCAACCGAGCTGACATTTTCACCTCGAAGTGACAACTTGTTCTCTCAAAGCTCTCGCTTATCATATCCCTCTAAGTATCATGCTTTGGGGGGCATTCTGTTATACCCAAATCCTATAATCACCATGTGATAAGACCCTTAACTTCCATGTTTTCCCTTAATATCAGCACTTAGAGTGGAAACTTACTCTGTTTTTCAATTCTACTTGGAAAAACCCAGCACCATGATTTCCTTGTGGCCAATGAGTGGTACCTTGCTCAGCACCACTTGTATCCTGTTTTCAAGAAGTGGTGCCACCACCTATGGTATTTTGTCCAAAATCATTTCTAATCTAAACCGCTCTGTCATAAGAGAAGAAAAGCGGTACCCTGGGTAAAATGGGAAAAAGAGAAGTTTCTCGCGGCTTCTAGATCATAAGCCTCATGCCCTCCCTTATCCCTATCATTGTGGGTTAGTTTGAGCTCGAGATCCCCCATGGTAGGATCTAAGATCCACCTCAGCCACAATTCTCTCAACTATTCCTATCCATTGAGCCTTATAAATACAAGCTCATGTCCATAGTTGAGGGAGAGAACTATAGAGGTATTGTTATGCTATTGGATTGACCACTTAGCCCAAGTCATTGGAGAGCATAAAGAGAAAAGTTGGAGCTTATGGGGATAAAGTGTTTGTCTCATGGGGGGCTTGTCAACACTAAGGTAATGGTTGTAAGATTCTCCATACATCCTTAATGCAAAGCTGGTTTCTGTCCCACATTACTGTTGTTTTGATTTCACATGTACATGTTGTTAGATTCCTTGGTCACTAACATGGATAAGTAGATTATTTTCTAGTAGCTTTGATGTGTTTACATGTTTGATCTGTTTGCAGGTACATAGGTTCACAATCAAAGAAGTATTCCAGGTGTCTATGACATTCAGGGAAGTTCTTCATCCTTTGTCGTTCACTCATTTGTTCTGGATTTGAACCATTCAGACTAGAGGAACATCTTCTGTTCACAGAAGGTGCAATATTCCTAATTACACATACCCTTTTATAAATTTTGTGATAATATCTGGTGTGCCCCAATGTTGCTCTAAGAATATTCACATTCGTAGGTGGCAGTAGAATCAAAATGAGTGCAATATTTGCAGGGTCAATCAACAGCCCTTGCTTGCAAACAATATGACCCAACAACATCCCAAAGGGTGCATAGAAAATAAACTTCTTTAAGTTCAGCATGATTTGATGTTGTCAACATATTTCTAGCATCAGCCACAAGTTTTCCAAATGCTCTTTGATCAATCAATAAATTGTCTAGTTGTCCATGTAGACTTGTATAAATTTAGGAATAAAATCTTTGAATGCCGCAAAAACAACCCGAGAAAATATCGCACATGCGTTCTTCAACCCAAACGGAATTACTATGTACTAAAAATAGCCCCATTCGGTAAAAAAATTAGTTTTATGTCAATATTCCTTCACGATATTAATTTGTTGATAACCAAAAAACCAATATATGAAAGAAGACATCTCCTGAATTTCAACTCCTTCTAGCACTTCATCTATGAATGGTGTCAGAAATGGATCATGCATACATGCAGGGTTCAATTTCCTTAGATCGACACCGATACAAAATTATTTTGTTTTGTTGTCTTGGACCACCACAGGCCTGATCCATTCTAATTGTTCAAATGGCTCAATCATTCCATCATCCAACATCCTGTCAAGCTCAACTTTGACCCTCTTTTTGTATCGCAGATTCAAGTGATACGGCCTCGGCATTACTAGTTTTGCATTTGGATTTAATGGAATCTTCATCTCCTCTAAATTGCTGAGGATACCTTTCATCTCATAGAATTTGGTTGGAAATATAGCTTGAAATTCATGCAATTGATCTGTGATCTTTACCATGGTCTCTTCCTCCCAATAGTCCTCGACACTTGGAAATTTTGGGTTCTCCTCCATCCCAATGTTGAATTTTCTTATCTTCAATGGTTGGTTCATTGGGTCCATCGGTACATCTAGTGCTGAGACATATTGACTCCCCTCTATTTCTGGGATATTGATATTTCTTAGCTCATCATCATCCTCAGGTTCTCTAGATATCTTATAGAATTACCATCAGCATGTGGATCCACTAGATATGCGACTGGAACCACCTTCATCACCACATCGCAGATGAGCTATAGTGCATTATGGACATATGGATTGGCATCCATGAAGCTAAAGGTATGTGTAAAACAAACTTTTAGCTCCTGCAAAGTAGTTATTTCGTTGCGGAACTCAGCTGATATGTACTAATATCGTGGCATTTTATCCAGTGTGTGGACAAAGGAATGGACCCACTCATCCCTTGGTCACGATGAACACAAAGTATGACATTCAATAAGATGATCACTAGAAAAATTCTTCCCATTGTATCATCCAGCATGGTATATTTCCGCATCTCCAAACTGAACTATCACCATTCGTCGACACTACAACCATCTAGTGATCGATCTTTTATGGGTTTCCCACCAATGTGCTAGAGTATCTTTCAGGGCCTCCTCCAATGCCAACAATTGCTGTGGATATGACACATTCTCTTTTAACTCAAAAAGGAACTTGGATAACTTGGGAAATCCTTCATAAATGGGCAATTCAATAATCTCGGTCACGACATGACCTAGCGACTGCGTGACCAACCCGCACTTTCATACTGATACTTCATACATGTGACTCTTCCAGTTCTCTAATGCATCATCTGAATCAGAAGACACAGAGATAGAACTATTCCAATCGACTTCTCCATCATCATTTGGATGGATATAGTCTTCTAAGATATTATAAGCATGATCCCATCCCTTTACAAATTTATCTTTTATTGGCTCGATATACTTTCACCCTTCGCTTGGATCCATGGGAGCGATGAATCTGATGTCTTGATTTTCAAATGTCATCATCTACTTCTTAAAGTTTAATACTACCATACTATCATTCACCCGTCCAATCCCCAACAATGAGGGATAGGAGCCTCCACCTTCTACAACTTCAATTGCATCAAAATCAACGTATTTCTTCATACCTTCAACATCCACTACTAATTGCGACACACGCCGAATCGGTTGTACCTTGGTCTGATTTGTCAATTGGAGCTACATGGGAGACCATCCCAATGTTGGCCTTCCCATCTTTTGCCATGTCTATTTTTCCAGAATATTCACATATGAGCCAAGATCCAAAATAATTGAATCTAGATATTCGCTAATTTGAATGTTCATGCGCATCTCTATGCCCGTCTTTTTCTTATGCAAGGAATTCACTATGGAATCCTTCCGTTACTTCGAAGTTTGATGCAACAGGTTGTCAATTTCGGCAAGAGTATAGGGATCTCTTTCCAGCGACAAGAATCTCTCAAAGAAAT
Organism: Pseudotsuga menziesii; assembly: GCA_001517045.1. NCBI lineage: Eukaryota > Viridiplantae > Streptophyta > Pinopsida > Pinales > Pinaceae > Pseudotsuga > Pseudotsuga menziesii. The sequence continues at coordinate 165,233 of LPNX010752766.1, forward strand.
TATGCAAGGTACCATGCTGTCATGATGGTGCTGCCTCCAACAAAGAATCAAAAGTAGTGGGAATTTCATAGACAGGTGACATACCAGGATTTCTTCAGATTAGATCACGTGTTTGAAAGAATGTGTCCTTCTCAGCCTCAATATCGAATTGTACCTTCTTCTTTCGAGCCAACCGAATTTGCGGATGAAATCTATCTTCTCCTATCGTCACACCTCCATGAGTGACGACAGTGATGTCGACATCCTTTCTTAGGGGTTCTGTCGAGATCGTCGCAATTGTCAGCCCTTGATTCTTGTTTAGTGGTGGATTCATGTTCTGAGTTGCATTTTGGTTATGAACTGGAATATAGTTCTGACCCTGGTTCTACACTTGATTATGGTTTGGCAGCTAGTTATGCAATTGATTCTGGTTTTGTAGTTGATTTTTATTCTGCAACTAAGGAACATTTCCTTCCTACCATCTTGTGATCAGTTGTGGATAGTTCTTAATAGTGCGATCAATCATAGTATAATACGTACACGAACACTGTAATTGTGGGAAATCCCTCTAATAGTGACCAAATACACCACAATTATAACATTGGACAGGTTTGAAAATGCCACAATTATAACATTGAACACTGTAACTATGGGATTTAATGGAATCTTCCTCGCCCTCAGAATCCTCCGTGCCACTGATACTGCAGCTCAGTCAACTTCTACTACAGGGGATTCGACTGTTAATCAACATATTGTGCTGACTGGACGTACTGTGGCTATAGTAGAGCCATTGACATCTGATTTTACTATGACTAGGGCACCAACTGCGGCTGCGGCGCCAACTGCAGTTATGGTGCTAACTATGGTTGCAGATGCGGTGGTATAAAATTCATCTACGATGGTTGTACATACGGTGGTGGTGGTGTTCATACCATCTGTGGCTACGGTTTTGGTTGTGGTACTTCTCCTTTCACATAGTATGAGTCATATTTTATTTCCTGCAGTAGGTCATATGCGTGGTAGTCTTTATCTTCGCCCAACAGATTGACAAAATCAGTAGTATAGGTTTTTCAGCTTCGTCACCATATTTTTCATGTATCCACATTCTTCATGTCAGTGCCCTATACTTGACAAATGTGACACCATGGTACACTTCCACAGCTCAATGGGTTCGGTGCCCCTCACAAAATATAATTTTGGAAATCAGGACAAGTATATTTGGTATGTCCATCTATGCGACACCGAGTACACCAAAGGTATTTGCGATGCTCTTTACCATTCTTTATATCTTACAACTAAACCATCAAGTTCTCTGGCTGTGCCTAAATCTGGTTCATACTAGCTGCACTTTCTCCAATGGGAAAATCTTCCAACTCCATCGCGATCTCCAGAACCTCGCTCTATGTCACAATATTCTAAAGCATCAACGGTTGCCTGATATGAGATACCAGTGTTGTAATGAAATTTTCTTTATGCTCAACATCACTCATCTTGAAACTGAACCTCGCCATCAATGTTTTGAATATTTGGTCAAAATACCATATGGTTTCATTAGGATATCACTTAATCTACTTCAATTCTATAATGTACTAGGCTTCATACTTGTGTTTTCTGAATTCTTCAATAAGTCCTTTCATGATCTCCGCCAATGTCTTTGGAGGGGTCCCCATAGGAACTTATATAAATTTCATTTACCAATCTAGTGCACAACTCTGAAGAGTGGTCAGCAGTTGGTCCATCTTGACATCATCATCTACAACTTGCCTGACAGTGTAGACTGCCTCACATAGAAACCAATACTGCTCGGGATCATGAGTCCCGTTTCCATGGAAAAAATGTAACTTCATGTCATCGCCTACCATCTGGGGCCTTCTTCCTAAAGACATCGATCTTATATTAGAATTTCTATAGCACTTTGGACAAGTCGACGTGGAACTTTTGTTTCTTCCTTAATACAGAGTGGTGCATGGAGGCGTGGGCACATTGATGTTGGGGGTTGATTTTACTGCTATCCTTGGCGTAGCCTGGTCATCCTCTTCGTCAATGTAGAGTTCCTTTGTCTTGTGTGGTATTCCTTCGTGGTCTTATGTTTCGATCGTAGCAGGACCTTCCCTAGTCCTCTACCTCTTCTCCTGTCGAAACCTTTCTCCTCCCCCTATAAGACCACTTTCTTCCTCAGCTTCCCTCATAGTCTCGTCGAAACTTGCACCCATATACCCATTTATTCTTCCATTTGTCTCCCCCCTTTTATCATGGTATCCACAACCTCTACACACCATAGGTCTACTACTCAAGGTGCATCTTCAGTAAGCCTTTTTCACAAACAAGCATCTTGATTGACAATTGTAGGGATAATAAGAATCTACCTCTCGATCCGTTCAAGATTACCCTTTCTTCTTTGCTGTAGGATTTGGTAGTATCAACTATGAACTTGGTAGTATAGCCTTCTAGGATGCTATCCAACAAGACTTCAATAGCCCACGATGCCCTATTATCGGTCTCCTGCAATTCCTGGATCAACTCAGGGGTCCAGGATGTCGGCTCACCTCCTTGAAATTTTTTCTTGCGATACGTAAATCATTCCAACCAGTCATACAAGATGATCAAGAATTTAGAAAATAAATATTTGTTTGGAGCGTCTTGTATGTGCTTTACCACCCTTTCTTGTTGGATTCCACATGTCCTCCCCTAGTCGCAACTAGTTCTCGACAACATAACCATTTTTTAGCACAAACCCAACCAACAAAACCCAGTCGACATGGGTTCCACTCTATCGACCCTCAAGCCACCACGATCTCCTTGAGCACTGGCCCAGACAAGTTTTACCCCATCCAGCAACACCTGCATAATGGATGAGTTCTCACCCAAGGCATTCAAGGGAGAGCTTTTGAAACCAATTTTCCATAGAATAGGAGAGGAAGATGTCCATATACCTATTTACCCAGCATTGTGCAACATAAACAGATATGATTACTTATCAACATTCACAGGGCATTGTACTTAGATAGATCATGGTATTCAGTCATAACAGATTTCAACATATTATTGTGTAAAACAGATCTAACAAGATATCATCATTTAGAACAAGAAAACATCGCATCATAGATCCATATCACAGATTCACATTTCATGCATCAAGGGTTCACAAAAAACAACAAAACAGTAAAGCATAGAAAATGTAGCGATTCAGATCAACTTCCTCTTATCATATTCTTTTTGCAAAAAACAACAGATCCTTCAAAGAAGTTACAATTCACCAAGTACTCTCCAATTTCTCTCTTTCAGTCTCATTCAGATGTTTTTGACACTTGCAATTCTACTTCTATTTATAGGATTGCACCTTTACACTCAAGGTCCACTTGGAGGAATTCCTAACTAAATCTTAACTGATTCTACAAAATCATGACCAATATCCACAAAATATGGTCAAAATACAAAAAGGTGACACAAAATATGAAAAATATTCTAATTTCCTCTTTGCATGATATTCTCCACTTGTGCGGTGTCTTTTTTCCTTATGCAACATCCAAGATGCTGTGCAGCTGTTTTTTCCCAAAACCCCTGCCAACAGTCAGGTTGTTCCTACTGCACAGATATTCAAAGCTACGCATGGTGTTGAGGATTTGGGATTTGGTTCAACAACTATACTTCTCAATTATATTCCACCATGGAAATATGATGCTCCCAATGTGGTCATTCTCAAGAATGTCAAATATCCACTAGTCAAGCTAACCATCCTATGAGGCATGCATGTGACGGTGGATATCATACCAAATTTTAAGAAGTTGACATTTACGAACCATGACTTGAGGAAGTTCCCTGAACTTCAAAGTACATGAATTCAATGCAATTAGTAGAAGGAGGGCCTATTCAGTTGGTTCATATGCTCTCAACTCGTGGTTTGGAGAAGTCGTGCATTCTATCACTCATGTACATGCCCAATTTCAACCGCACTGTTGAGGTTAACAAGTGCATGAAGAAGATGCTGGTATGTTTCCATTGGGGATGTCTATGGTAGGATAACCACATTTAGGTTGATTTTGACTTGATTTCTTCCAAAGCTATATTTCCCAAGGAAGGAGTTGATCCAACACCATTCTTTTCTAGAAAATATCAGGACACGATCCTCGTCACTTGAATGAAAGAGAAGTACAATCTTACTCGAGATAAGTGGGTATTTACTATTGCTTCTATTAATTACCAACGTGTCCGATTTGGCTCCAAAGTGTTTTCTAGTAAGTTTCTATGAAAGGTGCAACTGAACGAGTGCACTGCTAGTACCATTTCTACAATCTAGGAATGTACTATTGTAATATCCCTGATATGATATCAGATCAGGATTTCAACTCTTATGCAAATTTGATAAAAAATCTAAATGAAAATTTGCACTTAATTAGTCATCTCTTGAAACTAGGAAAATAAGGGAATGTTGCTGATACTTTTGTAAATAGGGAAGAAAGCCGATGGGAGAAATCAAGGAAAATTTAGTACAGATAAATTATATTCCCTAACACATTTAAATCAGGTACCATTTAGGTTTCAAAATCAGCTTTGCTGAAACCTACTCTCATGCTTCTGTGTCACCCAATCGTGCAAGTAAGAAGAACTTTCAAATACAATAAAACAAGGATTTTTTCAAGGTTCATAGGTGTTTTTATACTATTAATAAGCCTTAAATTAAGTTTCATATAGTCAAAAATAGTTTCGGACTGATTTGTGGCTGTTGGGAATGATTTGGGGAAAACTAGTAGTTTTTCCTCGAGGAGACCGTGCGTAAAGAAGGTTGTCCAAAAAAGTTAAGAAATCAATGAAATACATGTATAATATTTTGTATTTGTTTTTATATGTTTTAACTTCCCACACCTTCTTTCGGAATGGAATTTAGATGCATAAAACTTCCAGAATAAAGAAAACTGTAAAACTAGTAGAATTTCCCTAGTCAACTAGCACGGATGTGAAAAAATGGATGAATTTCGAAACATGTTGTATTCATACCTACTAATTAAGTTTTATAGAGACTAATATATCATTTCTTAACACATCATATCATATAATACTACTTCCATGGACATTGGTTCATTCTTATTACATTAAACTGTCAAAAACTCCATTAGATGGGCACATAAATCTCTTCTCATGAGAATTTTAACATGGAAGATCTATGGGAAAGAATATTACTGTCATATATATATCAGAAGGATTAAATATCAGCTACATAATTTGAGATGAATTTTATGGGATCCCCCTTAACTCAAAGTCACGTGCAATAAGCTATAAGGGGAGAGAGATAAGAAGGTGAATCGAAATCTTGGGGCACATCTCGCAAGAGACTGAGGCACACCACTTAGTAAGGGAGAATTATATTCATCAACACCAAAATAATCATAGACCAAAACTTATAAATGGATTTGGAAGCACCCTTAAATAAACCTTGAGTTACTTGGGTGACTTGTTGAGAAAGTCCTTCACATGTTGAGCAAGTTGCCACTTGCTAAAACCTAACCCTAGCCATGAAGTCTCCCTCCATGAGGAAAATATAAAGTAAGAGTATTAGGTGATGTTTAATTTTATTGCTTTCATTCCAAAATAGAAACAGTTACGTTCCCTCCTTCACCCAAAGGATTCCTTCTTTGTGTCTGACTACTTTTTCTCCACTTTCGTATTTTGAAAATGGCCTTGCTTTTCCTGCTTTTGACAGTTTCTATATTTTTTATGATAGATTTCTTTTCTGGAATTTTATATCTTTTGGATTGAGTTCCTTTTTAGAATTTCCTTGATCTGCTTGAGTGTTTCCATTTTTCCATCCTAGGAAAGTTTCCTAATGCACACTCCTAACATGGCACTCATTTCCACATGTCATTATTTTCCAAATTAATTAAATAATTACATAAAAATGATCCATAAACACATTCAAGTTACCTTCAAGGGAGGGACATGACAATCCTCCCCTCCCAAGTCTTCTTTTCCTCAAGCATAAGTACTCTAGAGTGCTTCAAAATTTGTCCACCATGTTTTTGCTGCACCACTCTGATCATAGTCGTTTCTCCAATGACCACTTCTTTCAACAAAATTTTCAATTGTGTTAAGGTAACTAAGTAGAATATTTGGATCCCAATGCTTCCTCTGCAAGGATCCAAATGTTACTGCCCCTTTTGGGAATATGCCATTCCAAAGAATGACAGGGTCCCATGGTATTATCTACCCCCTTCCAAATATTAGTAACAACAATGAAATTTTATCATCGTAGAGGATCAAAATGAGGATGTGGAAATCATACCACCACAATGACAATTGATCACTCCCCATGACAAACTGAATATCTTTGAGACTCTCCCACCCAGCATGGAACTTCTTAGTGTGGGACCACATCATCTTGAGCCTCTTTAAAGTATGAAAATCCATGTGTAAGCTATCACTAGAACTCACATCACTATTTCTATGAAGACACAGGTGGTTATCCTATGCCCCTTAATGTATACTGAAAGCATCGTATAGTATTCATACATGCTCATGTCACTTCTCATACAATTTTTCTAATGTTTCTAATGTCTCTCGATTGATGCAAGCTGTTACACCCAAATCTCGTCATCAACATGTGATAAGATCCTAAAACATCCATGTTTTCCCTCATTCCCAAATCTTGAAGTGAAAACCTTGTTTCAAATGTCAAATTTGCATATAAAAACCTAGCATCGCTTCTAGCCTTAATCTTAGAAGTGGTACCTTCTTCAGCACCACCTAAGTTTTGTTGAAGATAGGTGGTGGAACCACCTTTCCTCTTCGTTTGAAGAACAGTTCTGTCTAACACCTCTCTATCATCAAGGAGGAGGAGCAGTGCCCTTGGTAAAAAGTGAAAAAGAAACACTTCACGAAGCTTCTAGATCAAAAGCGTTGTGGTAGGCCTTATCCCTATTCACCTAGGTCAGTTGAGCTCAAGATCCATGCTTTGGGGATCTCCTATCCACCTCACCCACTAAAATATCAACCATCCCTATCCATTTGAGGCTTATATAAATAGGCATATACCCCATGGTTGAGGAGAGAGAAAATTCATGCTGCCATTTTGAAATTCTAGCCTGATCCATTAAGAGTGAGCATAGAGGAGCAAGTTGGAGCTATTGGGGATAAGACATCTATTTTGTGGAGGAGTGCATCAACACTAAGGCACAGGTTATAAACTCTTTCATTATTTATCAATGCAAATTTGGCTTTCTTCCCATATAACTTGTCATGTATAATCTTGCATGTTTATTATTGAATTCCTTAGTCACCAATATATATTTATAGATAATGCTTCGGTACTTTTTATCTTTTGTGTTTGATTAGTTTTTGTAGGTATCTTCTTGGAGGTATTTTTCCATAGGTGAAGGGCCGCATCAATCTCTAAAGATTGTATTCCAGGTGTCTGTAGCTTCTAGGATAATTCTATCATCCTTGTTTTGACTTATTTGTTCTCGATCTGAACCATTCATACTAGAGGAACATCTTATGTCTGCTAGAAGGTGAGAAATTCCTGACAACACAAGAACGATATTTACCCTCTAGAGTACACATGTCAATCATGTATCTATCCACCCAATTAGTGGAAAAACTACTTGCATGTTGAATGATTCAAGTGGGAATAATTCAACTACCATTGATTCACTTGTCAAACGAAATGGGTTGTCCATCAATCCCTCAACTAGAAGAGTGGGAGTATCATGCTCCTTGTGTGGCATCAACAGAAAAAATCCTTTCACCCAATTTTCATCCCAACATAATGTGGCTGAAATAGAAGTGTGGGATGAAGAATTGTGAACCAACTCCCTACAGCACTCATCCATCAATATAATTGATGCACAACTTCCTCCATTGGTTGGCTTAGTAATAGTGTGATCATGTGCCTCCTCCAAAACTGTATAACACTTTCCTAGAGGCAAATCATAACCTCTTAGGAACCATGTTAGTTCTTTCTCTTCATCTTGATTGACCTCAAGCTCCTCAAGAAAATGCAATCATCATGCACCTGATGTGAATGTGTATGGGAGGTATATAATGGTTGCAAAAAAAGTATTTTATCTTATTCATATGTCAAGACAATGACAATCCCAACAAAAAATTTATTGCAAAAATAAAATGCTCTACCTCCCAAGGTCTTCGTTCCAAAGGTGTCTCTATCCACCCAATCAATGGATAAATAAGGAATTTTATTTTTTGATCCATATGTTATGTGATCAACCATCTTTTTGATAGATAAGAACACTTAATCCTTCCTCACAATATCAATGAGTGCTTGGAAAACATTTTCTTCCTCATATATTTTCTCAAGCATATGTAAATTTGCTCCTTCCTCATGGATGTCCTCCACATGAGGTCCCTTCAACACACCCAAAGTAGGTCCTACCATGTGGAGATGATTCTTTTCCATACAATATGTGGGGTGTGGTACATTCAAATCCCTTTGAATTTGATCATTTTGCAACCTTGACTCTTGAATGGATTCTTGGGTTCTCTTCAAGTAATTATATGTAGCCTCCCATTTACTATGGATACTTTTAGACTCTTCTGTTTCTTTCTTGGATGAAAAACAGTACATTTCAGGCACCATGAGGAGATGATCTTTGTCATATATTAATTCCATATATCTCTCCTTCATCTTGGCCATTCCTTCTTTATTTTTTATGCACTCTTATAGAAAGGCTTCTCCTTCCATCTCTCCTCGAAAATATTTCCAATAACATCTTGCTACCAAGGCATTGATGTCAACAAGGTTGTTCATGGATGCCATAAGAAATCATGTTTGTCATCCCTTAGTGATCCAATCAACTGATGCGGCTCACAAATAAGATCCTACACTTATTTTTATTCTTGTAATATATGACATATAAGACAAATCTTCTTGTGGCATGGATCCACAACAAAAAACTCATTCTCAACATACAAGTCATCCTTTGAATTTTCTACAAAATCACTTCCATGATGTGAAGTGGAGGGTATATTTGAAGGTTGGAATGACATGTGATATTTACAAAAATAATAAAGCACCTCATTCATTTTCATTTCATCTTCATATTCATCATGATGCAAAAGAGTACAAAAATATGAACCGTGTTCATCCCTTTGCATCAGATTTTTCTCCTTCAAATTTTCTAGTTCACACCCAACTGAAGGGGGCTTGTCTTTCACTTCATTTCGAAGTTCAAATGATGATTTCATATATGATATATTTTATTCTTTTGGATATGATACAAAATATCCCTTATCACCATTGACACTATCACCCTTCTTTGCACTGATTTTCTGATCACTAACAAAGAAGCTAGGAGTGAATTCATCTCCCTCACAATTGACCTTCATTTTGTAATCGTCATATGCAAGTGAAGTATTTTCATCCTCCCATGGATTATATGGATGTAATTAAATATGGATTCTGAAAAAATCAGAACCTTTATCATACATGTTATTCATCTTACCCTCGTCATGTAGAGATACTATGGTGTCCTACTCCTCCACCAAATTCTCTGGGTCACACCCACGTGATGTGGCCTTGTCTTATTTTTTGTGTAAATATGATTTGTGTACTTCTTTTATATCTGATCCAAAATATGTCTCACCATCCATACATGAACCAACATATTCATCAATGATATGGAGATCACCCACAAAGAAGCTTGAAGTGCATTCATCTTCAAATTCTTCTCCTATGCAACCACCTTGTGGTGAATTGCACTTCACCTTATGGATCTCTGTCTATACTTCATTTATCCTTTTATTCAAGGACCTTGAGGCTTCTCCATCTTGAGTGGTACTCAAATGACATATTTTGGAAGCTCCTACTGCTTTGACAAGCATATGGCTTTGATGAATCTTCCCTTTTGGGTCCTCTTTTGGCTCTAGGTGGAAACCATCTAGTCCCCACTTTCTTACACACTTCATCAACCATCTGTGAAATAATTTTCATGTTTTCCCCATAGTAGGGATCTCTAAATAAATTCTATATCTCAAGAGTACAATAATATAGAAAATATAAGACCTCCCTTTTCTATTCTTTTAAAGCACGCTATTCCATGAAATACTGGAAAGATCCCTTGGAGTTTTTTCCCTTGAACATTTGATCACCATTGCTTGTAGATTTCTACCAAATGGATTCATCATAATATGGAAGTAATAAATAATCAACATCATCCCTACTAAATATACCTGAGGTACTGCATCATGGATCTTCATAGTCTTCTTCTTCATACTGCTCAAGGTCTTCTCCAATCACTGATAGGAGCCTCATAGTTGCAGCTCGATTTAGTGATTTGCAAAATTTATTCATTGAGATATTACCTTCCACAAGGGTGGAGGAAATTTCTCTGATACTATTGTAATATCCATGATCTGATTTCATATCAGTATATCAACTCTGCTGCAAATTTGATAAAAATTCTAAAAGAAAATTTGCACTTAATTAGTAAACTCTTGAAGCTAGGCAAATAAGGGAATGTTGCCGATAATTTTGTAAACAGGGAAGCAGGATGATGGGATAAACCAAGGAAAATTTATTACAGATAAATTATATTCCCTAACACATTTAATTCAGGGACTATTTAGGTTTTGAAATTAGCTCCACTGAAACCTACTCCCATGCTTCTGGGTCACCCAATCCTGCAACTAAGAAGAACTTTCAAATCCAATAAACCAGGGGTTTGTGCAAGGTTCAGAGGTGTTTTTAGACTGGTAATAATCCTAAAATTAATTTTTATATAGTAAATAATAATTATGTACTTATTTTGGGTTGGTGGGAAAGATTTGGGAAAAACTAGCAGTTTTGTCCCGCGGAGACCTTGCATAAAGAAGGCTGTCTAAACAAGGTATGAAATCAACAAAATAATTGTATGAGGGTTGGTATTGGTAGTGGTGTGTTTTAAATTCTCACAACAACTTTCATATTTGAATTTGGATGCATAAAACTTCAAGAATGAAGAAAACTGTAAAACTAGTAGAATTTTCCTAATCAACTAGCAAGGGTGTGCAAAAATGGATGAATTTCGAACCAGATTGTCTTAATACCTGATAATTAAGTTTTAAAGAGACTAATACATGATTTATTAACACATAATATCATCTAATACTGCATCCATTGACATTAGTTCATTCTTATTACATTAAATTGTCAGAAACCCCACTAGATTGGCACATAAATCCCTTCTCATGAGAAATTTAACTTGGAATCTCTATGGGACAGAAGATTACTGTCATATACAGATAAGAAATATTAAATATCATCTACAAAATTATATTCAAACTTGATGGGATCCTTCTTATCTCAAATTCACCTGCAATAATGTAGTGTCGATTCACAAGCTATGCGTGCGGATGTAATGGAATGGGGTTTTTGGAGATATGTTTGTAAGTTGTGTGCACATAACAAAGTGTTTGAGACATGACTCATATCAAATGAAGATCGCTTTTGCGGTTTTCTCCCATATGGGTTTCCACATTAAATTCTTTGTGTCAAATGTTGTATGCTCATTTTCGTGTGATGTTTCATGATTTGCTGCAACTGATAATATGTTTATTTATGCATAAGTAAATGAAATGATAATTCCCGCACGGGTGTGGCTCATTGGTGGTTCAGTTGTTAGGAAGTCACTTGTTGTAAATTGGAGGTCACGATATCAATCCCACTCAGGTTTACATGTGTCTCACGTCTTGCAGTGGGTGTGGGGCACCTATGGTTATAGTGGTAGTGGGAATGGATCCCTAGACCCCGTGTCACACGAGTACTAGTCCAGCCCCAGTTGTCAATTTCCCTAGTTAAAAAAAAATGAAATGATAATTCTCTAATGAGTTGGTGAAAATGATTAATATTGTATTGAGTTAGAATATTTTATTGTTTTAGTTGTACATTGATGATGATTTATCTATCAGCACTGTTGGGTTATTTGTCGGGTATTAGCATAGAAATATCCCCTTCTAGCACTGCACAAACCTAGTTCCTACAGTCCCTATAGGTATCTCGGGTGAGAATTCACTTGTGTTACAGGTGTTGTTGATGGGTTTATGCCCTATCGGGATGGTACCTTTGGTTTTGTTGGTCGAGTTGGAAGGTTGAACCTAGGTTAGTCGAAGTGAACCAACAGTTCCTACTATTGGGTGGAAAATTGCTCTTACACGACCAGTTGCTTGGATATGTGTTGTTTAAAGATAAGTACTTTTGTGTATTTGAATGTGAAATGATTTTAAATGGTTCCTAAAATGTTTATACTTGCATATGAATGTTCATTGTGTGTGGATCAATTTATTTTCCATTGTGTATGTTTATGTTCTGCACACATTTTATTTCTTATTAAGTTAATAAATTGGGTTTGGGATGAAATTGAAGGCCCCAAATCCATATAGTGTCCCCTCCCGATGGTGAGATTGGGTGAGTGGGACATTACAAAATAACCATTTTTAATCCACAAAAATAATTAGTTATAAGTTAAAGCTATGGGTTTATGGACCAAAACCCTCCAGTTACAATAACCATTTACACTTTGAACAAAAAAAACAAGTCATGCGTTCGAGCCATGCTGAAATATTGTAACTTCAAACGTTATTCTAAATGTATTTTACTAATGTAACCCAAGGGAGATGTTATTATTCCTCCTTCGAGATGTTACTATTGCATTTGGTCATCATAGAGTCATGAGGTAAATCCTCCACTTTAATTTGGGTCATCAGTACCCTAATGAATAATATAAAATATTGGTTTGAGTCTTCCTAGGTGAAGTCGGCCCAGACAGTTTAGTGAAGCTGACTTGTCTAGGGTAAAATTTAGTTGACGTAATGTGTATAAATAGAGGAGTTTTGTTTCTCATTATAACACAGACTCACTCACTTGTGTAGCGCATAGGAGAGAGAGAGAGACAGATCAACAAGGAGGATAATACCTATTTTTGGGGTTATATATTATACATATTATATAGAGGAAGTTTTGTTGGGTTTTCTTCCCCTTGAGGGTTTCCCGGGATAAATATTGTGTCTATATTGTTAGTGTGTTTCTTTCAGTGACTATGCATATTCTACTATTGTGAATTTGGATTGAACATGTTGATGTAATTGTAACTTCAGAATGTATTCACTTGTATGTATTATGTATTGTACCCTGGTGTTCCTATCAGGAGAATTAGTAATGTAATCAAGTCATGTCATACCCCGATGTTCCTATTGAGAGAATCAATAATGTAAAGAAATCATGTAAACTCATAGAGGGTAACCTTCTTTATTGATCAAGCATTAAATTCCCCACAGTTGTGGGGCACTAGGGTTACTTGAATCTCCTAGAGAAGTCAGCCCTCGTGAGTTAATCTCAAGTCAAAAACTAGTATAAATAGAGAGTGAGCCTCTCTATTTATCAAACAGACACTCACACTCACTTGTAGCGCATAACTGAGAGAGAGAAGAAGCTGGGACAAGAGAGAAAGAGAAAGTTGGTGTCGGGAGATCATCTTTGTATCTTTGGGTTTTACTTTTGGTGCTTATTCTATCTCTGAGGAAGTTGCATGGTTTTCTCCTTTATGGTTCCCTCGAGGAAAATATTTGTGTCCATTGTCTATTGTGATTGATTTTTGTGCTTGTTATTCTCTCAGATAAGATCCTAAGATCATATAGCTTAAATGATAAAAATCTAACATGGTATCAAAGCTAACCTGAGAAGAAGAAACTATGCAGCTGCTGAAGCTAGGGCTTCCTATTTTTTGGATCTCTCTCAACAGATCGTTAGCAAAAGGAGGCTAGGCTAACTCTCCTCTATAGGGCACATATTTCTGTCGAAGTAGAATTTGATTTTTAGGATTTCATTTTTTGACTCGACACTATAGTGGGAAATTAGGGATTTCCACAAAAGTGGAATTTTTGTGTGATCCCATGCCACGATTGATCCCCTCCACAAAATCGAAGTTTAGAGATTAAAATTGAAGTTTTTGGTTGGGTAGAACTCTCGAAATTCAAACCCTAATCTGCTCCTGAACGAGAAAACCAGCTCTGCAGAAATCTAGCTCTAGATTCAGTTCAGACATCTTAAACTGATAAGATATAAATATTTTGTATTTCCATTTGAGGTTCTCTATTAATATGTCTCATCATACCAAGCTTGATGAAAATCTTGAGGGAGTTGACAACTTTGAAGCATGGAAGCATAGGATCTCCCTGGTCCTGGAAGAAAATGAATTGGACTCCTACATAAGTGAAGAGGTTCCAATTCTAGAGGGAGATGAGGCTAAGGCCTTACACAAAAATAAATTGTTCATGGCTAAAAGTATTATTACTGATTCAATCAAGGACTAACTTATACTTCAGGTGTCCTTTGTATAAACACCCAAAGAGATGGTGTATGTCCTGACCAAGTTGTTTGAAGGGAAGAACATAAATCGAAAGATGACTATGAGAAATCAATTGAAGAATGTGAAGATCCAGAATGCGAAGACTATACAATCTTACTTTACAAGGGTCTCTTAGATCAAGGAACAAATTGAAGCAATAGATGAATATGTAGAGAATGTATAGATTGTGATTACCACCTTGAATGGTCTCCTCAGAGCATGGGACTCCTTCATTCAAGGGATCTGTTCCAGGAAGAAACTAATCAAGTTTAGCATACTGTGGGAATAATGCTCACAAGAAGAAGCTAGAGAAGAAAAGATGGGAAATGAAGATCAAGCTCTCATAGTACAATCCAAGAAGAGAAAAACAAACCATCACCAAGGTAAGAACTCTCATCCTAGAAGTTCTAGAAAGAATCTATCTAAATTTAGATGCTTTACATGTGATGAAAGAGGACACTATGCTATAGATTGTCCTAGGAACAAAAATGGCTCTCACAAGAAGAAGGGAAACAATAAAATACATCATGCTAACACTACAGAGGATGATGAACCTCCTAAGAAGAGAATCAAGCAAGAAAGTGATGATTCTTCAAGTGATGAAGAATATGTTCTGATCTCTACCCTCATGGGAATTGTCTCACATGGAAGCAATGATTGTCTTATAGATAGTGGTGCTTCCAAACACATGACAGGATTTAAGGAATCCTTTGTGAGACTATTAGAACATGAATCACCCCACAAGGTGAAACATGGTGATGACTAATAATATCCAATAAAAGGTAGTGGTGAATCCTTCTACAAAATAGACTCTAGAAAGTCTATAAAGATGAAGGATGTCCTATTTCTACCAGGACTAAAGAAGAACCTTCTCTCCATATCTGCATTGGATGCAAAAGGCATGAGGGTTTCATTTATAGATGGCCAAGTCCTCATGTGTCCAAAAGGAAATACTATTGACGATGCAGTAGTAATTGAGGAACAAGAGGAAGGACTATACAAATTGAAGGGCCAACCAAAACAATCTTTGGTTAATGACTCAGTAGAACCAAATGAACTATGGCATAGAAGGCTTGCACATGTGCACTACAAGGCACTACCACTTGCAAGAAAAGCTGTTGAAGCTCTTCCATAAATTCAGGAAAAACATGAAGGTGTATGCAAAGGATGTGCGAAAGGAAATAACACAAAGAAGACATTTTCAAGTAGCGAGATCAAGGAAAAAGGAATCTTGTAAATCATCCACTCCGATGTATGTGGTCTAATGTCATCCAATTATCTAAGTGGTTATGTATATTATGTTTCTTTCATTGATGATTTTTATAGGATGACATGGATATACTTCATGAAGAACAAGGATGAAGTATTCAGAAAATTCAAAGAATTCAAAACCGTGATTGAGAACCACACAGAGAAGAAGATCAAGATCTTTCAATCAGATAATGGCAGAGAATTCACATCAAATGAATTAAAAGAATTATGTATAGATTTAGGGATTAAGAGGGAGTTGACCACTCCATATAATCCACAACAGAATGGGGTTGTGGAAAGAAACAATAGAATAATCATGGAAGCAGCAAGGGCAATGCTTCATGATCAATACCTTCCTATGCATCTATGGGCAGAATCTGCCAGAATAGATTTTTATGTACAGAACTGTACTCCACATAGAGTACTCAAGAAAAATACACCTGAAGAATTATTTTCCAACAAGAAACCAAGTCATTCATCTAAGAATATTTGGCTGTCCATTGTACATACACATTCCAAAAGAAAAGAGGACAAAGTTAGATCCTTCAAGAAAGAAGGGTATATTTGTGGGACACTCCAAGAACTCGAAGGCTTATAGAATATAATTCCCAGGATTCAAGAATATCGACATCAGCAGAGATGTAACATTTGATGAAGACTTAGCTTACATCAAGTCTAGAAAAAGACCCGTTGAAGACTCTGAAGAATCGGAAGTACCTATAATTCGCAATACAACTATGAACGAATCAACTCGTGAAGAAAATCGAGGAATGGAAGAACCTCAGGAACCAATAGATCCACCTCAAGAGAATAATCCTCACAAGAGGAAACCTTCATGGGTACGAGAGGATATCGAAGGTGCAGAAAGAAATGGGGATCCAGAATAAATGAACAGAGAAAGAAAGAGAACTAGGTCCTACTTTAGATATGTATCCTTATTATGTGACAACATCGATAAAGAACCTTCCAAATAGGAAGAAAGAGCAGAGAAGGAACAATGGAAGGATGCTATGATTGAGGACTACCAGTTGATCATGAAGAATAATGTCTAGGATGTTGTCCCAAGACCAGGGGGGAAGTCTATTGTGACTTCCAAGTGGATCTACAAGAACAAGCATGCTGCAGATGGTAGCATAGATAAATATAAAGAAAGATTTATGGCTCGTGGTTTCTCCCAGAAAGAAGGAATAGATTATGAAAATACTTTTGCACCTGTAGCTAGATACACTTCTGTCATATCAGTACTTGCTCTGGATGTAGTCATGAAATGGAAGGTACACCAGATGGAAGTCAAGACTGACTTCTTAAATGGTGTAGTAGAAGAGGAAGTGTATGTGGAGCAGCCACTTGGTTTTGAGACACGTGACAGGGAGACTCATGTGTGAAAATTGAAGAAATCCCTGTACGGTTTGAAACAGGAACCCCGGACATGGTACGAAAAAATTGACAGCTTCATGACTAGCTTAGGATTTACCAAGAGTAAAGCAGATTCCAACCTTTACTACAAGGTTGAAGAAGGGAACCCAATGATGTTCCTATTGTATGTAGATGACATGTTTTTAACAGGTGCATATGGGTTGATTTCAGACATAAAGAGGAAGCTAGCTACTGAGTTCAAGATGAAGTACTTGGGTATGATGCACTACTTTCTAGGCATGGAGGTCTGGCAAAATGCGGATGGAATATCCTTGGGACAAGGGAAGTATGCAGTAGAGATCCTGAAGAGATTCAAGATGATGGACTGCAAGGCCATGACCACACCTATGGCATCAAACCTGAAGCTATTGAGTGATGCTTCATCTGATTTGATTGATGCTACGATGTATCGTCAGATGATTGGGTCCTTGATGTACCTGACAACTATGAGACCAGATATTTGCTTTGCTGTGAACACATTGAGCCAGTTCTCGACAGATCCGAGACATGTTCACTTGAATGCTGCAAAGCATATTCTGAGGTACCTGAAGGGTACAGTTGATTATGGGCTCAAGTATCAGGAAAATAAAAATATTAACCTGGAAGATTATGTGGATTCAGATTGGGCAGGAAGTTCCATTGATAGGAAGAGCACTTCAGAGTGTTTCTTTAGTATGGGATCAGGTGTGATATCGTGGTTTAGCAGGAAGCAATATTGTTTTTCACTGCCTACAACTGAAGCAGAGTATGTTGCAGCTTGTTCGGCTAGCTGTGAGGAAGTGTGGCTTAGGAAGCTATGATTTGTTTGATCTCCAATTGGATGCTACTTGCATATATTGCGACAACTAGAGTTGTGTGAAGTTGTCAAAGAACCCAGTGTTCCATGACAAGTCGAAGCATATCGAGATCAAACATAACTATGTCGGGGATATGGTGTAGAGAGGAGTAGTGAAGCTCCAGTATGTTGTGACAGAGTAGATAGTTGATGTGTTGACCAAACCATTAGATAGAGTGAAGTTTGAGTAATTCAGCGAGAATCTTAGTGTTCTCGAGATCGAGGTTCCCTCCAAAGGGAAGTGATGATTCTATGAGCCTTTCTTACATGGTTGATGTGTTCATCCCATGGTAATATATAAGTGTTGATCCTTTCTGACATGGTTGATGTGTTCATCCCATGGTCAGATGTGAGTGTTGAGCCCTTCTAACATGGTTGATGTGTTCATCCCATGGTCATATGTGATTGTTGAGCCTTTCTTACATGGTTGATGTGTTCATCCCATGGTAAGATATAAGTGCTGAGACTTTCTTACATGGTTGATGTGTTCATCCCATGGTAAGATATAAGTGTTGGGTCTTTCTGACATGGTTGATGTGTTCATCCCATGGTAAGATGTGAGTGATGGGCCTTTCTGACATGGTCGCTATGTGTTCCTCCCATGGTCATAATAAGTGCTGAAGAATATGAAGACCTACATGGAGACTAGGCCTACAACTAGCATGAGAAAAAGGGTTGGCTCTGTAGAACTTCTTGTGATGAGTAGAATTGAGAGATAACACCATTTGTTCAAGATAGTGGAAGTAGTGATGATCCATATTTGATGATGATCTAGTGATGATCCAGATGATCCAGACTTGATGATGGTAGACTTCATGATGGTGGACTTGATGATGATCCAATGACGAAGACTTGTGCTAATGAAGTGTGTCAAGAGAATACCTTCCTAGTTAAGAGGGAGTGTTGATGTAATTGTAACTTTAGAATGTATTCACTTGTATGTCTTATGTATTGTACCCCGATGTTCCTATCGGGAGAATCAATAATGTAATCAAGTCATGGCATGCCTTGATGTTCCTATGGGGAGAATCAATCATGTAAGCAAGTCATGTAAACTCATATAGGGTAACCTTCCTTATTGATCAAGGGTTAAAGTCCCCATCGTTGTGGGGCACTAGAGTTATTAGACTCTCCTAGAGAATTTGGTCGTGGTGAGTTAATGTCAAGTTGGAAACTAGTATAAATAGAGAGTGAGGCTCTCTATTTATCACACAGTCACTCACACTCAGTTGTAGTGCATAAATGAGAGAGAGAAGAAGCTAGGACAAGAGATAGAGAGAGAGACAACTACTGTCAAGATATCATCTTTGTATCTTTGGGTTTTAATTTTGGTGCTTATTCTATCTCTGAGGAAGTTATGGGGTTTTCTCCTTTATTATTTCCCCGAGGAAAATATTTGTGTTCATTGTTTATTGTGATTGATTGTTGTGCTTGTTATTCTCTCAGATAAAATCCTAAGATCATATAGCTTAAAAGATAAAAATCTAACAGAACACTAAAGATATCTAGTATATAATATGAAATAATAACATGGTATCAAATCTAGCCTAAATATGACATCTTTCACAAGGTGAAACTCTCTCTCCTCTCCCTCTAGAAGAAATTAGCATTTCTACAAAATTTTGGAATTTGGAAGATTTGCTTGCATATAAAGTTGTGCCTCTCTAGAGCGCATATATTGAGCCCACGATCAAATTTTTTGGGTGGTTGAATATCCAAAAAAGACAAACCCTGGTTTGGCACTGAACCAGAAAATGACAGAAAACCAGAACCACAAATTCTGCAGAAGCTGTAACCTGGCAAGTAGGATTTGAAAGGTGAAGATTTTGGATTTCTAGAAATCATTTTGACCAAACAACTTGCCTCAGTCAAGTGCATCTCCTAGTAATTTCAACTTTTCATTGTGATAAATTTCAATTTTTAGTGACCTCCTGGACAGGATGGCCCCAAGCACTAAGTTTGAGGATAAATTGGAAGGCATATAAAACTTCCTAGCATGGAAGTATATGATTGGTATCATTCTTGAAGAGAATGGAATTGATAAGTACATCAAGGATGAAGTTGCAGAACCAACAAAAGTTGAAGCTAAAGGAGAAGCATGAACAAGACCTAATCAAGGAAATGAGGATCATTTTTGGTTCTATCAAAGATCACTTGATCCCTCGAGTGTCATCTAAGAAGACACCAAAGAAAATGTATGATTCACTTGCTAGAATGTATGAGGGAAGGAACATTAAGAGAAAGATGAATCTAATAGCTCAACTAAAGGGGAACCAACATGAGCAAAGGAGAATCAATTCAATATTACTTCACAATGGTCTCCTAGTTCAGAGAGAAACTAAGTGCCATTGAGACACCCTTGATGAGGATGAACTAGTTATGACTACTTTGAATGGTCTCACTGGACCTTGGGACTCATTCATATAGACTCTGTGTGTTCGAAAAGAAAGTATGAAGTTTGGTATAGTATAGGAATATTGCATTCAATAAGAAGCTAGAGTAGCTAACATAGAATCTCTACTCAGAGAATATTATTGGGTTCTATCCATCCATACTAAAGGAAGAAAAAATTAAAACTTCAAGAAAGGTAACGATAAGCCTTCAAAGAAAATGTTTCGAAAGAAAAAGAATGGTTACTTAAAGTATCAATGCTACAACTTTCATAAGATAGGACATCTTTCCAGAGAGTGTCCATCACCAAAGGAGAATAAGAAGAACAAGAGACATCATGCTAATCTAGATAAAGATGACGATCAGGAAGAAATACCTTGAAAGAGACTAACAAAAGAAGATAATGTAGATGAATATTTACTATTCTCTACAGTATCTGGATCTGTAACACGTGGAGAAGATACATGGCTTATTGATAGTGGTGCTTCAAAGCATATGACATGGAAGAAGAAAAATCTATCAAGACTTGAAGAAAATATCTCTCCTCAGAAAGTATCATTAGGATATGACTATCGATATCTTGTTAAAGGTATTGGTGAATCAAGCTACAAGTTTGACTCTAGGACTTCCATGAAGATGAAGGAAGTACTATATGTACCAGGTTTGAAAAAGAATCTACTTTCCATCCTACCTCTATATAATAATGGATATAGGGTTTCTTTTATAGAAGGGTAAGAACTTATGCAGTCCAAAGGAAATACACTTGAAGATTTTGTGGCCATTGGAGAAAAAGAAGGAGGACAATACAAAATCAAAGGATATCCATAGAGAAACCTTGTCCATGAGACTACTAGCTCAAGTGAACTATGGCATAGGATGATTTCTCACTTCAAATACAAAGTACTACCCTATGTGAGCAAGGTGGTAAAAAGGTTACCTGATATGAATATTGATCATGAGTGAACTTGCAAAGGATGTGCAAGAGGAAAGAACATCAAGAATCCCTTTCTGAAAAGCGAAAGAAAGACTAAAGGTACATTGGAACTAATTCATTATGATGTATGTGGTCCTATTCCCTCCATATATTTAAGTGGATATGAATATTATGTAACATTTATTGATGAATATTCAAGAAAGACATGGATATACTTCTTGAAGAACAAGAGTGAAGTGTATGGGAAATTCAAGGAATTCAAATCCTTGATAGAAAACAATTCAAAAACGAGAATCAAGACACTAAGAACAAATAATGGTGGAGAATACACTTCAAAAGAATTTGAAGCATTCTATAAGGAAGCATGAATCAAGAGGGAACTAACCACTCCCTATAATCCCCACAGAATGGTGTTGCAGAAAGAAAGAATAGAACCATTATAGAAGAAGTGAAAACAATGATTCATGACCAAGACCTTCCCATGCACCTGTGGGATGAAGTAACAAGAACAATCGTATATGTTCATAATAGATTATCTCACAATTATCTTGGAGTCAAGACTCCTGCAAAAATGTATACAAGAAAGAAACCTGAAGTGATACATCTCAAGATATTTGGTTGTCCAGTATATGTGCATATTCTGAAAGAGAGTAGAACCAAGTTGGATCCTTCAGGAAATAAGAGAATATTTGGTGGATACTATGAAGTCTCCAAATCCTTCAGGATATACATTTTAGGATTCCATCATATAGATATTAGTAGGGATGCAACATTTGATGAAGAGACATGTCTCAAGAAATATAGAAGGTGTTAGCTTAAAGAAGTACATGAAGAGGATGTACCTCCTAGAATGATAGAAGTTGAACCCTCTCCTGAAATAGTAGCATCTGAAGAACATGATATGATAGAACCTCAGGAACCCCCTACTATGGATATCTCTCGAAAGAGAAAACTTTCTTGGGTAAGAGAAATGATATAAGAAGAAGAGAGATATGGAGCTCCAGAAGGCTCCACAAGAACACGCAAAATATCAAAGACATACTCCAATTATGTAGCTTTTATGTGTGACCTTGTAGATCAAGAACCCACAAGCTATGAGGAAGCTGCTCAGAATAAATAATGGGTTGAAGAAATGATGGAAGAATACCAATCAATAATGAATAATGATGTTTGGGATATATTATTGTTATACCAAAATCCTGTCACCATCATGTGATAAGACCTTTGACATACCTACTTGCCCTGAATCCTAGCTTCTGGAGTGAAGACTAAAAGGTCTTTTATCAGTCTATCATGCAAATTCCCAGCACCATGCATACCCCTTTGTTTAGGAGTGGTACCCCTACTCGCACCACCTTTCATCGGTTGTCCACAAGCGGTGCCACCGCCCATTTCCCTTGGTCCATAAGCGATTATTACCAGAACCGCTCTATCATAGAAGGAGAAGCTTGGTACCCTAGGTAAAAAGGGAAAAATAGAAGTTTCTCAAGGCTTCTAGATGATAAGCCTTATGTACTACCTTATCCCTATTGTTGTGGGTTGCTTGAGCTTGATATCCCTCATCCTAGGATCTTAGAGGCCACCTCACCCACTAATTTCTCAACCATCTCTATCCATTAAAGCCCTATAAATATGAGCTCATAGCCATGGTTGAGGGGAGAACATTGAAGGTATTGTTATGCTGTTGGACTAATTCTTGGCCCAAGATCATTTGGAGAGAGCATAGAGAGCTAGACTTGGAGCTTTTGGGGATGAAGAGATGGTTTCATGGAGATGCATGTCAACACTAAGGATTGGTTGTAAACTTCTTCATATTTCTAATGCAAGTTGATTTTCTGTCCCATATATATTGTTGATGTTTTATTTCAGATATATTGTGCTATATTCCTTAGTCACTAGCATAGATTAGTAGATCATATTCTGGTTGCTTTGATTCGTTTCGTGTTGAACTCTTTTGCAGGTACATAGGTGAACTATCAAATCCTTGTATTCCATATATCTACATCGTCTAGGGAGATTTATTAGCCTCTATGATCTATTTGTTTTGGATCTAAACCAGTCAGACCAATGGAACACCTTGCTATCCGCAAGAGGTGAAATATTTTGGTTAACAAATCTGGCGACTCCGCTGGGAAGTAGTTGTATTCAATTGTTCTAATCGTCCTTAGTCTACAACTCTTGTCCAAATCCAGGCTCCATTTTCTTCAACTCTTTTCAGTCATATCTACTTTTTGATTTGTATTATTTGGGTTTGAAATTTCCAGATCTGTTCATATCTGAGTCATTTTGGTTTTTTATGCTCTGTTACCACATTCAATTCGACAGTATTTGCCTTGATCTAGTCTTTTTTTATCTGATCCATCGTTCTCTTTCTTGTTTTGGCCATCTACAGGGAACCACAGCAATGCTTTGTACGAGGAGCGGTGCCACCACCTGAACACAGTGGGCAGTAAGTGGTGCCACTGCGTGTATCTTGTTTGCAAGGAGCGGTGCTGCTTTGGAAATGCTCTTACAACACCTACGAAGCACGGTACCAAGTAGGCATTAGTCCAAAACTCCCTTTCCTCATTTCTCTTTGTAACAATTTGGAATTTTGATTGCTTTTAGTTCTATTATCATGCCTATGTTATTGAATCTAATGAGTGTGGCTTGTTGCTTTGATGGTTTAAGATTGATTTGAGTGGAATTTCAAAATTTTGTTTAGTCTTTTTTATCATTCATCTGCTTCTTGCTTGTTGGTTGTGCTTAAAGAAGGATTTCTTGTTTTCGGAAAGTTAGGGTGTTCGTTCAACTCTCTTTTCGTTGCATATACTAAAAGAAGAACACTAGATTAGCTTCTAGATTTCATTTCTTGCTTGCATAGTAAACTTTTTTTCTTCCCTTCAAAAAAGAAAATTTTGCTTGATATTAGGACATCATATTTGAGCGTTGGATTTGGGTTTTTTGATTGGCTTCATAAGCTTTTAGGACCTTTATGATCTTTGGTCTCTCATGCATATAGGACTATCTCGATCAAAATAAAAAATAAAAAATGGTAGTTTTAAGTTAGATTTGCTTATGTTTGTAAGAAATTTGAAAAGTTAGAGTGCATTGGCATATAGGTGTGCTTGGTGTTGTTCTTTTAGGAAAAGAGATTCTCACCCTTCCCATTTTCTTTCAAAAAGAAGAATTTGGTTTGTAGAAGTGTTTGCTTGTCTTTGATTTGATGTTCATGACTGTTGATTGGAATGATTTTTGGTTTTGAAACAAAAATAAAAACACTCTCTTCCCTCCCGTAAGTAGACATATTGAACGGTAAAGTGAACATTTGCACAAGCATATTGCATGGTTTTACTTTTCTGTCAAAACATCATGCATTCACCTAAGCGTACAAGTTAAAATTAACGGTAGTTGTAGGTTAAAATTTACGTAGTAACTTGAGTGATAGGTTAGAAACATGTTCGGGCGTCGTAAAACGTAGGAGCTGTCATTATTTGTCGGCATTACATTCCAGGACTTGTGTGGTTCTTCCACGTACCATTGGTATATCGAACAGCCTTTCACGTACCCTTGACGTATATAGAAAGGTACTTCATGTACTCGATTGTATATCGGAAGGCCCCTTGTGTACGGTTATGGATTAGACAACACTACTACCGATTCGAGCTCCCACGTACCTTGAGTATATCAGGAGACCCCACAGGGGTACCTTATCTATCTGAGAAAATCCCTTTGGCCATTTTGTTTGGAGCCATACACCGAAAAAAACATTTGGGGAGATTACTACGCACGTACCCTCAAGGTATATCACGAGTGGCACTTGCTAACAATCCTAGTGAGAGACCTGACTTTTGAACTCCTCCTGTCATTTTAAGTCTGCTTGTTTTGAACTATAGTTTGAGTAGGGAAGTCTTTTGGTCTGTTTTTTCTAGATTTTCAGACCCTAGGTTAGATAGGAACTGTACACACTGGCTGAGTTAAGATAGTCCAGGAGAGTATGGGGCTTGCCACCTGATTTTACTTTTGTTTCAGAAGAAAATCCAATGGAAGCTATCAACCAAGGAGCTGCTACCACCTCCCAAGTGGGAGATAATGTGGTGGTGGAAAGTGGAGTACCATATTCTTCACACTCACCCCCCTTGGTCCAACAGTCTTCTCGGGAAGATTCATCATTCCATCCTCCCGTGAAAGGTCATGTTGATGATACCCATTCGGACTTTGGTCCTAATGCTCCTTTTTGGGAAACACCTATCGGACAGGCCATTGCCTCATTTGGCACCCGTGTAGGTTCTCCTGAGAGTGAAGAAGAATGCAGGTAAAACCATGCTGCTATCCTCTGTGCACAGGAGGTAGAAAAATAGATTGACAACCTATTAGGTTCTTCACCAGTTCATTCCACATTCCTTCATGTGGGATATTGTTCACTAGCTGATTCTATGAGACCCGTCGAACCGATTATAGATCATCCATTAACAACCCACAACCCAGGTCAAATTTCCACCCCTCTCACCTCTTATGTTATGTCTGTTCTAAATCCTCCCAGGTCTTTTGCATCTGGGGCCCAACCTTCAATTATTGTTTCTTCAGTACCTTTGAATGCCGGGGGGAAACCCCCGGCACAACCTACGTTATCTGATCCTGTAGTTTTACCTAGTCAAGATCAGACCTCTAACATAGAAACATCTACAGTTTTTGTCCCCCCCACCCACACTAATGTGGTAAATCCCCCATCTAGTTCAGGTGAGCCCTTGGGGGCACAACCTGTTCCCATTCAGTCTTCTAGTGG
Organism: Pseudotsuga menziesii; assembly: GCA_001517045.1. Classification (NCBI taxonomy): domain Eukaryota; kingdom Viridiplantae; phylum Streptophyta; class Pinopsida; order Pinales; family Pinaceae; genus Pseudotsuga; species Pseudotsuga menziesii. Next base: position 191,134 of record LPNX010752766.1, read on the forward strand.
TTATGGTTATCAAATACCTGTAGGCAATCATCCATCCAATCCTACTGGAATTACATTCCCTAGCAACACTTTTACGCCATGGGGGCAACCCAATTAGTCTTACATGCCATCCATGGGAGGGATACCCATACATACTGCGGGAGGTGCGGGAGGACCACCTTATGGAGGTCCTCCCTCTAGAGGACCTAATGGTCCTGGAGGGTTTTGTGGTCCTCCTCATGGTCCTGGTGGTCCTAGTTGTATTGGGGGACCTAGTGGCTTTCCTCCTTATGGATCTGGAGGATCTAGTGGCCCTCCACCTACTAGTTCCAGTGGATCTGGAGGTTTCCCACCTCTTGGAGGTTCCAGAGGGTCTGGTGGTCCACTTCCTGGTGGTCCTGGTGGTCCTGGTGGTCCCAGTGGCTCTGGCAGTCCTCCTCTTGGAGGCCTTGGTGGTCCTAGTGGTCCTAATTCTTGAAATAAACCCCCCATGGGTGGATTTTCTGGTCGTTCTTCCTCACAACAACCTGTTCATTAGTCTACCTATGGCCCTACTGGTAATTACATGCCATATCAATATTATCAGTATGTGGAGCCCAATAAACAGTTACCTTTCCTAGCAACTTTGTACTTTCCTGATTTGTCCAAGTTGATTAATGATCCCATTCAACACAATCCCTCATGGCCTCCCATTTCAGTAAAGTTACCATCGGATATTCTAAAATTCGATGGGAAGCAGGGTGAAGATCTGTGAAACCATGTTATGACTTTTCATTTGTGGTGTTCCTCGAACTCCCTCATGGATGATTCCGTTCGGTTATGACTCTTTCAACAAACTTTTACCGGTACGACCATGAAGTGGTATATTGAACTCCCACAACACTCTTTTGTGGATTTTAGCTCATTGGTAACCGAATTTCTTACACACTTTCAGCTCCCTATTCGTTATGATATGGGCATTGATCTTTTAACTTCTCTGCGACAGAACACCTCCACCCACATTTATGATCATATTCATGAGTGAAGAAAGTGAAGAAGGTTTATTAAGGCCCCTATTTTGGATCAGTTGTTAGCTGATTGGTTCACTAAGCCCTTATTTCCTCCTATTTCCTGAGATGTGGCCATGGGCGGTGCCGTTACCGAAGAGCAGGCTATTAGTCGGGCTCAATACCTAGACTTGGTCTATTCCCAGTCCGGGACTCTTTATGACCCTGCCAAGCCATCATCAGAAGTACCTACTGATGAAATTGTTGGTTCAATCCAGTCCCCATCCATAGCAAAACCTGCTAAGCAAACCCAAACTACTACTCCTTCGAATCCTAAGGTTTCTGCCGAGGTCAATTCTATTCAAAGTACTCAAACCTCAGGTAATAAAAAGAAAGGTAAAAATCGAAATAGAAAACCTGGAAACCAACAGGAGACCCCACAATCAACCAATAATGACAACAACACAGGGAAAATGAAGGCTAAATACCCTTGTATGTTATGTGGTGGTGACCACTTCTCAAAGGAGTGTCCCCGTCGAGATGAAATCTCTCAGTTTTTGAAGTCTAATCCTACACCTGCAGTACTTACAGATCCCTTTCCCTCTCAACAACAACTGGTAGACCATATGTCTCACCAGGGTAACTCTAGTTCATCGAAGGAAATTTGTATTATTTCCTCAGATACCATCCATCTGCAAACTCAAAGCCAGAATTATGATAAACCTGTAGATCAGAAAGAAGATCAATCTTCTTCAAGGAAAGCTCCCTCTACTAGTTCTCTGGAATCCTCGTCTATTGTTCCCTTGTCTATCGAGAAGCCTACTCTCGACATGATTTTGCGCCTGCCAAAGAGTACTCTTCGAAAGGCTATCTTTAATCCTAATGCTCAAGCTGCTCAATTCTATAATGTGGTTGAAGATCTCGTTCAGGCACCTTGTGCGATGTCTACCCTAGAAGTACTCCAAAGTTTCCCTACACAGCACAAGAACTTGTTGACCGCATTAGGAGCTGTCGACCCGAATAACACTAACTTGATTCACTTCAATGTTGAGAACTATAAACCTAGATTACCGCATAAACTTGATTTTCAGATCATTATGAAAGTAGTGGGAAAGAAAGTCTTTCGAACGGTACTAGATGAAGGAGCTTTGACCTCAGTATTATCTCTGACTTGTTGGACAGCTCTTGGCTCTCCTGAGCTTGTTACATCACCTATGACCCTTAAATCCTTTGATGGACGGGTTTTCCAACCCCATGGCCTCATATCAGCCCTCATGGTCGAGCTGGGGGAAAAATTGTTTCCATCCAAGTAGAAGTGGGAGATGCCCCTTTAGATTATAACCTCCTTTTAGGAAGGAATTGGTTCTATGCCATGAATGCTATTGCTTCAATAGTATTTCGAATGGTCCAACTCCCGCATCTCAGGAGAATTGTTACCATTGACTAGCTTGATTTCTATACGCCGTATGTTACTACCTCTATGGCTAATAACATTCCCATGTTAGGTCAGTCCCCTCCTCCTTACCAGTCGATTGGGGTAGGTATGCTGAAGGATTCATCCCTTATGGGGATTTTTCCCTCTACTCCTCCTAGCATGGATACCGTGACAATACATATGATCACCTCATTTGATATTGAGCCCCAGGGCACAAATGTTGTTGAGTCCACCTCGTTGAGCCCACACAAAGCTATGTATGACACCATTCAAACTTGTTCCGATGATCACACTGATGACATTCATTTAGTGGCTTCAGATCCTTACCATTTACCATACTGGTTAGAACCTTCTCTTCCGATTCCAGACTATCTCTCCAAGACTTTTCCTTTCAATGATTCCATTATAGAGATCATGAATACAAATGAGCCCATTTGGGAGGATCACCATTATAGATCCATGTTCCTCCCCAATACCAGTTCAGGAAGCCATGATTTTACATCCTTGTTTCCTATTGATATCGTCAACGTTCCGCAAAGTCCTATATTGTTGCAAGATACAGATTCTGAAGGAAACCTTTGCAACATTACTCATATGACCCCAATTGACATATCAGCCAAGCCTGATGTTATTGAGGACGTTCATGTTGGGAAGAACTGCTCCACAAATGAATCTGAAGCATATAGGGCACTTTTTAAGGAATTTCATGATATTTTTACCTGGTCCTATGAAGAGATGTCAGGGATTGACCCTTCCATTGTGGTCCACGAGATTAAAACTTATCTCGTGGCTAAACATGTTAGGCAGAAACTTAGGAAAGTCCATCCTAGGAAGGCCACAGCTGTTAAAACTAAGATTACGAAACTTCTGAAAGCTGGTTTTATTTATCCTATACCTCTGATGGAATGGGTATCGAACGTTGTCCTTGTCAATAAAAAATAGGGCACCATTAGAGTCTACATCGACTTTAGGGATTTAAATATAGCTTGTCCCAAGGAAAAATTTCCTACCCCACACATCGATCAGATTATCAACCACTGTGCTGGAAGTGTCATCTTTTCATTCATGGATGGCTTCTCTGGCTATAATTAGATTGAGCTATTTCCCTCCGATCAGCATAAGACAACATTCATGTTCCCATGGGGAACCTTTGCATATTAGAAGTTACCTTTCAGCTTGAAAAATGTTGGAGCCACGTTCTAGCATGCGATGTCCTATGCGTTTCACGACATTAAACATATTGTTGAACCATACCTTGACGACCTCCCTGCTCATTCACAACGACGGGAGGACCATCGTGGTCATCTTAGAGACATATTCCTGAGATACTGTCATTATAATATATGGCTCAATCCGCATAAATTTGTTTTTTGCGTTGAGACGGGACATCTGCTTGGCTTTGTGGTATCCAAAGATGGCATCTGGATCAATCCTTTGAAGATTTCCGCAATCATTAATGTAGAAGGCCCAACCAACATCCTTGAACTCCAAAGTTTGTAGGGGAAGGAAAAATTTCTTCTCCGTTTCGTGTGCAATTTCACTGAGAAAACGCACGGTTATATGCGTCTCCTCAAGAAGAACACTCCATTCTTCTGGGATGACCAGGCCCAACATGCCTTTGATAGTCTTAAACATGCTCTGACTCATTCACCCGTGATACACCCCCTGGATTATTCAAAGGATTTTCTCTTGTATATTGCTGCCTCCGCTACTACCATCGCCATGGTTTTAGTGCAGGACAATATCCACGGTCAGGAGCATGTGATTTATTACGCTAGTAAGAATCTTATTGATTCTGAAACCTATTATTCACATGTGGAGAAGCTAGCTTTGGTCACGGTGATTGCTATGCAAAAATTTTTTCACTACATTCTGCTTCGCACTACCACTGTATTGGCAGACCAGTACCCGATGTACTACATTCTAACTCATCAGGTACTCGCGGGAAAGTACTCCCGTTGGATCATCTTCCTTGAGTTCGATCTCAAGTTTTCCAAGGCTACATCAAAGAAATCCTTGGTTTTTTCTGAGCTTATATGTGACCTTCCTTGTGCTACCATAGAATTTGAGCCCAGTGATTAATTTCCAGATGAATTCCTATTCCTGATTAGCACTGCTAATCCTTGTTATGTAGATTTGTTGATTTATCTCCAGACCTAGCATTTGCATCCACATCTATCTCGCTATGATCGTCGCTGCATCCGTCACCACACGAAGTACTATCTTATCTTGAATGATACCTTGTATAGACATGGGATTGACTCCATTCTCCGGTGATGCCTCACTCATGAGGAGGATGAACACGTGCTGAATGATTGCCACTCTGGAGCATGTGGTAGTCATTTATCTGGGATGGCTAAAACCTAGAAAATCCTTCGTGCTGGATATTTCTGGCCTTCTGTCTTCAAAGACTGTCATGAGGCTATTAAGAAATGCCCACCTTGCCAATATTTTTATCCCAAAAAGTGCACCCATCCTGCTCCACTTCATCCCGTCATTTCCATTGGCCCTTTTTCCAAATGGGGGATTGACTTCATGCATTGTAAACTTACCTCAGCCAGGGAGCATGGTTACATCATCGTAGCCATGGATTATTTCACAAAATGGGATGAGGCCATGCCTACATATGCAGAAGATGGTAAGATTGTCACTCTCTTCTTGTTCAATCATATCATAGCTAGATTTGGAGTTCCGCAGTCCATCATCACTGATCACTGATCTCATTTCCGTAATCAAATGATGGAGGAATTGAGTGCCAAGCTAGGTTTTTGCCATGAAAACTCCATGCCGTATTATCCACAAGCTAATGGTTAGGTAGAGGCTATTACAAAGGTTTTGAAAACTATGCTTCATCGGATGGTTGGAGATCATAAATCCAATTGGCATCTCATTCTTTTTTCCACTCTTTGGGCTTATCATACTTCCATGAAAATAGCTACTGGTTTCACGCCATTCTAGCTTGTCTATGGACTTGAAGCTGTCTTGCCTATCCAATATCAAATTCCATCTTTACAACTTGCCGTCGAACTTCTCCCAGACACTTCCGCAGAGGAAGCGATATTTTTGTACTTAAATAACCTTGATGAGACTCGTAAAGATGCTACCTTGGCTAATGAGGCACATAAGAAATGCGTCAAGGCGTAGTACGATAAATCCGTCCAGCCTCGTGTTTTCAATGAGGGTGACCTAGTTTTGACTTATGACCAGAGATATGACAAGCTAGGAAAGGGTAAGTTCGAGTCCATGTGGTATGGACCTTTCATTATTTCCAAGGTGTTAGAGAAAGGATCCTATGAGTTAGTTGATTATGATGGAATCCCTTTGGGGAAACCTCGCAATGGGTTGTACCTAAAAAGGTACTATGCCTAGGTCATCTTGGATGGTATCTTTTATATATGTATATTGATTGACTTTCAGTGTGCTTTCAGCATTTTCAAGATGGTTTTGAGTTTTAGTGTCTACATCTATTTATACCATGTTTTGGTCATGTAGATGGCTTTCTACGGATTTGCTGATTGTTCTTGCCACCACACCTTGAATCTATCCTCGGCTACTTGGGTTCTCTATTCCCCAGCCGAAGATTTGGTCAGTTTAGGAGTGGTTTTCTTAGGTCCCGCTACTAATAACATTGTCGAGTATGAAGCAGTCATTGGTCTTTTGACTGAAGCTACCTCCCAGGATGTTCGTGATATAGTAGTTTTGATGGACTCTCAGCTCGTGGTTTGTCATTTAAACCATGTCTACACCATTAGGAACCCGGTGCTCCTCCACCTCTTCTAGAGGGTACGTTTGTTAGAAAGATCATTTGGAACCATTACATATAGGCATATCCCTAGGGAACATAATGTAGTTGCTGATTCGTTGGCTAATTACATCCTAGATTGGCATATTGCCCATTNTCTACATGTCTCATCTACTAGTGGCGCTCGTGATAGCACATCACTACTTGAGCCACCCTGCATAGTAGCCTACTGAATCGGCTTGGTACTCCCGTCATAGATCTATGATATCTAGTCGGGAGGTCATCTATATCAGCATCTGGGATGTCCAGAGTCAACCTCTCTAGGTTCTCCTTTAGCTTCCCAGTGATATCATCACCCTATGGCATGAAGTGAGCTTCGGCTCGCCTGTCTAATGGAGATGCTCCTCCAGGCCTCGCTGCTCCAACATCTACATGAAGACAAATAGGTCTCGTCACTTATCATAAAAATTATAAAACATAAAAAAAATTTCCATCTTGAGGGTTTCTTATTTTTTACCAATGTCACCCCACTACCCTCCAGGTGGGAGTGGTAGGCCAGGATCACCTGTAAAATCTATGCCTGCATAGGCATAGTACTCGACCATGAGCATCTGATCCCACAGCCATCTGAAGAATGCATCATCAAACTTCACTCTGACCCTACCCACTCCTGTACGAGCCATGACCTAGACCCACCTCAGCATGTGGAGGTCTCGTGCTCTTAAACTCCAAAAACTCACCTAGGGCCTCATCTGGGGGACCTGCTCAAAGAAGAAGCAAGCTAATATGGAACCAAAGGTGAACTACTTCAGCTCTCCCTGCCGACATTTAGTCAGCTGATCCTTGAAGATTGGAAGCAATGCTTCCTCCTAGTTGAACACCGTAGGTGCCATAGCCTCTAGGGCATATAGCATATGTGCCCTGGAAGCATGATTTACACCCTAGCTCCCTACCACCCTCTGTATGGTGAATAGAACGATCCATAGAGCCCTGTCTATCATTGCCCTGATGGGGATTTTCTTCCCCGATGTGCATGTACCTGGTACACAGTGTCGATCTATGAGCTCTCTGGTGGTAATGTCCCCACCACGGGAACCTGTCAGTGAGATGGGGGCACCCTGTCTCTATAGGCTAGTCAGGAAGTAGATATCATCTACCTGCACTGTAAGTATGTGTGCCCCCACCTTGAAATACTCTTGTTCTAGATTCCACATTCTCAGTATGTGTTCCAATAGTCTCTCGTGGGACACCATGCTTGGTGTCCGGAAGAACTTTAAAAGCCCATAGTTCCGGAGTGCAGCAATACAAACCGGATTCCTTTCAGCAGCAACATCCTCATTATCATGTGTTCTTTCCTTCCATATCACCATAGTTTGGAAGCCTAGACCTGCCAAAAACAACAATGGTATGTATTAATATCATCCTTGAGTCATTGCAAATCAAAAGAATGAGTAAATTTTTCTTATATCATTGGTTTAACTTCTCCACGGCCGGCACCACCTATGCCCCATTAGAGACAGGTGGTGGCACCTCCTGTCCACCATATTCTTGGCGCGGTTCTTGGGTGGCACCGCCTATCCCGCAAGGGGTAGCCACGATGCCTACAAATTGGATTTTAGCGCTTGCCAAATATGCCTAAAACCTCACCAAATCCCAAAATAAAAGCTATGAAATGAAAGATAAGGGTCTTAGCTGTTACCTGCAACTGATGAGACTGAAAATGGACGTTGGAAACTCCTGGTATCAGCTGTGGAAGACATGGCTAGAAAACGCTCCAAGTGCTCTCTGCTAGAGGTAAATAGTGAAATGTTTGATTTTTTACTATTTACTTGCCTTATATAGACATTTTTTGGGTCTGACCTAGTATAGTTTTGATATTACATCATGTTCTAGTCAAAATCTATTTGTCATAATCCCTTAATGTTGATTTTGGATGCATTTAACACTTGTTTATGAGTCATTTACAGGTTGACTTTAGTAAAATCTTTGGAAAGTTTGTTTATGACTTTTTCATACTTTCACAAAATGGAAAAGGCCATTGAGCGTTTATTACGACACTTTGTCATGCTCGTTAAAATCTAGTATCAAAGTTCTGAGTCCAGTTCAAGTTTCTTTCCAGGCTCGTAAAATATTACATTGTGTAAAGAAACGTCATGGAGTCTTCTTTTCACATCTTCTTTCAGACTCCTTAAACATGAAAAGATAGTCGAGTCCATTTCTGAATCTTTCCAGGCTCGTAAAAAGTGACATTGTGTAAAGAAACCTCATGGAGTTCTCTTTAAACCCTTTTCAGGCTCCCTAAATAAGAAAATATTGTCGAGCAATCTTGTCTTCTTCACGCTCATTAAAGTATTTGAAGAGTCATCAATCCAATGGTAGGTTATCTCTTTCTCAGTTCAGACAGGACTATTTACGAGAAAGGAACACTCCAGCCAATCATGACTAGAAGAGTTCTCTAAGGTATGATTTTACATTTGTTCGGGCCTTAGAGACTAAATATACATAAAAGGACCCCCATGTAGTCTTCTTCCGTATTCGTTCAGACTCTCTAAACATGAACGATACCGAGTTTTATTTCAGTGGACTCATTAAATTAACATTGAGAGGCTCAGTTTGGGAATGAAACCCTCCTCTCTCAGGTTCGTAAAACATATGAGACTGGACTTGTCTTCTGACAAGCTATATCGAGTGTTTGTTACCCTGTTTGAACTCGTAAAACCGAAAAGAGGCACTCATCGATCATGATGGGGAAAATGGGAAGGGAATCATTTTGCAGATAATGGCAGTTGTTTGTCATTACCTTTGAACATGGCACTTGTCTACACAATCATGTCAGTCAATTAGGTATTCAGCTAATCTCTGTGACGATCCACTTTCATGAGTCATGTCAATTCTTTGAGTCTTTCAAAAGAATGCATTGTCCACTGTCGCATTGTGTATATGTCCTGTCCATTCATGCTGCCAAGTCATTTTGTCATGCCGCCTGATGTTCAAAGGGAATCTAAAGAAGTTTTACCTCTACAGCCTACACAGTCTTTGTGTCAGTATCTTTGAGTTATTCATATGGTTACTACATTCACATCATTCCAGAACTATGTTTCGAGTTTCGTGTCATTGATGTGGGACTCATCATGGCCCTCCTTCAACGAGACTATTCCCGTTGACATCAGCTCATCATCCGGGAAATAGTCTTAGAAACAATATTTAGTACCTTGATATTTGTATGCCTTAATGACATATTCTCTCGCTCTTGACATAGGTTCACATCATTGACCTTTGATCGATAGAATCGACTGGGTGTTCGACATCAGGACATCTATTTGGACTCAGTAGATTGTACTAGGGTACCTTGGGAATCATTGACATTAATGGTGATCTCCCTTGCACTTGTTAATGGTTCACATCATTGGCCGGTAATCAAGTGGTTTCTACCATTTTCAACTTCATATCATTGTAATCACATGGATAGAATCGTACTTTGTGGAAGACGAGACGAAGACCCTAGGAATTTGTTTAAAAGTGCTCATTGCTTTTTCCCCAAGTTGTGATGGAGTTTTGTATATCTAGCATGGATCCACATTTGTATGGTCATGTCTATGCCCAAATTTGTGTCTGTATGACATAGATCTACGTTTTATGTCTGGTAGCTATGTCCAAGTTTGAGTCCTCTATCACATGGATCTACGATGTATTCTAGTAGCCATGCTTGTTTATTCCACTCATGGATCTGCCTTGTATTGGTCTACAGCTATGCATTTGGTTACTTGTGTCTATGAGTCAACATACTGATGTACTACAGATGCCTACTTGGCTGCATGCTCCGATCGAGCCGACATTTTCATCTCTTGGCAACGACTTGTTCTCAAAGCTCTCGTTTATCTTATCACTCTAAGACTCATACTTTGGGGGGCATCCTGTTATACCAAAATCCTATCACCATCATGTCATAAGACCTTTGACATACCTACTTGCCCTGAATCCCAACCTCTAGAGTGAAGACTAAATGGTTTTTTATCAGTCTGTCATACAAATTCCCAACACTACGCATACCCCTTTGTCCAAGAGCGGTACCCCTGCTCGCACCACCTTTCATCGGTTGTCCACAAGCAGTGCCACCGCCCATTTCCCTTGGTCCATAGGAGGTTATTACCATAACCACTCTATCATAGAAGGAGAAGTGCGGTATCCTAGGTAAAAAGGGAAAAAGAGAATTTTCTCGAGGCTTATAGATGACAAGCCTCGTGTACTACCTTATCCCTACTGTTGTGGGTTGGTTGAGCTCGAGATCCCTCATCCTAGGATCTTAGAGGTCACCTCACCCACTAATTTCTCAACCATCTCTATCCATTAAAGCCCTATAAATATGAGCTCATAGCCATGGTTGAGGGGAGAACATTGAAGGTATTGTTATGTTCTTGGACTGATTCTTGGCCCAAGATCATTTGGAGAGAGCATAGAGAGCTAGAGTTGGAGCTTTTGGGGATGAAGAGTTGGTTTCATGGAGATGCATGTCAACACTAAGGCTTGGTTGTAAACTTCTTCATATTTCTAATGCAAGTTGATTTTCTGTCCCATATATATTGTTGATGTTTGATTTCAAATATATATTGCTAGATTCCTTAGTCACTAGAATAGATTAGTAGATCATATTCTGGTTGCTTTGATTCGTTTCGTGTTGAACTCTTTTGCAGGTACACGGGTGAACTATCAAAGCGTTGTAATCCAGATATCTACAGCATCTAGGGAGAGTTATCAGCCTATGTGATCTATTTGTTCTAGATCTGAACCATTCAGACCAGTGGAACACCTTGCTGTCCGCAGGAGGTGAAATATTCTGGTTAACAAGTATCCAAACTAGAAAACAAGAGTGTGGTATCTTCGAAATGGATCTACAAGATAAAAAGGTACGAGGAAATATTTGTGGATAGAGAATTATCTTACAAAGAGGGGATTGATTATGAAGAGACATTTGCTCTAGTAGCAAGACACAATTCCATCAGAACCATCATGGCACTTGATTCCCTGATGAAGTGGGATCTACACCAAATGGATGTAAAGACAACCTTCCTTAATGGTGTGATCGAGGAAGAGGTTTACATTGAACAACCACAAGGATTTGAAGTCACAGACATAGTGACTCATGTGTGTAAGTTGAAAAAGGCTCTGTATGGATTGAAGAAAGGTCCTAGATCTTGGTATGGTAGAAAGGTAGCTTCTTGACAAGATTGAGATTTACCAAGAGTAAAGATGATCCTAACCTTTACATGAATGTTATGGATGATGAACTGATCATACTATTTTTGTATGTGGATGATCTATTTCTGACTGGAAATGAGAAACAAATCACTAATTGCAAGAAGAAGCTAGATGAAGAATTCAAGATGAAATATCATGGATTGATGCATTATTTCCTTAGCCTGGAAGTGTGGCAGATCCCAGAAGGAATCTTTCTGAACCAGGGAAAGTATGCAATAGAAATATTGAAAAGATTTGATATGTTGGATTGTAAATACATGGACACACCCATGGACACCAACCTGAAGTTATTATTTGATGAGTCATCATAGTTAGTTGACATGACTCAATACAAATAGATCATTGGTTCATTGAAGTATTTGATGAGTACAAGGCTAGATATATGCTTTGTTGTGAACACCTTAAGGAAATATCTAGTTAAACCTAGGCAGGTTCACTTGATAACTACAAAGCATGTGATGAGGTACCTAAACGGTATGATGGACTTGGGAATTTACTATTGAAGAGACATTTGCTCCAGTAGCAAGACACAATTCCATCAGAACCATCATGGCACTTGATTCCCTGATGAAGTGGGATATACACAAAATGGATGTAAAGACAACCTTCCTTAATGGTGTGATTGAGGAAGAGGTTTACATCGAACAACCATAAGGATTTGAAGTCATAGACATAGTGACTCATGTATGTAAGATGAAAAAGGCTCTATATGGACTGAAGCAAGCTCCTAGAGCTTGTTATGGTAGAAAGGTAGCTTCTTGACAAGATTGATATTTACCAAGAGTAAAGATGATCCTAACCTTTACATGAATGTTATGGATGATGAACCGGTCATACTATTTTTGTATGTGGATTATCTATTTCTGACTGGAAATGAGAAACAAATCACTAATTGCAAGAAGAAGCTAGATGAAGAATTCAAGATGAAATATCGTGGATTGATGCATTATTTCCTCGGCTTGGAAGTGTGGCAGATCCCAGAAGGAATCTTTCTGAACCAAGGAAAGTATGCAGTAGAAATCTTGAAAAGATTTGATATGTTGGATTGTAAATACATGGCCACATCCATGGACACCAACCTGAAGTTGTTATTTCATGAGTCATCAGAGTTAGTAGGCATGACTCAATACAAACAGATCATTGGTTCATTGATGTATTTGACGAGTACAAGTCTAGATATATGCTTTGTTGTGAACACCTTAAGGAAATATCTAGTTAAACCTAGGCGGGTTCACTTGATAACTGCAAATCATGTGATGAGGTACCTAAAAGGTATGATAGAATTGGTACTTTACTATTGTAGAGATCATGACTACAAATTCATATTAGGCAGGAAGTGTCATATACAGGAAGGGCACCTCAGGTGGTTATTATTGTCTAGGATCCGCCATGATCTCATGGTTTAGTAAGAAACAATCCAGTCTTTCTCTCAGCATAGTTGAAGAAGAGTACATAGCAGCTTGCTCCACTAGTTGTGAAGTGATATGGCTTCAGAAACTTATGTCAAGACTATTTGACATAGAGTTGGACACCACCGTGATTCTTTGTGACAACCAAAGTTGCATAAAGATGACAGAGAATCTAGTGTTCCATGATAAATCAAAGCACATAAAAATATAATACTTTCATATAAGGGATATGGTACAAAAGGGAGCTATAAATATCTAGTATGTGAGTACCAATGAGCAAGTTACTGATGTGCTGACCAAGCCTCTATATCAAGTAAAGTTTGAATATTTCTATGGCAAGCTTGGTTATTACAGATAAATTATATTAGGGTACTGATTGAACCAAGGAAAATTTATTACAGATAAATTATATTCCCTAACACATTTAAATTAGGGACTATTTAGGTTTTGAAATTAGCTCCACTGAAGCCTACTCCAACGCTTCTGGGTCACCCAATCCTGCAACTAAGAAGAAATTTCAAATCCAATAAACCAAGGGTTTGTGCAAGGTTCAGAGGTGTTTTTAGACTAGTAATAATCCTAAAATTAAGTTTTAGATAGTAAATAATAATTATGTACTTATTTTGGGTTGTTGGGAAAGATTTGGGAAAAACTAGCAGTTTTGTCCCGCGGAGCCCTTGCATAAAGAAGGCTGTCTAAACAAGGTATGAACTCAACAAAATAATTGTATGAGGGTTTTTATTGGTAGTGGTGTGTTTTAATATCTCACAACAACTTTCATAATTGAATTTGGATGCATAAAACTTCAAGAATGAAGAAAACTGTAAAACTAGTAGAATTTTCCTAATCAACTAGCAAGGGTGTGCAAAAATGGATGAATTTCGAACCAGATTGTATGAAGACCTGATAATTAAGTTTTAAAGAGACTAATACATGATTTATTAACACATAATATCATCTAATACTACATCCATTGACATTAGTTCATTCTTATTACATTAAATTGTCAGAAACCCCACTAGATGGGCACATAAATCCCTTCTCATGAGAATTTTAACATGGAATCTCTATGGGACAGAAGATTACTGTCATATACAGATAAGAAATATTAAATATCATCTACAAAATTATATTCAAACTTGATGGGATCCTTCTTAGCTCAAATTCACCTACAATAATGTAGTGTCGATTCGCAAGCTATGCGTGCGGATGTAATGGAATGGGGTTGTTGGAGATATGTTTGTAGGTTGTGTGCACATAACAAAGTGTTTGAGACATGAATCATATCAAATGAAGATCGATTTTTTGGTTTTATCCCATATGGGTTTCCACATTAAATTATTTGTGTCAAATGTTGTATGCTCATTTTCATGTGATGTTTCATGATTTGCTGCAACTGATAATATGTTTATTTATGCATAAGTAAATGAAATGATAATTCCCGCACGGGTGTGGCTCATTGGCGGTTCAGTTGTTAGGAAGTCACTTGTTGTAAATTGGAGGTCACAATATCAATGCCACTCAGGTTTACCTATGTCTCACGTCTTGCGGCGGGTGTGGGGCACCTAGGGTTATAGTGGTAGTGGGAATGGATCCCTAGACCCCGTGTCACGCGAGTACTAGTCCAGCCCCAGTTGTCAATTCCCCTAGTTTAAAAAAAATGAAATGATAATTCTCTAATGAGTTGGTGAAAATTATTAATATTGTATTGAGTTAGAATATGTTATTGTTTTAGTTGTACATTGATGATGATTTATCTATCGGCACCGTTGGGTTATCTGTCAGGTATTGGCATAGAAATATCCCCTTCTAGCACTGCATAAACCTAGTTCCTACAGTCCCTATAGGTATCTCAGGTGAGACTTCACTTGTGTTACAGGTGTTGTTGACGGGGTTATGCCCTATCGGGATGGTACCTTTGGTTTTGTTGGTCGATTTGGAAGGTTGAACCTGGGTTAGTCGAAGTGAACCAATAGTTCCTACTGTTGGGTGGAAAATTGCTCTTACACGACCAGTTGCTTGGATATGTGTTGTTTAAAGATAAGTACTTTTGTGTATTTGAATGTGAAATGATTTTAAATGGTTCCTAAAATGTTTATGCTTGCATATGCATGTTCATTGTGTGTGGATTGATTTATTTTCCATTGTGTATGTTTATGTTCTGCACACATTTTATTTCTTATTAAGTTAATAAATTGGGTTTGGGATGAAATTGAAGGCCCCAAATCCATATAGTGTCCCCTCCCGATGGTCAGATTGGGTGAGTGGGACATTACACAATAACCATTTTTAATCCAAAAAAATAATTAGTTATAAGTTCAAGCTATGGGTTTATGGACCAAAACCCTCCAGTTACAATAACCATTTACACTTTGAACAAAAAAAACAAGTCACGCGTTCGAGCCATGTTGAAATATTGTAACTTCAAACGTTATTCTAAATGTATTTTACTAATGTAACCCAAGGGAGATGTTATTATTCCTCCTTTGGGATGTTACTATTGCATTTGGTCATCATAGAGTCATGAGGTAAATCCTCCACTTTAATTCGGGTCATCAGTACCCTAATGAATAATATAAAATATTGGTTTGAGTCTTCCTAGGTGAAGTCGGCCTAGACAGTTTAGTGAAGCCGACTTGTCTAGGGTAAAAGTCAGTTGACATAATGTGTATAAATAGAGGAGTTGTGTTTCTCATTATGACACAGACTCACTCACTTGTGTAGCGCATAGGAGAGAGAGAGAGAGAGACAGATCAACAAGGAGGATAATACCTATTTTTGGGGTTATATCTTATACATATTATATAGAGGAAGTTTTGTTGGGTTTTATTCCCCTTGAGGGTTTCCCGGGATAAATATTGTGTCTATGTTTTGAGTGTGTTTCTTTCGGTGACTATGCATATTCTACTATTGTGAATTTGGATTGAACATGTTGATGTAATTGTAACTTCAGAATGTATTCACTTGTATGTATTATGTATTGTACCCTGGTGTTCCTATCAGGAGAATTAGTAATGTAATCAAGTCATGTCATACCTCGATGTTCCTATTGGGAGAATCAATAGTGTAAAGAAATCATGTAAACTCATAGAGGGTAACCTTCCTTATTGATCAAGCATTAAAGTCCCCACAGTTGTGGGGTGCTAGGGTTACTTGAATCTCCTAGAGAAGTCAGCCCTTGTGAGTTAATTTCAAGTCGAAAACTAGTATAAATAGAGAGTGAGCCTCTCTAATTATCAAACAGTCACTCACACTCACTTGTGGTGCATAAATGAGAGAGAGAAGAAGCTGGGACAAGAGAGAAAGAGACAGCTGCTGTCGGGAGATCATCTTTGTATCTTTGGGTTTTACTTTTGGTGCTTATTCTATCTCTGAGGAAGTTGCATGGTTTTCTCCTTTATGGTTCCCCCGAGGAAAATATTTGTGTCCATTGTCTAATGTGATTGATTGTTGTGCTTTTTATTCTCTCAGATAAGATCCTAAGATCATATAGCTTAAATGATAAAAATCTAACATGGCATCAGAGCTAACCTGAAAAGAAGAAACTGTGCAGCTGCTGAAGCTAGGGCTTCCTATTTTTTGGATCTCTCTCAACAGATCGTGAGAAAAAGGAGGCTAGGATAACTCTCCTCTCTAGGGCACATATTTATGTCGAAGTAGAATCTGATTTTGAGGATTTTCATTTTTTGACTCGACACTATAGTGGGAAATTAGGGCTTTCCACAAAAGTGGAATTTTTGTGTGAGCCCATGACAGGATTGATCCCCTCCACAAAATCGAATTTTAGAGATTAAAATTGAAGTTTTTGGTTGGGTAGAACTCTCATAATTCAAACCCTAATCTGCTCCTGAACGAGAAAACCAGCTCTGCAGAAATCCAGCTCTAGATTCAGTTCGGACATCTTAAACTGATAAGATATAAATATTTTGTATTTCCATTTGAGGTTCTCTATTAAGATGTCTCATCATACCAATATTGATGAAAATATTGAGGGAGTTGACAACTTCGAAGCATGGATGCATAGGATCTCCCTGGTCCTGGAAGAAAATGAATTGGACTCCTACATAAGTGAAGAGGTTCCAGTTCTAGAGGGAGATGAGGCTAAGGCCTTACACAAAAATAAATTGGTCATGGCTAAAAGGATTATTACTGATTCAATCAAGGACCAACTTATACCTCAGGTGTCCTCTATATAAACACCCAAAGAGATGTTGTATGCCCTGACCAAGTTGTTTGAAGGGAAGAACATAAATCGAAAGATGACTATGAGAAATCAATTGAAGAATGTGAAGATCTAGAATGCGGAGACTATACAGTCTTACTTTACAAGGGTCTCTTAGATCAAGGAACAACTTGAAGCAATAGATGAATATGTAGAGAATGTATAGATTGTGATTACCACCTTGAATGGTCTCCTCGGAGCATGGGACTCCTTCATTCAAGGGATCTGTTCCAGGAAGAAACTAATCAAGTTTAGCATACTGTGGGAATAAAGCTCACAAGAAGAAGCTTGAGAAGAAAAGATGGGAAATGAAGATCAAGCTCTCACAGTACAATCCAAGAAGAGAAAAACAAACCATCACCAAGGTAAGAACTCTCATCCTAGAAGGTCTAAAAAGAATCTACCTAAATATAGATGCCTTACATGTGATGAAAGAGGACATTATGCTATAGATTGTCCTAGGAACAAAAATGGCTCTCACAAGAAGAAGGGAAATAAGAAAAGACATCATGCTAACACTACAGAGGATGATGAACCTCCCAATAAGAGAATCAAGCAAGAAAGTGATGATTCTTCAAGTGATGAAGAATATGTTCTGATCTCTACCCTCATGGGAATTGTCTCACATGGAAGCAATGATTGTCTTATAGATAATGGTGCTTCCAAACACATGACGGGATTTAAGGAATCCTTTGTGAGACTATTAGAACATGAATCACCCCACAAGGTGAAACATGGGGATGACTAATAATATCCAATAAAAGGTAGTGGTGAATCCTTCTACAAACTAGACTCTAGAAAGTCTATAAAGATGAAGGATGTCCTATTTCTACCAGGACTAAAGAAGAACCTTCTCTCCATATCTGCATTGTATGCAAAAGGCATGAGGGTTTCATTTATAGATGGCCAAGTCCTCATGTGTCCAAAAGGAAATACTATTGACGATGCAGTATTAATTGAGGAACAAGAGGAAGGACTATACAAATTGAAGGGCCAACCAAAAAAATATTTGGTTAATGACTCAGTAGAACCAAATGAACTATGGCATAGAAGTCTTGCACATGTGCACTACAGGGCACTACCACTTGCAAGAAAAGTTGTTGAAGTTCTTCCATAAATTCAGGAAAAACATGAAGGTGTATGCAAAGGATGTGCAAAAGGAAATAACACAAAGAAGACATTTTCAAGTAGCGAGATCAAGGAAAAAAGAATCTTGGAAATCATCCACTCCGATGTATGTGGTCCAATGTCATCCAATTATCTAAGTGGTTATGTATATTATGTTTCTTTCATTGATGATTTTTATAGGATGACATGGATATACTTCATGAAGAACAAGGATGAAGTATTCAACAAATTCAAAGAATTCAAAACCATGATTGAGAACCACACAGAGAAGAAGATCAAGATCTTTCAATCAGATAATGGCATAGAATTCACATCAAATGAATTAAAATAATTATGTAGAGATTTAGGGATTAATAGGGACTTGACCACTCCATATAATCCACAACAGAATGGGTTTGTGGAAAGAAACAATAGAAAAATCATGGAAGCAGCAAGGGCAATGCTTCATGATCAAGACCTTCCTATGCATCTATGGGCAGAATCTACCAGAATAGCTTTGTATGCATAGAACTGTACTCCACATAGAGTACTCAAGAAAAAGACACCTGAAGAAGTCTTTTCCAACAAGAAACCAAAATTCAGTCATCTAAGAATATTTGGCTATCCATTGTACATACACATTCCAAAAGAAAAGAGGACAAAGTTAGATCCTTCAAGAAAGAAGGGTATATTTGTGGGATACTCTAAGAACTCAAAGGCTTACAGAATATAATTCCCAGGATTCAAGAATATCGACATCAGCAGAGATGTAACATTTGATGAAGACTTAGCTTACATCAAGTCCAGAAAAAGACATGTTGAAGACTCTGAAGAATCGGAAGTACCCAGAATCCGCAATACAACTATGAACGAAGCAACTTGGGAAGAAAATCGAGGAATGGAAGAACCTCAGGAACCAATAGATCCACCTCAAGAGAATAATCCTCACAAGAGGAAACCTGCATGGGTACAAGAGGCTATCCAAGGTGCAGAAAGATATGGGGATCCAGAATAAATGAACAGAGAAAGAAAGAGAACTAGGTCCTACTTTAGATATGTAGCCTTATTATGTGACATCATCGATAAAGAACCTTCCAAATAGGAAGAAAGAGCAGAGAAGAAAGAATCGAAGGATGCTATGATTGAGGAGTACCAGTTGATCATGAATAATAATGTCTGGGATGTTGTCCCAAGACCAGGGGGGAAGTCTATTGTGACTTCCAAGTGGATCTACAAGAACAAGCATGCTGCAGATGGTAGCATAGAGAAATATAAAGCAAGATTTATGGCTCATGGTTTCTCCCAGAAAGAAGGAATAGATTATGAAGAGACTTTTGCACCTGTATCCAGATACACTTCCATCATATCAATACTTGCTCTGGATGTAGTCATGAAATGGAAGGTACACTAGATGGATGTCAAGACTGACTTCTTAAATGGTGTAGTAGAAGAGGAAGTGTATGTGGAGCAGCCACTTGGTTTTGAGACACATGACAGGGAGACTCATGTGTGAAAATTGAAGAAATCCCTGTACGGTTTGAAATAGGAACCCCGGACATGGTACGGAAAAATTGACAGCTTCATGACTAGCTTGGGATTTACCAAGAGTAAAATAGATTCCAACCTTTACTACAAGGTTGAAGAAGGGAACCCAGTGATGTTCCTATTGTATGTAGATGACATGTTTTTAACAGGTGCATATGGGTTGATTACAGACATAAATAGGAAGCTAGCTACTGAGTTCAAGATGAAGTACTTGGGTATCATGCACTACTTTCTAGGCATGGAGGTCTGGAAAAATGCGGATGGAATATCCTTGGGACAAGGGAAGTATGTAGTAGAGATCCTGAAGAGATTCAAGATGATGGACTGCAAGGCCATGACCAAACCTATGGCATCAAACCTGAAGCTATTAAGTGATGCTTCATCTGATTCAATTGATGCTACGATGTATCGTCAGATGATTGGGTCCTTGATGTACCTGAGGACTATGAGACTAGATATTTGCTTTGCTGTGAACACATTGAGCCAGTTCTCAACAGATCTGAGACATGTTCACTTGAATGCTGCAAAGCATATTCTGAGGTACCTGAAGGGTTCAGTTGATTATGGGCTCAAGTATCAGGAAAATCAAAAGATTAACCTGGAAGATTATGTGGATTCAGATTGGGCAGAAAGTTCCATTGATAGGAAGAGCACTTCAGAGTGTTTCTTTAGTATGGGATCAGGTGTGATATCATGGTTTAGCAGGAAGCAATCTTGTGTTGCACTACGTACAACTGAAGCAGAGTATGTTGCAGCTTGTTCAGCTAGCTATGAGGCAGTGTGGCTTAGGAAGCTACTATATGATTTGTTTGATCTCCAATTGGATGCTACTTGCATATATTGCAACAACTAGAGTTGTGTGAAGTTTTCAAAGAACCCAGTGTTCCATGACAAGTCGAAGCATATCGAGATCAAACATAACTATGTCAGGGATATGGTGTAGAGAGGAGTAGTGAAGCTCCAGTATGTTGCGACAGAGCAGATAGTTGATGTGTTGACCAAACCATTAGATAGAGTGAAGTTTGAGTAATTCAGCAAGAATCTTAGTGTTCTCGAGATCGAGGTTCCCTCCAAAGGGAAGTGATGAGTCTGTGAGCCTTTCTTACATGGTTGATGTGTTCACCCCATGGTAAGATATAAGTGTTGAGCCCTTCTTACATGGTTGATGTGTTCATCCCATGGTAATATATAAGTGTTGAGCCTTTCTGACATGGTTGATGTATTCATCCCATGGTCAGATGTGAGTGTTGAGCCCTTCTAACATGGTTGATGTGTTCATCCCATGGTCATATGTGATTGTTGAGCCTTTCTTACATGGTTGATGTGTTCATCCCATGGTAAGATACAAGTGCCAAGCCTTTCTTACATGGTTGATGTGTTCATCCCATGGTAAGATATAAGTGTTGGGTCTTTCTGACATGGTTGATGTGTTCATCCCATGATCAGATGTGAGTGCTGGGCCTTTCTGACATGGTTGATTTTTTCATCCCATGGTTAGATGTGAGTGCTAGGCAGGCCTTTTTGACATGGTCGCTATGTGTTCCTTCCATGGTCAGAATAAGTGCTGAAGAATATGAAGACCTACATGGAGACTAGGCCTACAACTACCATGAGAAAAAGGGTTGGCTCTGTAGAACTTCTTGTGATGAGTAGAATTGAGAGATAACACCATTTGTTCAAGATAGTGGAAGTAGTGATGATCCATATTTGATGATGATCTAGTGATGATCCAGATGATCGAGACTTGATGATGGTAGACTTGATGATGGTGGACTTGATGATGATCCAATGATGGAGACTTGTGCTAATGAAGTGTGTCGAGAGAATACCTTCCTAGTTAAGAGGGAGTGTTGATGTAATTGTAACTTTAGAATGTATTCACTTGTATGTCTTATGTATTGTACCCCGATGTTCCTATCGGGAGAATCAATAATGTAATCAAGTAATGTCATACCTTGATGTTCCTATGGGGAGAATCAATCATTTAATCAAGTCATGTAAAGTCATATAGGGTAACCTTCCTTATTGATCAAGGGTTAAAGTCCCCATCGTTGTGGGGCACTAGAGTTATTAGACTCTCCTAGAGAATTTGGTCGTGGTGAGTTAATGTCAAGTTGGAAACTAGTATAAATAGAGAGTGAGGCTCTCTATTTATCACACAGTCACTCACACTCAGTTCTAGTGCATAACTGAGAGAGAGAAGAAGCTAGGACAAGAGAGAGAGAGAGACAACTGCTGTCAAGATATCATCTTTGTATCTTTGGGTTTTAATTTTGGTGCTTATTCTATCTCTGAGGAAGTTGTGGGCTTTTCTCCTTTATTATTTCCCCGAGGAAAATATTTGTGTTCATTGTCTATTGTGATTGAGTGTTGTGCTTGTTATTCTCTCAGATAAAATCCTAAGATCATATAGCTTAAAAGATAAAAATCTAACAGAACACTAAAGATATCTAGTATATAATATGAAATCATAACATGGTATCAAATCTAGCCTAAATATGACATCTTTCACAAGGTGAAACTCTCTCTCCTCTCCCTCTAGAAGAAATTAGCATTTCTACAAAATTTTGGAATTTGGAAGATTTGCTTGCATAGAAAGTTGTGCCTCTCTAGAGTGCATATATTGAGCCCAGGATCAAATTTTTTGGGTGGTTGAATATCCAAAAAAGACAAAACCTGGTTTGGCACTGAACCAGAAAATGACAGAAAACCAGAACCACAAATTCTGCAGAAGCTGTAACCTGGAAAGTAGGATTTGAAAGGTGAAGATTTTGGATTTCCAGAAATCATTTTGATCAAACAACTTGCCTCAGTCAAGTGCATCTCCTAGTAAGGTCAACTTTTCATTTTGATAAATTTCAATTTTTAGTGACCTCCTGGACAGGATGGCCCCAAGCACTAAGTTTGAGGATAAATTGGAAGGCATATAAAACTTCCTAGCATGGAAGTATATGATTGGTCTCGTTCTTAAAGAGAATGGAATTGATAAGTACATCAAGGATGAAGTTGCAGAACCAACAGAAGTTGAAGCTAAGGAGAAGCATGAACAAGACCTAATCAAGGAAATGAGGATCATTTTTGGTTCTATAAAAGATCACTTGATCCCTCGAGTGTCGTCTAAGAAGACACCAAAGAAAATGTATGATGCACTTGCTAGAATGTATGAGGGAAGAAACATTAAGAGAAAGATGAATCTGAGAGCTCAACTAAAGGGGAACCAACATGAGCAAAGGAGAATCAATTCAATATTACTTCACAATGGTCTCCTAGTTCAGAGAGAAACTAAGTGCCATTGAGACACCCTTGATGAGGATGAACTAGTTATAACTACTCTGAATGGTCTCACTGGACCTTGGGACTCATTCATATAGACTCTGTGTGCTCGAAAAGAAAGTATGAAGTTTGGCATAGTATAGGAATATTGCATTCAATAAGAAGCTAGAGTAGCTAACATAGAAGCTCTACTCAGAGAAGATTATTGGGTTCTAGACATCCATACTAAAGGAAGAAAACAATAAAACTTCAAGAAAGGTAACGATAAGCCTTCAAAGAAGAAGTTTCGAAAGAAAAAGAATGATTACTCAAAGTATCAATGCTACAACTTTCATAAGATAGGACACCTTTCCAGAGAGTGTCCATCACCAAAGGAGAATAAGAAGAACAAGAGACATCATGCTAATCTAGATAAAGATGACGATCAGGAAGAAATACCTTGAAAGAGACTAACAAAAGAAGATAATGTAGATGAATATTTACTATTCTCTACAGTATCTGGATCTATAACACATGGAGAAGATACATGGCTTATTGATAGTGGTGCTTCAAAGCATATGACATGGAAGAAGAAAACTCTATCAAGACTTGAAGAAAATATCTCTCCTCAGAAAGTATCATTAGGAGATGACTATCGATATCTTGTTAAAGGTATTGGTGAATCAAGCTACAAGTTTGACTCTGGGACTTCCATGAAGATGAAGGAAGTACTATATGTACCAGGTTTGAAAAAGAATCTACTTTCCATCCTACCTCTATATAATAAAGGATATAGGGTTTCTTTTATAGACGGGTAAGAACTTATGCGGTCCAAAGGAAATACACTTGAAGATGTTGTGGCCATTGGAGAAAAAGAAGGAGGACATTACAAAATCAAAGGATATCCATAGAGAACCCTTGTCCATGAGACTACTAGCTCAAGTAAACTATGGCATAGGAGGATTTCTCACTTCAAATACAAAGTACTGCCCTATGTGAGCAAGGTGGTAACAAGGTTACCTGATATGAATATTGATCATGAGTGAACTTGCAAAGGATGTGCAAGAGGAAAGAACATCAAGAATCCATTTCTGAAAAGCGAAAGAAAGACTAAAGGTACATTGGAACTAATTCATTATGATGTATGTGGTCCTATTCCCTCCATATATTTAAGTGGATATGAATATTATGTAACATTTATTGATGAATATTCAAGAAAGACATGGATATACTTCTTGAATAACAAGAGTGAAGTGTTTGGGAAATTCAAGGAATTCAAATCCTTGATAGAAAACAATTCAAAAAGAGAAGCAAGACACTAAGAACAAATAATGGTGGAGAATACACTTCAAAATAATTTGAAGCATTCTATAAGGAAGCATGATTCAAGAGGGAACTAACCACTCCATATAATCCCCACAGAATGGTGTTGCAGAAAGAAAGAATAGAACCATTATAGAAGAAGTGAAAACAATGATTCATGACCAAGACCTCCCCATGCACCTATGGGATGAAGCAACAAGAACAATCGTATATGTTCATAATAGATTATCTCACAATGCTCTTGGAGTCAAGACTCCTGCAAAAATGTATACAAGAAAGAAACCTGAAGTGATACATCTCAAGATATTTGGTTGTCCAGTATATGTGCATATTCTGAAAGAGAGTAGAACCAAGTTGGATCCTTCAGGAAATAAGAGAATATTTGGTGGATACTATGAAGTCTCCAAATCCTTCAGGATATACATTTTAGGATTCCATCATATAGATATTAGTAGGGATGCAACATTTGATGAAGAGACATGTCTCAAGAAATATAGAAGGTGTTAGCTTGAAGAAGTACATGAAGAGGATGTACCTCCTAGAATGATAGAAGTTGAACCCTCTCCTGAAATAGTAGCATCTGAAGAACATGATATGATAGAACCTCAGGAACCCCCTACTATGGATATCTCTCAAAAGAGAAAACTTTCTTGGGTAAGAGAAATGATACAAGAAGAAGAGATATATGGAGCTCCAGAAGGATCCACAAGAACACGCAAAATATCAAAGACATACTCCAATTATGTAGCTTTGATGTGTGACCTTGTAGATCAAGAACCCACCAGCTATGAGGAAGCTGCTCAGAAGAAATAATGGGTTGAAGAAATGATGGAAGAATACCAATCAATAATGAATAATGATGTTTGGGATATAGTATTGTTATACCAAAATCCTGTCACCATCATGTGATAAGACCTTTGACATACCTACTTGCCCTGAATCCTAGCTTCTAGAGTGAAGACTAAAAGGTATTTTATCAGTCTGTCATGCAAATTCCCAGCACCGCGCATACCCCTTTGTCTAGGAGTGGTACCCCTACTCACACCACCTTTCATCGGTTTTCCACAAGTGGTGCCACCGCCCATTTCCCTTGGTCCATAGGCAATTATTACCAGAACCGCTCTATCATAGAAGGAGAAGCTCGGTACCCTAGGTAAAAAGGGAAAAAGAGAAGTTTCTCAAGGCTTCTAGATGATAAGCCTCATGTACTGCCTTATCCCTATTGTTGTGGATTGGTTGAGCTCGATATCCCTCATCCTAGGATCTTAGAGGCCACCTCACCCACTAATTTCTCAACCATCTCTATCCATTAAAGCCCTATAAATATGAGCTCATAGCCATGGTTGAGGGGAGAACATTGAAGGTATTTTTATGCTGTTGGACTGATTCTTGGCCCAAGATCATTTGGAGAGAGCATAGAGAGCTAGACTCAGAGCTTTTGGGGATGAAGAGCTGGTTTCATGGAGATGCATGTCAACACTAAGGCTTGGTTGTAAACTTCTTCCTATTTCTAATGCAAGTTGATTTTCTGTCCCATATATATTGTTGATGTTTGATTTCAGATATATTGTGCTAGATTCCTTAGTCACTAGCATAGATTAGTAGATCATATCCGGGTTGCTTTGATTCGTTTCGTGTTGAACTCTTTTGCAGGTACATAGGTGAACTATCAAATCCTTATATTCCATATATCTACATCGTCTAGGGAGATTTATTAGCCTCTATGATCTATTTGTTTTGGATCTGAACCAGTCAGACCAATGGAACACCTTGCTATCCATAGGAGGTGAAATATTCTGGTTAACAAATCTGGCGACTCCGTTGGGAAGTAGTTGTATTCAATTGTTCTAATCGTCCTCAGTATACAACTCCTGTCCAAATCCAGGCTCCATTTTCTTTAACTCTTTTTAGTCATATCTACTTTTTGATTTGTATTATTTGGGTTTGAAATTTACAGATCTATTCAGATCTGAGTCATTTTGGTTTTTTATGCTCTGTTACCACATTCAATTCGACAGTATTTTCCTTGATCTAGTCTTTTTTTATCTGATCCATCGTTCTCTTTCTTGTTTTGGCCATCTACAGGGAACCAAAGCAATGCTTTGTACGAGGAGCAGTGCCACCGCCTGAACACAGTGGGCAGTAAGCGGTGCCACCACGTGTATCTGGTTTGCAAGGAGCAGTGCTGCTTTGGAAATGCTCTTCCAACACCTACGAAGCATGGTACCAAGTAGGCATTAGTCCAAAACTCCCTTTCCTCATTTTTCTTTGTAAAAATTTGGAATTTTGATTGCTTTCAGTTCTATTATCAGGCCTGTGTTATTGAATATAATGAGTGTGGCTTGTTGCTTTGATGGTTTAAGATTGATTTGAGTGGAATTTCAAAATTTTGTTTAGTCTTTTTTATCATTCATCTGCTTCTTGCTTGTTGGTTGTGCTTAGAGAAGGATTTCTTGTTTTCGGAAAGTTAGGGTGTTCGTTCAACACTCTTTTCGTTGCATATACTAAAAGAAGAACACTATATTACCTTCTAGATTTCATTTCTTGATTGCATAGTAAACTTCTTTTTCTTCCCTTCAAAAAACAAAATTTTGCTTGATATTAGGACATCATATTTGAGCGTTGGATTTGGGTTTTCCGATTGGATTCATAAGCTTTTAGGAACTTTATGATCTTTGGTCTCTCATGCATATAGGACTATCTCGATCAAAATAAAAAATAAAAAATGGTAGTTTTAAGTTAGATTTGCTTATGTTTGTAAGAAATTTGAAAAGTTAGAGTGCATTGGCATATAGGTGTGCTTGGTGTTGTTCTTTTAGGAAAAGAGATTCTCACCCTTCCCATTAGCTTTCAAAAAAAAGAATTCCGTTTGTAGAAGTGTTTGCTTGTCTTTGATTTGATGTTCATGACTGTTGATTGAAATGATTTTTGGTTCTGAAACAAAAATAAAAACACTCTCTTCCCTCGCGTAAGTAGACATATTGAACGGTAAAGTGAACATTTGCACAAGCATATTGCATGGTTTTACTTTTCTGTCAAAAAATCATGCATTCACCTAACCATACAAGTTAAAATTAATGGTAGTTGTAGGTTAAAATTTACATAGTAACTTGAGTGCTAGGTTAGAGACATGTTCGGGCGTCGTAAAACGTAGGAGCTGTCGTTATTTGTCGGCATTACATTCCGGTACATGCGTGGTTCTTCCACGTACCATCGGTATATCAAACGGCCTTTCACGTACCCTTGACGTATATAGAAAGGTACTTCATGTACTCGATTGTATATCGGAAGGCCCCTTGTGTACGGTTATGCATTAGACAACACTACTACCGATTCGAGCTCCCACGTACTTTGAGTATATCGGGAGACCCCACTAGGGTACCTTATCTATCTGAGAAAATCCCTTTGGCCATTTTGTTTGGAGCCATACACCGAAAACAACATTTGGGGAGATTACTACACACGTACCCTCGAGGTATATCGCGAGTGGCACCTGCTTGACAATCCTAGTGAGAGACCTGAATTTTGAACTCCTCCTGTCATTTTAAGTCTGCTTATTTTGACCTATAGTTTGAGTAGGGAAGTCTTTTGGTGTGTTTTTTCTAGATTTTCAGACCCTAGGTTAGATAGGAACTGTACACATTGGCTGAGTTAAGATAGTCCAGGAGAGTACAGGGCTTGCCACCTGATTTTACTTCTGTTTCAGAAGAAAATCCAATGGAAGCTATCAACCAAGGAGCTGCTACCACCTCCCAAGTGGGAGATAATGTGGTGGTGGAAAGTGGAGTACCATATTCTTCACACTCACCCCCCTTGGTCCAACAGTCTTCCCAGGAAGATTCATCATTCCATCCTCCCACGGAAGGTCATGTTGATCATACCCGTCCGGACTTTGGTCCTAATGCTCCTTTTTGGGAAACACCTATCGGACAGGCCATTGCCTCATTTGGCACCCGTGTAAGTTCTCCTGAGAGTGAAGAAGAACGCAAGTAATACCGTGCTGCTATCCTATGTGCACAGGAGGTAGAAAAATAGATTGACAACCTATTAGGCTCTTCACCATTTCATTCCACATTCCTTCCTGTGGGATATCGTTCACTAGCTGATTCTATGAGAACCATTGAACTGATTATAGATCATCCATTAACAACCCACAGCCCAGGTCAAATTTCCACCCCTCTCATCTCTTATGTTATGTCTGTTCTAAATCCTCCCAGGACTTTTGCATCTGGGGCCCAACCTTCAATTCTTGTTTCTTCAGTACCTTTGAATGTCGAGGGGAAACCCTCGTCACAACCTACGTTATCTGATCCTGTAGTTGTACCTAGTCAAGAGCAGACCTCTAACATAGAAACATCTACAGTTTTTGTCCCTCCCACCCACACTAATGTGGTAAATCCCCCATCTAGTTTAGGTGAGCCCTTGGGGGCACAACCTGTTCCCATTCAGTCTTCTAGTGGTTATGGTTATCAAATACCTGTAGGTAATCATCCATCCAATCCTACTAGAATTCCATTCCCTAGCAACACTTTTACGCCATGGGGGCAACCCAAATAGTCTTACATGCCATCCATGGGAGGGATACCCATACATATTGTGGGAGGTGCAGGAGGACCACCTTATGGAGGTCCTCCCTCTAGAGGACCTAATGGTCCTGGAGGGTCTGGTGGTCCTCCTCATGGTCCTGGTGGTCCTAGTGGTCTTGGGGGACCTAGTGGCTTTCCTCCTTATGGATCTGGAAGATCTAGTGGCCCTCCACCTACTAGTTTCAGTGGCTCTGGAGGTTTCCCACCTCTTGGAGGTTCCAGAGGGTCCGGTAGTCCACCTCCTGGTGGTCTTGGTGGTCCTGGCAGTCCCAGTGGCTCTGGCAGTCCTCCTCCTGGAGGCCTTGGTGGTCCTAGTGGTCCTAATTCTTGAAATAAACCCCCCATGGGTGGATTTTCCGGTGGTTCTTCCTCACAGCAACCTATTCATCAGTCTACCTATGGCCCTACTGGTAATTACATGCCATATCAATATTATCAGTATGTGGAGCCCATTAAAAAGTTACCTTTCCTAGCAACTTTGGACTTGCCTGATTTGTCCAAGTTGATTAATGGTCCCATTCAACACAATCCCTCATGGCCTCCCATTTCAATAAAGTTACCATCGGATATTCTGAAATCCGATGAGAAGCAGGGTGAAGATCTGTGAAACCATGTTATGACTTTTTATTTGCGGTGTTCCTCGAACTCCCTCATGGATGATTCCGTTTGGTTACGACTCTTTCAACAAAATTTTACCGGTACGGCCGTGAAGTGGTATATTGAACTCCCACAACACTCTTTTGTGGATTTTAGCTCATTGGAAACCATATTTCTTACACACTTTCAGCTCCCTATTCATTATGAGATGGGCACTGATATTTTAACTTCTCTGCGACAGAACACCTCCACCCACATTTATGATCATATTCATGAGTGGAGAAGCCAAAGAAGGCTTATTAAGGCCCCTATTCTGGATCATTTGTTAGCTGATTGGTTCACTAAGCCCTTATTTCCTCCTATTGCCTGAGATGTGGCCATGGGCGGTGCCATTACCGAAGAGCAGGCTATTAGTCGAGCTCAATACCTAGACTTGGTCTATTCCCAGTTCGGGACTCTTTATGACCTGATTCCTCAAGATCCTCGCCCCAGCACTGACCTTGCCAAGCCATCAACAGAAGTACCTGTTGATGGGATTGTTGGTTCAATCCAGTCCCCATCCATAGAGAAACCTGCTAAGCAAACCCAAACTACTACTCCTTCGAATCCTAAGGTTTTAGCCGAGGTCAATTCTATTCAAAGTACTCAAACATTGGGTAATAAAAGAAAGGTAAAAATCGAAATAGAAAACCTGGAAACCAGCAGAAGACCCCACAATCAACCAATAATGACAACAACACAGGGAAAAGGAAGGGTAAATACCCTTGTCTGTTATGTGGTGGTGACCACTTCTCAAAGAAGTGTCCCCGTTGGGATGAAATCTCTTAGTTTTTGAAGTCTAATCTTGCACCTACAGTACTTACGGATCCCTTTACCTCTCAACAACAACTGGTAGACCATATGTCTAACTAGGGTAACTCTAGTTCATCGAAGGAAATTCGTATGATGTCCTCAGATACCATCCATCTGCAAACTCAAAGCCAGAATTATGATAAACCTGTAGATCAGAAAGAAGATCAATCTTCTTCAGGGAAAGCTCCCTCTACTAGTTCTCCGGAATCCTCATCTATTGTTCCCTTGTCTATCGAGAAGCCTACTCTCGACATGATTTTGCGCCAACCAAAGAGTACTCTTCGGAAGGATGTCTTTAATCCTAATGCTCGAGCTGCTCAATTCTATAATGTGGTTGAAGATCTCGCTCAGGCACCTTGTGCGATGTCTACCCTAGAAGTACTCCAAAGTTTCCCTACATAGCACAAGAACTTGTTGACTGCATTAGGAGCTGTCAACCCGGATAACACTAACTTGATTCACTTCAATGTTGAGAACTATAAACCTAGATTACCGCATAAACTTGATTTTCAGATCATTACGAAAGTAGTGGGAAAGAAAGTCTTTCGAATGGTACTAGATGAAGGAGCTTTGAACTCAGTATTATCTCTGACTTGTTGGAAAGCTCTTGGCTCTCCTGAGCTTGTTACATCACCTACGACCCTTAAATCCTTTGATGGACGGGGTTTCCAACCCCATGGCCTCATATCAGCCCTCATGGTCGAGCTGGGGCAAAAATTGTTTCCATCCAAGTAGAAGTGGGAGATGCCACTTTAGATTATAACCTCCTTTTAGGAAGGAATTGGTTCTATGCCATGAATGCTATTGCTTCAATAGTATTTCGAACGGTCCAATTCCCGCATCTCGGGAGAATTGTTACCATTTACTAGCTTGATTTCTATACGTCGAATGTTACTACCTCTATGGCTAATAAATTTCCCATGTTAGGTCAGTCCCCTCCTCCTTACCAGTCGATTGGGGTAGGTATGCTGAAGGATTCATCCCTTATGGGGATTTTTCCCTCTACTCCTCCTAGCACGGATATCGTGACAATACATATGATCACCTCATTTGATATTGAGCCCCAGGCCACAAATGTTGTTGAGTCCACCTCGTTGAGCCCGCAAAAATCTATGTATGACACCATTCAAACTTGTTCCGATGATCACACTGATGACATTCATTTAGTGGCTTCGGATCCTTACCATTTACCATACTGGTTAGAACCTTCTCTTCCGATTCCAGGCTATCTCTCCAAGAATTTTCCTTTCAACGAGTCCATTATAGAGATCATGAATAT
Source organism: Pseudotsuga menziesii (assembly GCA_001517045.1). NCBI lineage: Eukaryota > Viridiplantae > Streptophyta > Pinopsida > Pinales > Pinaceae > Pseudotsuga > Pseudotsuga menziesii. The sequence continues at coordinate 222,704 of LPNX010752766.1, forward strand.
GGATGAGCCCATTTGGGAGGATCACCATTATAGATCCGTGTTCCTCCCCAATACCAGTTCAGGCAACCATGATTTTACATCCTTGTTTCCTACTGATATTGTCAATGTTCTGCAAAGTCCTATATTGTTGCAAGATACAGATTCTGAAGGAAACCTTTGCAACATTACTCATATGAACCCAATTGACATATCAGCCAAGCCTGATGTTATTGAGGATGTTCATGTTGGGAATAACTGCTCCAAAAATGAATCTGAAGCATATAAGGCACTTTTTAAGGAATTTCATGATATTTTTACCTGGTCCTATGAAGAGATGTCAGGGATTGACCCTTCCATTGTGGTCGACGAGATTAAAACTTATCTCATGGCTAAACATGTTAGGCAGAAACTTAGGCAAGTCCATCCTAGGAAGGCCATAGCTGTTAAAACTAAGATTAAGAAACTTCTGAAAGCTGGTTTTATTTATCCTATACCTCTGATGGAATAGGTATTGAACTTTGTCCTTGTCAATAAAAAACAGGGCACCATTAGAGTCAGCATCGACTTTAGGGATTTAAATATAGCTTATCCCAAGGACAACTTTCCTACCCCACACATCGATCAGATTATCAACAACTGTGCTGGAAGTGTCATCTTTTCATTCATGGATGGCTTCTCTGGCTATAGTCAGATTGAGATATTTCCCTCCAATCAGCATAAGACAACATTCATTTTCCCATGGGGAACCTTTGCATATTAGAAGTTACCTTTCATCTTGAAAAATGTTGGAGCCACATTCTAGCATGCGATGTCCTATGCATTTCATGACATTAAACATATTGTTGAACCATACCTTGACGACCTCCATGCTCATTCACAGCGATAGGAGGACCATCCTGGTCATCTTAGAGACATATTCCTGAGATGTCGTCATTATAATATATGGCTCAATCCGCATAAATGTGTTTTTTTCATTGAGACGGGACATCTGCTTGGATTTGTGGTATCCAAAGATGGCATCCAGATCGATCCTTTGAAGATTGCCGCCATCATTAATCTAGAAGGCCCAACCAACATCCTTGAACTCCAAAGTTTGTAGGGGAAGGAAAACTTTCTTCGTCATTTCATGTGCAATTTCACTGAGAAAACACACGGTTATATGCATCTCCTCAAGAAGAACACTCCATTCTTCTGGGATGACCAGGACCAACGTGCCTTTGATAGTCTTAAACATTCTCTGACTCATTCACCCGTGATACACCCCCTAGATTATTCAAAGGATTTTCTCTTGTATATTGCTGCCTCCGCTACTACCATCGCCATGGTTTTAGTGCAGGACAATCTCCACGGTCAGGAGCATGTGATTTATTATGCTAGTAAGAATCTTATTGATTCTGAAACCCATTATTCACATGTGGAGAAGCTAGCTTTGGCCACGGTCATTGCTGTGCAAAAATTTTGTCACTACATTCTGCTTCGCACTACCACCGTATTGGCAGACCAGAACCTGATGTACTACGTTCTGACTCGTCAGGTACTCGCGGGCAAGTACTCCCATTGGATCGTCTTCCTTAAGGAGTTCGATCTCGAGTTTTCCAAGGCTACATCAAAGAAATCCTTGGTTTTTGCTGATCTTATATGTAACCTTCCTTGTGCTACCACAGAATTTGAGCCCAGGGATTCATTTCCAGATGAATTCCTATTCCTGATTAGCACTACTAATCCTTGGTATGGAGATTTGTTGATTTATCTCCAGACCCAGCGTTTTCATCCACATCTATCTCGCGATGATCGTCGCCGCATCCGTCACCACACGAAGTACTATCTTATCTTGAATGATACCTTGTATAGACATGGGATTGACTCCATTCTCTGGTGATGCCTCACTCATGAGGAGGATGAACACGTGCTGAATGATTGCCACTCTGGAGCATGTGGCGGTCATTTATCTGGGATGGCTACAACCCAGAAAATCCTTCGCGCTGGCTATTTCTGGCCTTCTGTCTTCAAAGACTGTCATGAGGCTGTTAAGAAATGCCCACCTTGCCAATATTTTTATCCCAAAAAGTGCACCCATCCTGCTCCGCTTCAGCCCGTCATTTCCATTGGCCCTTTTTCCAAATGGGGGATTGACTTCTTGCATTGTAAACTTACCTTAGCCAGGGGGCATGGTTACATCATCGTAGCTGTGGATTATTTCACAAAATGGGCTGAGGCCATGCCTACATATGCAGAAGATGGTAAGATTGTCGCTCTCTTCTTGTTCAATCATATCATAGCTAGATTTGGAGTTCTGCAGTCCATCGTCACTGATCACTGATCTCATTTTCGTAATCAAATGATGGAGGAATTGAGTGCCAAGCTAGGTTTTCGCCATGAAAAATCCACGCCGTATTATCCACAAGCTAATGGTTAGGTAGAGGCTATTAACAAGGTTTTGAAAACTATGCTTCATCGGATGGTTGGAGATCATAAATCCAATTGGCATCTCGTTCTTTCTTCCTCTCTTTGGGCTTATCGTACTTCCATGAAAATAGCTACTGGTTTCACACCATTCTAGCTTGTCTATGGACTTGAAGCTGTCTTGCCGATCCAATATTAGATTCCATCTTTACAACTTGCCGTCAAACTTATCCTAGACACTTTCGCAGAGGAAGCGATATTTTTGTACTTAAATAACCTTGATGAGACTCGTAAAGATGTTTCCTTGGCTAATGAGGCACATAAGAAATGTGTCAAGGCACAGTACAATAAATCTATCTAGCCTCGTGTTTTCAATGAGGGTGACCTAGTTTTGACTTATGACCAGAGATATGACAAGCTAGGAAAGGGTAAGTTCGAGTCCATGTGGTATGGACCTTTCATTATTTCCAAGGTGTTAGAGAAAGGAGCCTATGAGTTAGTTGATTATGATGGAATCCCTTTGGGGAAACCTCGCAATGGGTTGTACCTGAAAAGGTACTAATCCTAGGTCTTCTTGGATGGTATCTTGTATATATGTATATTGATTGACTTTTAGTGTGCTTTCATTACTTTCAAGATGGTTTTGAGTTTTAGTGTTTGCATCTATTTATACCATGTTTTGGTCATGAAGATGGATTTCTACGGCTTTGCTGATTGTGCTTGCCGCCACACCTTGAATCCAGCCTCGGCTGCTTGGGTTCTCTATTCCCCAGCCGAAGATTTGGTCAGTTCAGGAGCGGTTTTCTTAAGTCCCGCTACTAATAACATCGCCGAGTATGAAGCAGTCATTGGTCTTTTGACTGAAGCTACCTCCCAGGATGTTCATGATATAGTAGTTTTGATGGACTCTCAGCTCGTGGTTTGTCATTTAAACCATGTCTACACCATTAGGAACCCGGTGCTCCTCCGCCTCTTCTAGAGGGTACGTTTGTTAGAAATATCATTTGGAACCATTACATATAGGCATATCCCTAGGGAACATAATGTAGTTGCTGATTTTTTGGCTAATTACATCCTAGATTTGCATATTTCCCATTCATGGCATTAAATCAAACATGGTACATTGTAAATAAACATTTAAAGACACATAGAACTCATAGAAATGCATTTATCCATTTGAAATGTATAAACACCGTGTAAAAGTCTGTGTAATATATATATATATACGAAAAAGTTTTACAAAATAGGTCCCAAGACCTCATCTGAAGCATGTAGGATTTCAGGAAAAATCATCATACAAAAATCCTGAATCTATCATCTTTCAATATACATGTCTCATCCACTAGTGGTGCTCGTGATAGCACATCACTGCTTGAGCCACCCTGTGTAGTAGCCTGCTGAATCGGCTTGGTACTCCCGTCGTAGATCTATGATATCTAGTCGGGAGGTCATCTATATCAGCATCTGGGATGTCCATAGTCAACCTCTCTAGGTTCTCCTCTAGCTTCCCAGTGATATCATCACCCTATGGCATGAAGTGAGCTTCGTCTTGCCTATCTAATGGAGATGCTCCTCCAGGCCTCGCTGCTCCAACATCTACATGAAGAAAAACAGGTCTCGTCACTTATCATAAAAATTATAAAACATAAAAAACATAGAAACATTTTCCATCTTTAGGGTTTCTTGTTTTTTACCAATGTCACCCCACTGCCCTTCAGGTGGGAGTGGTAGGCCAGGATCACCTATAATATATATGCCTGCATAGGCATAGTCCTCGACCATGAGCATCTGATCCCGCAGCCATCTAAAGAACGCATCATCAAACTTCACTCTGCCCCTACCCACTCATGTACAAGCCATGACCTGGACCCACCTCATCATGTGGAGGTCCCGTGCTCTTAGACTCTGAAAACTCACCTAGGGCCTCATCTGGGGGACCTGCTCAAAGAAGAAGCAAGCTAAGATGGAACCAAAGGTGAACTACTTCAGCTCTCCCTACCGACATTTAGTCAGCTGATCCTTGAAGATTGGAAGCAATGCTTCCGCCCAGTTGAACATCGTAGGTGCCATAGCCTCTAGGGCATATAGCATATGTGCCCTGGAAGCCTGATTTACACCCTAGCTCCCTGCCACCCTCTGCATGGTGAACAAAATGATCCATAGATCCCTGTCTGTCATTGCCCTGATGGGGATTTTCTTCCCCGATGTGCATGTACCTGGTACACAGTGTCGATCTATGAGCTCTCTAGTGGTAATGTCCCCACCACGGGAACCTGTCAGTGAGATGGGGGAACCCTGTCTCGATAGGCTAGTCAGGAAGTAGATATACTCTACCTGCACTGTAAGTATGTGTGCCCCCACCTTGAAATACTGTTGTTCTAGATTCCACATTCTCAGTATGTGTTCCAATAATCTCTCGTGGGACACCATGCTTGGTGTCCGGAAGAACTTTAAAAGCCCATAGTTCCGGAGTGCAGCAATACAAACCGGATTCCTTTCAACAGCAACATCCTCATTATCATGTGTTCTTTCCTTCCATATCACCATATTTTGGAAGCCTAGACCTGCCAAAAACAACAATGGTATGTATTAATATCATCCTTGAGTCATTGCAAATCAAAAGAATGAGTAAATTGTTCTTATATCATTGGTTTAACTTCTCCACGGTCAGCACCGCTTGTGCCCCATTAGAGACAGGTAGTGGCACCGCCTGTCCACCATATTCTTGGCGTGGTTCTCGGGTGGCACTACCTATCCCGCAAGGGGTAGCCACGGTGCCTAAAAATTGGATTTTAGCGCTTGCCAAATATGCCTAAAACCTCACCAAATCCCAAAATAAAATCTATGAAATGAAAGATAAGGGTCTTAGTTGTTACTTGCAACTGATGAGACTGAAAATGGACGGTGGAAAATCCTGGTATCAGCTGTGGAAGACATGGCTAGAAAATGCTCCAAGTGCTCTCTGCTAGAGGTAAATAGTGAAATGTTTGATTTTTTACTATTTACTTGCCTTATATAGACATTTTTTGGGTCTAACCTAGTATAGTTTTGATATTACATCATGTTCTAGTCAAAATCTATTTGTCATAATCCCTTAATGTTGATTTTGGATGCATTTAACACTTGTTTATGAGTCATTTGCAGGTTGACTTTAGTAAAATCTTTGGAAAGTTTGTTTATGAATTTTTTGTACTTTCACAAAACAGAAAAGGTCATTGAGCGTTTATTACGACACTTTGCCATGCTCGTTAAAATCTAGTATCAAAGTTCCGAGTCCAGTTCAAGTTTCTTTCCAGGCTCGTAAAATATGACATTGTGTAAAGAAACGTCATGGAGTCTTCTTTTCACATCTTCTTTCAGACTCCTTAAACATGAAAAGATAGTTGAGTCCGTTTCTGAATCTTTCCAGGCTCGTAAAAAGTGACATTGTGTAAAGAAACCTCATGGAGTTCTCTTTAAACCCTTTTCAGTCTCCCTAAATATGAAAAGATTGTCGAGCGATCTTGTCTTCTTCACGCTCGTTAAAGTATTTGAAGAGTCATCAATCCGATGGTAGGATATCTCTTTCTCGGTTCAGACAGGACTATTTACGAGAAAGGAACACTCCAGCCAATCATGACTGGAAGAGTTCTCTAAGGTATGATTTTACATTTGTTCGGGCCTTAGATACTAAATATACGTAAAAGGACCCCCATGGAGTCTTCTTCCGTATTCGTTCAGACTCTCTAAACATGAACGATACCGAGTTTTCTTTCAGTGGACTCATTAAACTAACATTGAGAGGCCCGGTTTGGGATTGAACCCCTCCTCTCTCAGGCTCGTAAAACATATGAGACTGGACTTGTCTTCTGATAAGCTATATCGAGTGTTTGTTACCCTGTTTGAACTCGTAAAACCGAAAAGAGGCACTCATCGATCATGATGGGGAAAATGGGAAGGGAATCATTTTGCAAATAATGGCAGTTGTTTGTCATTACCTTTGAACATGGCACTTGTCTACACAATCATGTCAGTCAATTAGGTATTCAGCTGATCTCTGTGACGATCCACTTTCATGAGTCATGTCAATCCTTTGAGTCTTTCAAAAGAATGCATTGTCCACTATCGCATTGTGTATCTGTCCTGTCCATTCATGCTGCCAAGTCATTTTGTCGTGTCGACCGATGTTCAAAGGGAATCTGAAGAAGTTTTACCTCTGCAGCCTACACAGTCTTTGTGTCAGTATCTTTGAGTCAGTCATATGGTTACTACATTCACATCATTCCAGAACTATGTTCCGAGTTTTGTGTCGTTGATGTGGGACTCATCATGGCCCTCCTTCGACGAGACTATTCCCGTTGACATCAGCTCATCATATAGGAAATAGTCTTAGAAACAATATTTAGTACCTTGATATCTGTATTCCTTAATGACAAATTCTCTCGCTCTTGACATAGGTTCACATCATTAACCTTTGATCGATAGAATCGACTGGGTGTTCGACATCAGGACATCTATTTGGACTTAGTAGATTGTACTAGGGTACCTTGGGAATCATTGACATTAATGGTGATCTCCCTCGCACTTGTTAATGGTTCACATCATTGGCCGGTAATCAAGTGGTTTCTACCATTTTCGACTTCATATCATTGTAATCACATGGATAGAATCGTACTTTATGGAAGACGAGACGAAGACCCTAGGCATTTGTTTAAAAGTGCTCATTACTTTTTCCCCAAGTTGCGATGGAGTTTTGTATATCTAGCATGGATCCACATTTGTATGGTCGTGGCTATGCCCAAATTTGTGTCTGTATGACATAGATCTACGTTGTATGTCTGGTAGCTATGTCCAAGTTTGAGTCCTCTATCACATGGATCTACGATGTATTATAGTAGCCATGCTTGTTTATTCCACTCATGGATCTACCTTGTATTGGTCTACAGCTATGAGTTTGGTTACTTGTGTCTATGAGTCAACATACTGATGTACTACAGATGCCTACTTGGCTGCATGCTCCGATCGAGCCAACATTTTCATCTCTTGGTAACGACTTGTTCTCAAAGCTCTCGTTTATCGTATCACTCTAAGACTCATACTTTGGGGGGCATCCTGTTATACCAAAATCCTATCACCATCATGTGATAATACCTTTGACATACCTACTTGCCCTGAATCCCAGCTTCTGGAGTGGAGACTAAATGGTTTTTTATCAGTCTGTCATACAAATTCCCAACACTGCGCATACCCCTTTTTCCAGGAGCGGTACCCCTGCTCGCACCACCTTTCATCAGTTGTCCACAAGCAGTGGCACCGCCCATTTCCCTTGGTCCATAGTCGGTTATTACCATAACCGCCCTGTCATAGAAGGAGAAAGGTTGTATCCTAGGTAAAAAGGGAAAAAGAGAATTTTCTCGAGGCTTATAGATGATAAGCCTCGTGTACTGCCTTATCCCTGCTATTGTGGGTTGGTTGAGCTCGAGATCCCTCATCCTAGGATCTTAGAGGCCACCTCACCCACTAATTTCTCAACCATCTCTATCCATTAAATCCCTATAAATATGAGCTCATAGCCATGGTTGAGGGGAGAACATTGAAGGTATTGTTATGCTGTTGGACTGATTCTTGGCCCAAGATCATTTGGAGAGAGCATAGAGAGCTAGAGTCGTAGCTTTTGGGGATGAAGAGTTGGTTTCATGGAGATGCATGTCAACACTAAGGCTTGGTTGTAAACTTCTTCATATTTCTAATGCAGGTCGATTTTCTGTCCCATATATATTGTTGATGTTTGATTTCAAATATATATTGCTAGATTCCTTAGTCACTAGAATAGATTAGTAGATCATATTCTGGTTTCTTTGATTCGTTTCGTGTTGAACTCTTTTGCAAGTACACGGGTGAACTATCAAAGCATTGTAATCTAGATATCTACAGTGTCTAGGGAGATTTATCAGCCTCTGTGATCTATTTGTTCTGGATCTGAACCATTCAGACCAGTGGAACACCTTGCTGTCCGCATGAGGTGAAATATTCTGGTTAACAAGTATCCAAACTAGAAAACAAGAGTGTGGTATCTTCGAAATGGATCTACAAGATAAAAAGTACGAGGAAATATTTGTGGATAGAGAATTATCTTAGAAATAAGGGATTGATTATGAAGAGACATTTGCTCTAGTAGCAAGACACAATTCCATCAGAACCATCATGGCACTTGATTCCCTGATGAAGTAGGATCTACACCAAATGGATGTAAAGACAACCTTCCTTAATGGTGTGATTGAGGAAGAGGTTTACATTGAACAACCACAAGGATTTGAAGTCACAGACATAGTGACTCATGTATGTAAGTTGAAAAAGGCTCTGTATGGACTGAAGCAAGCTCCTAGATCTTGGTATGGTAGAAAGGTAGCTTCTTGACAAGATTGAGATTTACCAAGAGTAAAGATGATCCTAACCTTTACATGAATGTTATGGATGATGAACTGGTCATACTATTTTTGTATGTGGATTATCTATTTCTGACTGGAAATGAGAGACAAATCACTAATTGCAAGAAGAATCTAGATGAAGAATTCAAGATGAAATATCATGGATTGATGCATTATTTCCTCAGCCTGGAAGTGTGGAAGATCCCAGAAGGAATCTTTCTGAACCAGGGAAAGTATGCAATAGAAATATTGAAAAGATTTGATATGTTGGATTGTAAATACATGGCCACACCCATGGACACCAACCTGAAGTTGTTATTTGATGAGTCATCAGAGTTAGTTGACATGACTCAATACAAATAGATCATTGGTTCAATGAAGTATTTGATGAGTACAAGGCTAGATATATGCTTTGTTGTGAACACCTTAAGGAAATATCTAGTTAAACCTAGGCGGGTTCACTTGATAACTACAAAGCATGTGATGAGGTACCTTAACGGTATGATAGACTTGGGACTTTACTATTGAAGAGACATTTTCTCCAGTAGAAAGACACAATTCCATCAGAACCATCATGGCACTTGATTCCCTGATGAAGTGGGATATACACCAAATGGATGTAAAGACAACCTTCCTTAATGGTGTGATTGAGGAAGAGGTTTACATCGAACAACCACAAGGATTTGAAGTCACAGACACAGTGACTCATGTATGTAAGTTGAAAAAGGCTCTATATGGACTGAAGCAAGATCCAAGAGCTTGGTATGGTAGAAAGGTAGCTTCTTGACAAGATTGATATTTACCAAGAGTAAAGATGATCCTAACCTTTACATGAATGTTATGGATGATGAACCTGTCATACTATTTTTGTATGTGGATGATCTATTTCTGACTGGAAATGAGAAACAAATCACTAATTGCAAGAAGAAGCTAGATGAAGAATTCAAGATGAAATATCATGGATTGATGCATTATTTCCTCGGCTTGAAAGTGTGGCAGATCCCAGAAGGAATCTTTTTGAACCAGGGAAAGTATGCAGTAGAAATCTTGAAAAGATTTGATATGTTGGATTGTAAATACATGGCCACACCCATGGACACCAACCTGAAGTTGTTATTTCATGAGTCATCAGAGTTAGTTGGCATGACTCAATACAAACAGATCATTGGTTCATTGATGTATTTGACGAGTACAAGTCTAGATATATGCTTTGTTGTGAACACCTTAATGAAATATCTAGTTAAACCTAGGCGGGTTCACTTGATAACTGCAAATCATGTGATGAGGTACCTAAAAGGTATGATAGAATTGGGACTTTACTATTGTATAGATCATGACTACAAATTCATATTAGGCAGGAAGTGTCATAGACAGGAAGGGCACCTCAGGTGGATATTATTGTCTAGGATCTGCCATGATATTATGGTTTAGTAAGAAACAATCCAGTCTTTCTCTCAGCATAGCTGAAGAAGAGTACATAGCAGCTTGCTCCACTAGTTGTGAAGTGATATGGCTTCAGAAACTTATGTCAAGACTATTTGACATAGAGTTGGACACCACCATGATTCTTTGTGACAACCAAAGTTGCATAAAGATGACAGAGAATCTAGTGTTCCATGATAAATCAAAGCACATAGAAATATAATACTTTCATATTAGGGATATGGTACAAAAGGGAGCTATAAAGATCTAGTATGTGAGTACCAATGAGCAAGTTGCTGATGTGCTGACCAAGCCTCTATATCAAGTAAAGTTTGAATATTTCAGTGGCAAGCTTGGTGTAGTTCAAAAGGAATTTCCTCGTAGGGAGGAATAGTGATGGGACTACAAACTTTACTTTCAAGAAGGAATGATGAAGATATGGAATCTCTTCAAAAAGGAGAAACAAGTCGAAGATATGGAATCCCATCGTAAAGGAAGAGAAGGTCAAAGATATGAACCCTCCTCAGATAAAGAGGCATTAGGTTGATAATATGGATCCTCATAGGAAAGGGGGAGTGATTATGAGACTAAAATCAATGATGGTATGACAGTGATGCTCCAGTATGAAAGAAGCCAAGTGTGCGTGAAGATGCTAAAATGGTCCAACATTCTCTTGTGGACGACAATATGGTCTGACAGGAAATAACACTCTGTTCCTGAGAATGGTCGTTACTAACTATGGACTCGCAAAAGTTACTCTCACATGGAGAGTACCTACATTTATTTGTGGATACCGTAGAATAAAGCTCACTTGGGAGTGGTCCTAAGCTTAGTGGAAAGGATTCTCTATGATGACTCCTTACGGATAACAAGGCCGATATTTACATACGGTCGATATCTTCTTTGTAGACATTACTCTTGTATGGAGAGTATACCTACATTTATATGTATATTCCATAGAATAACACTCACTTGGGAGTGTTCCTAGCCTTAGTGGAAAGGATGGTCTATGATGAGTCCTCACATACGCCATAGTATAACACTCACATGGAGTGGTCCTTTCTCTAATAGGCTGAGGATGTCCTATGATGAGGGTCGACACCTAGGTGCTGTCGAGATTTGCAGCTATAGACAATACTATTGTATGGAGAGTATTCCTACATGTATATTCAGATATCGTAGTATAACACTCACTTAGGAATGGTCCTATATTTGAAGCTAAGGATGCACTAGGATGAGTCCTTACGAACGACAGGGCGTGCATCTAGGTGCGGTCGAGATCTACATTTAGTTGTAGACGATTCAGCTGGTTGATGCTATGGACCGTCCTCATTAACATGGATTAGGATGATGGAGGATTACATCATCCTTGGACATATGTCCTAAATTTATAGGGATTGATCATCCCGCAAAGAGATCATGTGTACAACAGGTAGTGTGGTGACAAAAGGATTGAGAAGATCGAACTGTCTCTGCAAAGGATCGAGAAGATCGAAGTGCTGCTACAAAGGATCTGGAAGATCAAAGTGCTGCTACAAAGGATCTAGATGATCGCAATGCTGCTACAAAGGATCGAGAAGATCAAAAAACTGTTGCAAAGGATCAAGAAGATCGAAGTCCTGTTACGAAAGATCGAAAGGTCAAAGTGTTGCTACAAAAGGATTAAGTGATCGTGTGATATGAAGACATTGAAGAGTAATTGTTCCAGTTACTGGCTGTGAAAACTTTCTATGACGTATAGATGTATTACCTCAATACTGCTGAATATATTATCTCTTGTTACTCCTATAGCTTATGATGATTTTTTCAGTAGAATAACCTTCTCGTTAAGGGGGAGTGTTGAAATATTGTAACTTCAAAGGATATTCTAAATGTATTTTACTGATGTAACCCAAGGGAGATGTTATTATTCCTCTATTGGGATATTCTATTGTAATTGGTCATTGTAGAGTCATGAGGTAAAGCCTCCATTGTAGGTCGGGTCATTGGTACCCTAATGAATAATATGAAATACTATTTTGAGTCTTCCTAAGTGAAGTCAGCCCAGACAGTTTAGTGGGTCCGACTTGTCTAGGGTAAAAATCAGTTGACATAATGTGTAGAAATAGAGGAGGTGTTCCTCATTATAACATAAACTCACTCACTTGTGTAGCACATAAGAGAGAGAGAGAGAGACAGATCATCAAGGAGGAGAATACCCTTTTTGGGGGGTATATCTTATACATCTTGTACAGAGGAAGTTTTGTCGGTTTTCTTCCCCTTGGGGGTTTCCCGGGATAAATACTGTGTCTATCTTGTGATTGTGTTTCTCTCAATAATTATGCATATGCTATTGTTGTGAATTTGGATTGAACACTAATGATATGTAGTCTACGATATGAAATCTTAACAAGCCATGGGGTGGGGGAGAAAAATCCTCTAGTTACAATAAAAATTTACATGCTAAGACAAAACAAACAAGTTACAGTTTTGATCCACGAGGTAGTGAGCAACATTATATAGCACCATTATACCAAATACATGCATTGCAGAGAATAAAACACAGACCCATAATAGGTTCGAGCCACGGGGTTGTTGACGAAAATATGTGCACCATTAACACCAAAAAAAACCTAGCAACCAAAGCAAAGCACCAAAACAATGAATTCCAAAGAACCAAAACTGAAAAAAAATGGTCGAGGAATAATGTGTTAAACAAACATAGTTTGAGAAGCTAAGTGGGGTCGAGCCGTACTAGGAATGCTTGGATTGCTTAACACATTGAACCCGAATTCCTTGAATGCCCTTGCCTCCCAACAATGAATTCTTATGGCAAAACCTTGCACCAAGAAGGTTCCATGCAGTTCAACGACGACATAAAACCAATGAGTGCTCTCCAAAATACCAAATTTGCATGGGAAATGTTGCGACCATACCCACTAAAAATTACCTCCACTACATGACCAAGTCGAAACCACATCTAGCCGAGTGCCACCAATGCACCAAAATTGTCCACCACAACAACCACAACCAAGAAGAACATCCATTAAACCCCACAAAATTGGAAAGGAGGTGAGTGTGACACCACACGAAAGTTGTATGCTCCACCACAATAGGTGATGCGAACACAGAACGAAGATAAGGAGCACCGAACCAGCATACCATAGAGACCACCAACATAACTAACGCGAACTAGGATTGGTACCTAGGTGGACCACCACCATGGTGGTGGAATGGCCATGCAAGTGACCCAAACAAGAATGCACAGGGTAAGAAACAAGGTCGATGAAAAGTGCAGTAAAACCCTCCAAAAGTGCATCAAAGTGAAAGTTATAAAGCTCACCACAACATGACACATGGCTATAGGGTTTGGGTACGTGTCGTAGAAAATTTGATGCTAGGGTGGCCTCCAGCATGGCGTAGGGGAGGGCACACAACTACCGGTGTCCCTCCCTAGTATGTAATATCTCCAACTTTTTTTTGTTAACCCCACATTTCAAAAAATGTTTATATGGTACGGTACAATACTCTCATTGTATTTTTTAGTTCCAATCTTTTGAATAACAACAAGAGAGAATTGTGTTATTTTTTAGTTCCAATCTTTTGAATAACAACCAGAGAGAATTGTGTTGCGTTGTATTATTATATAAATTTCTATATATGTATGGATGTACCTCATTCTCACCTTGTAGGAAAGGTCCATTGGCTTCATACGTTGGAAACATGCTTATCAATGTAGCTAGCTATGTAATGTGGTTTCCTGTAGATGTAAAAAGGGTTTTGAAGTAAAAGGAAAAGCGATGTCACCTTATATGCAATTGTCATTCTTATACTAAAAAAATAGTTTTTTCTAAAGTTGTTTTCATCCATTTGAACGATGGAATTCTTCTTTCTCTCTGTTTTCTCATCCTAAATTTTGATGTCCCAGTGAAAATAGAAAAAGGTGGAAATCTTGTGTCAATATGATTTTTTAAACCGATTCAAATCACTAGTAGTCGATGCTAAGACTGACTAAGTTTAACGATTGAGGTGAAATATATCATTGTTGTTGGAATACTTTTGTTTTTCAGTAAACTAAATCTATGGAATTTAAACACAAAAATTCAAAATTTATGGTTGATTTGCATTAAAACTTTTTAAAATTTATGGAATTTAAACAAAAAAATTTAAAATTTATGGAATTTACACTAATAAGTGTTTATATTTTAGAATTTGGGAAGGACTAATGTCTATGCTTTTCCTCAATTGCACGAGGATGAGACAAGTGTACTGTACATATTGATTTTATGGCAATCATTACAAATTACAAATAAACAGTTATAAAAAAAGAATATAAAAAATAACTTGTAACTATGCACTGATAATTGGTGGTTGATGCATGGATAACTCATAGTTGATGCATTGTTAACAGGGAGTTTAACTATACATAGAGAACAAGTAAGTCTTTTGTGACACTTAACTTGTGATCTATCAATGTTCACCGACCACAAGTTAAGTGGTTGTGCTAGTTTGATATCTTGTTCATCTCTCTAAATAACTAAGCATCATCAAATAAACCACGAGTGTCATCATATTCTTCATTGCACTAAGAGAAGCGAGGTGCTCTCCAACCCAGTATGGAGGAGATCCTGTCACATTAATCACGTCAAGCTAGCCGACATAAATAAAAAATAAAAAATATAAATTACATATTGACCTAAATTAAAAATAAAAATAAAATAAATTAGCGTAGATCCATTTTAAACCTAGATCTATTAATTACCAAGAGGGATTTAAATGATAAAAAAATGTACATCTCAAGATATTGGATCCCTGGTTATGCTTAATAAATTCAAATTTAAAATAAATATGTTAATTTAAAAATATATATATAATTATATAAATATGTGGAAGTATTAGAAATATTCTTGTTAAATACGTGTGACGCAAGACACAATCACAATATTAACGAACACATATCATTCTCTAATGCACAGATTTTAAACTCTGTCTAACTATTAACATTACATTTAAATGTTTTTGGGATGTGGGGGTTTAATTAACATGCCTACGATGCAATTTCCGATATGACCTCTACCTCATTACACGTGTTTAATTTGTTCACTCACATAAACCTTGATTCAATACACATGTTTAATTTGTTTGCCGATATGACCTTTGCGACAATAGACAGGTTTAATGAGTTCGACGCATAGGTTTGATAGCTTGCTAGCTCGATCTCATCCACCCCTTTTCCTATCTGGTTCGAAATTATGCACCATGAGATAATCACGGGACACCTGGATAAGGACCCAATTTATTTTATTCTTTGAGGTTGCTGCTAGGGAAATATAAACAATTTCAAGTTTACATTTGTTTACCAAAAAAACATCTTTTACGATTAATTCTAGCTTCAATAATTTGCTATAAGGATTATATTACTTTATCATTGGAATAATTAAATTTTAAACTTAGGAATTCACACAACTTATACGATTATATTACTTCTATCATTGGAATAATTAAATTTTATATGAAATTTTAAACTTAGCAATTCACACAACTCACGTTGCACTCCCTTTGACTCAATGTTACCGATTCTTTCAGCTAGTATTAACATAATAGTCATGTAAACTTCACCTATTAGATCTTAAGTTTCGTTGTAAGATTTAACGAGATCATTTCACTAAATTTCATATGTTATTTATTGAATTGTGCTTCAATCAAACCCCCTTTTCTACTTTCTACTATGCTCCCGAGATCATTTTTCCCTCAATCCAATCTCCAAGTTAAAGTTTTCATATTTAGATACCGTTTAACTTAATATACAAATGTTCCTTATAGAATCTTAACTATGCATGTATACACTTCATTTATAACTACTTTGGATACTTACATTGCATGTTGCTTCAGTTTCCTGCTATAACGAAAGGTGCTTGTCATGCATATAAAAGAACACTTACAATTACTTGATTTACATTTCAGATCCAAATGCAATAAAACATCATTGTCGATTATGCAATTCCATATGCACGAGCCATAAAATTTATTTGAAAGTTACAAACAGGTTTCTATGCTTTCCTCTAACAAAATTTTAAATTCTCCAACAAAAACAAGATTGGTTCATGTTGATATTGTTGACAAACATAGTCAACTAAAAATAACAATCAATATAGGAAACAACCTCATAAAAGAATTTTCTTCTACATTTACATTTACATTTACATGTGGCATGAGTGTCCCGCATTAATAACTTTGGCCTTCGACAAAAGACTTCCTTTGAAAGAGGTGATGATGAGTACACGTGACATGAGTGTCCTGCATTAAGAACTTTGGCCTTCAACAAAAGACTTCTTTCGAAAGAGGTGATGCTAAGTACTATATTATTCTGAACAACAATAGCATAATATAACAAATTGATAAGGTTTGCACAAATCTCTATTTGAGGCTACATATGACTATAGGTGGCATGATGGCATCAGAAGCTACTTGTCCAATTGGATCTATTGCTACTATCGTCATCTCGTCTAACCAAAATAACAACCAATACGACTTATTCCTTAAAGACGAAAATACAAATGATGCACAAGCAATAGTAAGCATGTCATCACTTAAATGCTATTTAATATTTTATCATTTCCGAGCATGCCATGATTACCTTTTTTTTCCTTATTTTACATATGTTTTTTATATTTTTTTATAGTTTTAAATTTGTTGCTCATTGCAGCTACAATTGAATCATATATTCAGTGATTTATACAGTTAAGTACAAGAACACTTAGCATACAACAACACTCCAATCTACCTTTTCAAAAACATTGTGAGCAATGGGCCTAAAGGAACAAAATGCTTGTGCACTGGTCAATCAACTTTTATTGAACCACTAAATGACAATGTAATAAAAAATAGAAATTAGAGTTCTTTGTTGTTACTATTGTTTCCATCATTGTTATCTATTCAAATTAGCACTAGTTTTTATAACTTTTTATGAATACATAATTAACACAAATTCTATGCATATATATATGGATGAAATCTTAAAATCAAAGATTTATTTTCTACCATTTAAACCTTTCTACTGCACTTTAAAACATGTTTTTTTAGGATCATTTATGTTATCAGAACAACTAGCAAGTTGTGTTCACAGTCAAGCAAACAAAACATATTTCTTTGACCATAGTCTACAATGTAAAGTTGAAAAAGAGAACAAAAAGATAGATCGAACACTACGCAATCCATTATTATAACAAGTTTTTCCAAACTTACAAAAATGTTTTACCAACAATATCAAGATGGCATTAATGAAACATTCACTGAGCTTCAAGAGTTCTTTTTGCAAGGATCCTTCACTTTATCAATGGATAATGTTATACTCTCTTACAAAGAAAAACTACAACTAAGTTGATGTCTCTATAGCGTTTTTTTAGATCAAACAATTGTAATTGCTACTTATATTGTCATAGTATTTCCAAAACAATTTTTGCAGCACAATCGATTCTAGTTTTTTTATATATGGTTTTCTTTGCAGCAACTTAAGACAATATACTAATGGATGATCTGCCTTCCAATATTTTACATTCCACTATGTTCATTTTTCTTTTGGTCCATTCCTACTTTTAAAACACTACAAATTCTTTTTTTCTTCTTGTCATTTATACTTATCTGTACAAGGACATTGTCGCTACGCAAATCTTGTTTCATAAAAAGTCAAATATGTAGAGATGCACTAATATTTCATGACATTGAAATACAATATTATTCCTTTTCATCCTAACTTTCAAATGTGGATGGACACACTCTGCTTTCATGTGTCCATTGCCATCTAGTAAGCTTATATAAAAGTGTGTTGATGACAAGCCAACTCTACAAGCCTAATAGCTTTGCTTTGAGATATGGAGTGGTCAAGTTTGGAACAAGATTGTTGGAAATGATAATTTCAAAATATTTGGATGGCATGTGGTACTTAACATGTGGTTATTTTTTAATTTATAAGGATTTGACGATGTGAAATGATTATCATAGTAGGATGTAATTGCATATGTTTTATGTTCCTTAGGACGGATATTTTCATATAATGAAAATAGCATGTGCTAATATCCTTTCATATGCTAGATGGTATAGTCCTTGATATTTCATGAGATCGCATAGTTTTTATCATGTTATAACATTATGATGGCACGGCGACAATATCTAGTTGTTTACTATTCATGATGTTATGATGGAGGCGATAGGTATGATATTATCATGTATGATAATGTCATGATGATAGTGTTATGTTTTCATGATGGTATGTGGTAACATGTGGTTCTTCGATATTCATGATGATGGTGTTATGTTTTCATGATGGCATGTGGTAGCATACAATTCCTTAGCGTTCATGTGGATGATATATGTTTTCAAATGTTATGATTATAAATAATGCATTGATGACATCAGTTGAGCTGAAGCTTGACAGAAAATCCACCTTATCCTAGAGGGCCAGTTCATTTAGTGATCTTGTAGGAGCCCTTAACCACGAAGGATAATTAATACAAGTAACACCTTATGGTCCAAGGAAAAAACTCAATCAGTAAACCTATGTCATCAATTATTTTCCTTTATACAATTACCAAAATTCCACATTGAGGTATTTTCAACAAGGGGGAGGTACATGGAGAAGGACTTTCGATGCTTGGAGATGGTGGCTTAAAGGTGCATAGGGAGGGAGTATAGGTCATCCTTTAAAGTTTATTGGGTTACAATAATTTCAATGTTAGGGTTGGTGTATCGGTAACCACATGTCAATGATTCCTGATGAGACCTAGATTCTGGTTAATTTCAATGAGGTTGCATATTTATTGGAAGTTCGGAGAGTGGTTAGGCCAAAAAGACTCTCAAGGAACTTTAGATTCCTACTATATGATCCATGGATAGGTTACAATAGAGTTCCCATGCAATGGTGAAAAAGACCATTTGGAGCATTGGGAGTGTTCAGAGGTTGATCAAATAGTATGATTTTGGGTGAGAGTGTGTGAGTGTGGAAGTAAACAAAGAGATTATTTTGAATTAATACATGATAGTATGAATTGAAATGATGCATACTAGCATGACTTGATTGGTGTATAATTGTGTGACTTGATTGCATACCAGGAGTCCAATAATTGTAAGCAATCATGTAGTTAAATATGGAACTATGTTTGTGATAGTGTAGGGATGACAACTACCGGTGATGGATAGATGAGTAACTCTCACCCCCTCATAATAGAACTAGTTATTTAGGTGCATATTGTATGATGGTTGTGCATGTTGTGTGATGTTGTGCATGTCTTCCATAGTGATAATAAATGTGGATCATGCAACTTCAGGATGAAGTTTCCTAAGGGGGTGGGGGGTATTATATATA
Source organism: Pseudotsuga menziesii (assembly GCA_001517045.1). Lineage (NCBI taxonomy): Eukaryota > Viridiplantae > Streptophyta > Pinopsida > Pinales > Pinaceae > Pseudotsuga > Pseudotsuga menziesii. The sequence goes on from LPNX010752766.1 coordinate 242,255, forward strand.
GAGGAAAATAAGGTATTAATTAGGTGCATAGTTGATGTTTAAATGAGATTTATCAAGCTAAAGTGGGATTAGTGCATGGATGACAAGTGTAATCCATGTAGACAAAACGTATTTTAATAATAAGGAAATTAGGTTTATAAGGGGAAGGGGGGACTTCATGGGGCGTTCTTATATTTATTTGGGGGTTCTTTGTGTTATTTTGAGGCTAGTTAGTTTATGGCATGAAACTCAAATGAGGGAGGAGGAGGTTGGGATGATTTACCTATGGTGGTGAGGAGATGTTGGGGAGAAAATTAGTTTTCCATAGTTTTATTGTTTGAGGGTTCAGGGAAAATCAATATTTGACTTAGGGGTAGGTTGGGTGGAGAGTTGTCCCTAAACATCCTTTCCCATTTCTAGTGGTGGGGGGGGATACTACACACCCTTCTAAGTGAATTTTTTCCATGTTTCCATTCCCAGACCATGTTTCCATGACATTTTCCCTTTAAGATACTTTTAGTATTTATAATTTTTTTATTATAATTAGTGATGTTTTATGTTGTGCTGTTGATTTTAGTAGTAATTGTTAGGATTATTAATCCTTGCTTGTCCAATTTGGTCATATTTCTAAATCAGGAGTCATGTCTAAATCGGGACTCCATCCAGTCTATTTTTAGTCACTGGCACCATTGGGTCCACTTTGGCCTAATTGGGGCACATGTTCCAATTACTAAAGTATGGAGAACACTAATTGAGGCCTACTTCCATTGATTGCACTTCCATGCATCAGTTTAGGAGGCTCCTAGATCAATTCCTACAATTTAGGAGCCACTGGGAGTGTTAATACCAACCTTCATCAATTGAGTTTAGTTAGTGACTAGTTAAGCTGAGTTAGGAGTCAATTACATTCAATTCTTGTCTTCTACATTTAGTTAGCGCTAGGTTTGCATGGCTGCATGTAGGAGAGGCACGTTTCTCACCTACCATAGTCAGTTAGCCTCAGTCAATACTGAAGTAGACACTTTAGTTCTGTTTTAGAAATTCGTTGAACTCCGGTAATGGTTTATACAAGGTTAGTTAACTATTGAGTCCTCCAACAATGATTTAGACAAGGTCTTAGTCACCTACAGTCAAGTACAGTATAATCAATTCGAATTTTCTCACGTGGATTCGAATTTCTAGCTATTTAAGCCATTGTACTTCATTGTAATTACAATCTAATAACTCTTTGATTAATCAAAAGCATTCACAGCTGCAAGCCATTTTTGCACTGTTTCATTCTTAAATAGCTTAGTAAATTATGTGATCCATCTTGTGAGTTGTGTGTTTGTCCACAAATCTATGTGCTCAATTTAATATGGTATCAGATCCTCGGTGAAGAAGGCACTTCTCCTCCTCAAATCTCCTAGTGGATCATTTTTTAGCAAAATTGCTCCTCCAGCTCTGCACCAGAAGCAGAAGGTTTACCACTTAATACCCAAAGTTAAGGAATTGTTGATCAAGCTCGATAAACTATGTTGGGTGTGATGAAAACCTGAAATGTGCAAGTTGTTTGACCTTACGATGCCTTTTTTTTGTTTTGCAAGTACAACTTTGAAATGAATTCATTAGTTCCTCTTCTCACCCGATCCTCGGACTATTTTGAATGGAAGGTGAAGATGTTTGTATTTATGAATAGACAAGATATGTATATGGTGTCTAATGGATTCAGTAGAGAGTCTTTTGAGAGTGAGAATGATTGGCTCAATTCCAAGGATGTAGCTTTTGAAATAATGAAACTAGCTCTTTCTCCTAGCTTGCGCCACCTCAATAGATCTATTAAAGATCCACAAGAACTCTAGACAAGATTGGACAAAACGTTTCGAATGATTCATGAGGATCATAATAGCACTTTGGAGAGCACATACAGCACCATAATAATACTTGATCCAAAACTCTCAGCCTCCACTCTCTTTGATGAAGTTGTTCAAGATGAAGAAGAAGCAGGAGCTTCTACACAGTCAATTCGAATTGAAGATAGTCTCCTTGCAGTGACTCCTTCTCCTGATGCTCCAGAATTTTAAGAGATATATGATATCTCATATCCTCATATGGCTGAAATAGAAGAATAAATTCAAATCTCTGATATTGAAGAAAAATATAGCTGCACTTCCATGCAAACATTCACTGATGATTTTCCTTTGAATTATGTGCAAAATTTTCCAGTAATTGCTTCCAAAAGTGAAGAGGAATTTGATTTTTCTCTCTATAATGTTTGTACTAGTGTGAAAATATGTAATAAATTGTATATTTTGGAAGAAATATCATATTACCAGTTTGATCCATTCGCTCCCCTTGATCTAGATCTTCCAGCAAATTCCTACAGGATTGCATGCACCAAAATTCAGAATTTTGAACAAGAAGAAAGCTGTGCATCCACTGTCTCGGTTGACCATTTCTTTGGATATGATATGAACCTTATTGGATATGATATGGTATTATTTGGATATTATCTGATATTTTTTGGTTTAATATTTCAAATTCATAATATTTCAGTACTTCTTGTAGCTGTTCTCATCAACAGTGTGAAGAAACAAGTACCGTAGAACTGTTGCTGGGGATTTGATTTCATTTCACACTTTTGGATCTATTGTGAACCTATTTAGATCCGATTTAATTTCTAATCTGATATTTTTTTGTTCAAATTTTAAAATCCAAGAGGTTTCAGTCATGGTTGTAGTTTCTCTCACCAATTCCGGTGTGAAAAATCAAGTACCGCAATTTCTCTTCAAAACTGTTGTTGGGGATGCGGTGTTAGTTTCCTCTTATGAGGTTGCTGATATATTATTTTGTGAAACATTATATATTTTTGAAGTTATATCAAACCATGGATCTCAAGCATTCACTCTCCACAGTCCTAGAGCTTCTCTACCATTGATCACATGCTCATCTCCTCACAGAACTAGTAAAGAGGAAGACATTCTGCATCCACCTGAACACTTGCTCCTAATACTTGGGGATAATTTAACCACTCATGGTTTGATTTTCATGGATGCAACATATCAGTTTATTGAGTGTTCCTCACATGGTTTGAATCCTCAAGAACCTTTTCTCACTTATCAGTTGATTTCAGTTGCTCTACATGGGTCCAGTCTTCATCTAGTAGCTGTCTATATTTCTGATTTAGTTGAGCATATCATCCTTCTTCTAAAGAGGAATATTCCTCAAGACATAGTGATGGATAGGTTTACATTCCAGGCCCCTGGATACCTGTGCATAGAAGAAACAGATTGATCCTAATTCTACCTGCTTAATTAAAGGGGGGGCTTTTTTTCCCATGTGTTTTTTTCCCAACTCCTTGTATTAAGCAGTTTCTTTACTTTAATTGATATAATGGGTGACCTATGTTCTTAGTTACCAGGGCCCACATATTGTCTAAGTTAGCATTCAGGGGGGGTGTTAGGATTATTAATCCTCCCTTGTCCAATTTGGTCATATGTCTAAATCAAGAGTCGTGTCTAAATCGAGAGTCCATACAGTCTATTTTTAGTCACTAGAACCATTGGGTCCACTTGGCCTAATTGGGGCACATGTTCCAGTTAATAAAGTGTGGGGAACACTAATTGAGGCCTATTGCCACTGATTTCACTTGCATGCATCAATTTAGGATCCTCATATATCAATTCCTACAATTTATAATCCACTAGGAGTGTCGATACCAACCTTCATCAATTGAGTTCAATTAGTGACTAGTCAAGTTGAGTTAGGAGTCAGTTACATTTAGTTCTAGTCCTCTACATTTATTTAGTGCTAGGTTTGCATGGATGCATGTAGGAGAGGCGCATTTCTATCCTACCAAAATCAGTTAGCCTCAGTCAACACTAAGGTAGACACTTGAGTTGTGTTTTAGAACTCCGTTGAACTCCAGTAATGGTTTAGACAAGGTCAGATAACTATTAAGTCCTCTGACAGTGATTTAGACAAGGTCTTAGTTACCTACAATCAAGTAGAGTCTAATCAATTCGAATTTCCTCATGTGGATTTGAATTGCATGTGTCTATTTAAGCCATTGTACTTAATTGTAATTACCATCTAATTACTTTTTGATTAATGAAAAAAATTCACAGTTGCAAGCCATTTTTGCACTGTTTCATTCTTCAATAACTGAATAAATTGTGTGATCTATCTTGTGAGTTGTGTGTTTGTCCACAGATCTATGTGCTCAATTTAATAGTAACATTAGAGAAGAAATTATTAGTTTTGTCTTGTTTTAGTATTTTAGAGTAGGCACTATATTTTAAATGTTATTGGGCCTTAGGTAAACACTTTGATGTAAATGAATTTTTAGAAAAATAGGATTGTAGAGAAATAACAATTAAACAATTAAACAAGATTCAAATATTAAACACATTACAAGAGAGACACATATATAATGTGATTCACCCAATATGGGATACCTCCACATATAAAGTATCATTCCTTTATTAGTATGGCATCCATAAAAATGAAGGAACCCGCAACAACCCCACTACACTTCCTCTTCACTCTGTCACAGTTTCTCTCACACAATCATAGAGATTGTTTTACAATGCTACAAGATAATACACAATCATATTACAATGCTTTCCTTTTATAGAGGAATTACCATGGGAAAATACTACAGGTCACCCAATACCATAGGTCCACGAAGTTTTGTCCAACAAACACCCAAAAAAATTCTTTTAGGGGCTTCACACCCGAGTCCCATTTCTCAGTGGCGCTACCCCTGAATTCCTGCTGGGGGACCAATGGACCCCAGACCCTCACGGGGGGATGATGGCCCCCCTCCCCCTCCAGCTAGGATGAGTGTACATTAAAAATGGGGTACAAACACAATTGAACAATAACATCTCTGAATCTGGAAGATCAAGCTCCACAACTAACAATCTTCCACTTGGATAGTAATCACAACAACTCCTTTGCTACTGCACTTGCTAGACTATGCTCTGAAACTTGGACTTGGAAAATTTCTCTTCTTTACCTGCATGCTTAAATGCCAACTAAAACTGAGCAGGAACTCGATTTATTTTTGGTTACTACCTTTGCCAACATATCTACAGGATTCTGACTAGTATGCATCTTTTCCAAATTTAAAATTTCATCTTCCAGAACATATCTTATGAAATGGTACTTGATATGCATATGTTTAGTATTCAAATGAAAGGATTAGTTCTTTGTAATATGAATGGAACTTAGGTTGGCACTATACAACCTACTAATATCCTACTTCTTACCCAATTCCTCCATGAACCTCTGTAAACCAAAACATCTCTTTACTAGCCTCTGTAGCAGCAACATACTCTGCTTCCCTTGTTGAAAGTGAAACAAACTTTTTAGTTTTGAAATCCAACATACTATTGTCCCACCCACAGTAAATACATACTCGGTGGTGCTCCTCCTACTATCTTGATCAACAGCCATATCTGCGTCAAAATATCCATGTAGAACAATGTATGAACCTCTAAAACATAATGCATGATAAGTGGTACCTCTCAAATACTTGAGAATCCACTGTATTGTCATCCAATTCTCTTTACCTATATTGTTCATATACCTACTCATAACTACCACTGCATGTGCAATATTTGGTCTTGTGCACACTATGGAATACATCAAGCTACCAATTGTTGATAAACGGGGAACCTTGGAAATGTATTATATATCATCTTATTTCTTGGAACACATATCCCTAATTAGTTTGAAATGGATGTCCAAAGGTGTACTAACTTGTTTTTCATTCTTCATTCTAAACCTATCCAACACCTTTTCTATGTACTCACCTTGACACAATCTCTATTTCTGATTTTTCTTGTCTCTTGTTATTCTCATACAAAGAATTTGCTTTGCATCACCCAAATCCTTCATTGTAAATGATTTAGCTAGTTTCCTTTTGAGCACATTTATATCTCGCATGTTAGACCCTGTAGCAAGCATGTCATCCACATATAGTAATAAGATAATATATCTTCCATTATCTATCCTCTTGAAATAAACACAATGGTCGGAGTGGCATCTACTATAACCCTATTCTGTTATAAACTTATCAAATTTTAAATAACATTTCTTTGAAGCTTCTTTCAGGCCATACAAATTCTTCTTCAATATGCAAACCAAATTCTCCTCCCCTTTGACCTCATACGCCTGTGGCTGTTACATATAAATATGTTCCTCCAAATCCCCATGGATAAAGGTTGTTTTTACATATAACCGTTCAAGATGAAAATATTCTACCACCACTAGACTTAAAATAGTCCTAATTGAATTCATTTTAACAACATGAGAAAATATTTCATCAAAATATATACCTTTCTTTTTTTCAAATCCCTTTACAACAAGTCTATCCTTATACTGCTTCCACGGGGACTTCACTTAGTGAACCTCTCACATAACACGTGTGATCGTGGGATATTAAAGAATACCCTTATTTTCGAGATATATTGACCCAAACTCTTTTTGTTGAAACCCCCTCCCAATACTTAAAACCTCCTCCCCACCCCTTTTTATACCTCAATCCTTATAAACCACCCTNAATACCCGCAATATATTGGTTCAATTTTTGATAATTTTAAAACCCACAATATGAACTAGCGTGATAGGATATTGGCCAACAAGTGAATCCCCCATGACTGCTTCTTGCCTCCATCTTCTTCCTTCAACCTGTAAACCCATTTATTTTGCAACTCTCTTTTTCTTGCAGGAAACTCAACGAAATTGTAAGTCTAGTTTCTTACCAATGAGTTCATCTCCTCATTCATTCCTTGCTCCCACTTCTTTTTAGTTTCCATATGCATTGCTTCTTCATACGATTCCGATTGACCAAAATCAGTCATAAAAAATAATATAGTGAAGGAGAGAATCATTCCAGATGTTTACTTAGCCTAGTAGATCTTCTTACATTTCAGGAGTTTGAGGTACTTTCTACTACTGTTGACTTTCTGGTGCCTTTTAAAATTCATTTTCTTTGATTTCATCAAACACTATGTACTCTGTGTTTTCCTTTCACTCTTTCTTTCCTTGCAACTGATCTTTGTACATAACTTTTTCATTGAATACTACATCTCTACTCCTAATTCTTTTGTGATTTTCATAATCCCATAAGAGATAACCAAAATCATTAACCCCATATCCAATAAAGTTACATTTCAAGGATTTAGCCTCAAGCTTTGTTCTATTTTCTTTATCAATATGGACAAATGATTCACAACCAAAAGTTCTAAAAAATGAGTAGTTTACCCTTTTACCTATCCATGCCTCCTCTGTAATTACACCATCCAAGCGCTTGAAGGCCCTATGTTTATTAAATAAACAACAATATCTACAACATCAACTAAAAATTGTAAGGGAAACCATGCATACAATATCATACACCTTGCACATTCCATGATCATTCTATTCATCCTTTTCAGCACACTATTTTCTTGTGGTGTTATATGGAACATATTCTCTCTACGAATCCCATTGTATGAACAATAACTATCAAAATCCTTGTTGCAGTATTCACCTCCATTATCATATCTGAGACATTTCAACCTTTTTCCTGTCTCATTTTCAACCAAATATTTCAACTTCTAAAAAGTAGAAAACACATAAGATTTATGTCTAATGCAATAAACCCAAGTTTTTCTAGTTGCATGATCAATAAAAGTAACATAATAACGAGATCCACCAAGATATTGTACTTGAGTCAATCCCCATACATATGTATGCACAAGATATAGCTTTTCACTCTTGTTATGTTTCCCAACCCTGAGAAATCTAACTCTCTTTTCTTTTCCATAAACACAGCTTTCACAGAATTCGAAACTTACCTACTTCAGATCTAGAAGCAGTTTCCTTGAGTGGAGAATCTGCATCCCCTTTTCACTCATGTGTCCAAGCCTATGATTCCACAATGTTGCACAAGTTTCTGTGGAAGCTACAAATATAGAATAATCAGTATTATGGGGACATAAATACAACGTACCTATCCTATCTCCTTTTGTTATTACCAGTGCTCCTTTAATGATATTCAACCACGTTTTTTCAAACATAGACAAAAAACCACTATCGCCCAATTTCCCTGTTGAGATTAGATTTATTTTCATAGCAAGAATATGCCTTACATATTTTAGCAGCCATTCGTTTCCATTATCTAACTTAATTCGTACCTTACCCATTCCAATGATTTTACAATGTTCATCATCCCCCAATAAAACATGTGCAAAATCACCCAGAACAAAATCATGAAAGAATTTCCTATGGGGTGTAGCATGATATGAAGCCCCTGAATATACTACCCAATAATCACTAGTATTATCTAATTAAAGAATCAAATCATATTGTAACACATCACCTTCTACATGTTCCTCTTGAGTAGTCTTCTATTGCTCGTCTCCTTTCTTGTTTGGAGCTCTACAGTCTTTCTTCAGATGTCTTCTCTTACCACAGTTCCAACACTCTATCTTTCCAAATATGGACTTGGATATTCCCTTTCTAGACTTGTTGCGATTACCTAGGCTCCTTCATCTCTCTCTTTTTCTTCCCATTCTCTCCATGGTTAATGCATTACCTGATGTCTCACCTCTTTTTTTTCTTTGCATTTCCTCGCTAAGAATAACACCAACAACACCATCAAACTTAAGATGTTTGAACTAGGGAAAGAGTTACTTACAGCCATGACCAATCCATTTCATATTTCTAGCAATGAGCATAGGATTAGAAGAGTCCTAACCTCATCATCAAATTTTACTTTTACAAAACTTAGCTAACTAGAAATTGTATTAAATTCATTTAAATGGTTAGCAACAGATCCACCTTTTGACATCTTCATATTAAATAAATGCTTCAATAAAAATACCTTCTTGTAAGCCAAGGAATTTTCATAGAGCTTAGCCAATGCACTCATCACACCATCTGTTGTCTTTTCTTTCGAAATATTGAAAGCCACCGATGAATCCAAGAAAAACTGTATTGTTCTCAGTGCCTTTTATTTAAGAACCTCCCATTCTTTGTCCTTCATAGTCACTGACTATTTTTTGTTTTCCCAACAATAGGTATAGATTCTTCTGGTACAGATAATCCTCCATTTGCATCTTCCATAAATTCTAGTTTTGGATGTTAAATTTATCGACCCTAAACTCTCCTTCTTCTACCATTGCTCCCACTCAAACTAGGAACCCTTCTTTCCTATTTGTTTACCAGCCAAATAGACCTTTGGATTTAATACCAATTGTTAGAAAAACATGATCACAAAGAAATAAGAATTAAACAATTAAACAATATGAAAATATTAAACACATATATAATGGCGTTCACCCAATATGGACTACGTCCATGCATAAATTGTTATCCCTTTATTATTATACCATCCGAAAAAATGAAGGGATACAACTTCCTACAACCCCTCTGCACTTCCTCTTCACTCTCTCATAGTCTCCCTCACACAATCACCAAGATTGTTTTATAATGATACAATACAATACATAGTTATATTACAATTATTTCCTTTTATAGGGGAATTACCATGGGGAAATACTACTGGTCACACAATACCATGGGTCCACAAACTGTTGGCCAACAAACATCCCCAAAAAATTATTTTAGAGGGATTCACCCCCGTACCCCCCAGCTTGAATGACTGTATAGTAAAACTGGGGTACAAACAAAACTGAACAATATCATCTCTAAATCTTGAATATTAGGCTCCACAACCAACAATACTTTAGTATGTACCAATCATCTAATGTTCCTATCAACCACATTTTTTTTCAATCATACAAGGGATATTCTTGTTGAATATAAGTGTATACAGTAGGGCCATGAAATATTCACAAATTTGTGTATAGTTACTCGTATAATTACACTCCCATAATATCTAATAATATACATGAACTAGGGGATTAGACATGTACCACTTCCACCCCATTCCAAGAAAATTGTTAGCTACAAAACAAACATCCAACAAGTAGGAAGACATGAAACATTCTATAGGGATTTTTGGGCCTGATACTTTACTCTTAAAAAATGTGTCTCTCGTAGTGGTAGAAAAAATGTCTACCTAATTGAAAAATTCTCATTATTGACTATATGATACATAAGTGGAAGCGAAATATTTTTCACAATTATTGAATCTGTTTCACCATATAGTCTATAGATTAGGGAAATTTCATAGTGGTATGGAAGTTTAATATTTGAAACTAGGTAAGTTCCTCTCGACCTATATTTGAATGCTTTCATCTCGACCACCTTCTCTTCATTATCTCATTGTAATTATTGTCCTAAGTGAACCATGGTACCCATTTACTCTACCATTTTAATTTCATGTCCCTTTAGCTTATAATAAATCTCAAGACTTGATACTTGGAAGGAAGTAATATCTTTCCTTTGATCATTCTAAATCAACCTATGCTCAATATCATTATTGTCTATCAACAATGAGATGACCTTTGCACAAAATAATGCTATTTACTTAGACATAGTTTTATGTATATGGGACTTCTAAATATTATGAAACACTTATAACTTGGGTCCTTATCCCTCTATGCTTGGAATATTTTCTAAATAATCTCCATACCTAAACATCTACTAGATTCTTCCCCATTGTGGATTAACATTTAGCTGCATGATACAATAAGTATCACCATAAATAGGCCTAGTAGCACCATTAAATTTAAGATCCATATGTCCTTCCTATTATTGATGAATATTTTTTATGTTATCCTTTCTTGTAGAATGCCTTTGAGGAGCCATGTTATTACCCTACAATCTATCCTTGAAAAGTAGATAAAACATCAACCTTGTTAGTGCTTATGAAATTCTCATCCCATGGAATAAATTGATGAGGTACTAATTGTTTAAGGTAACTCAAGCATGTAAATAGAAGGAATGTTAAACCTTTATCTTCTGGTAAATTTGTGGGTAAAACAAGGTATATAACATATACAAGAGAACTAGATAGTAGAAAAACCTTTTTTTTGAGTATTCCTTGAGCCTATGATAAAAGAATGATGGCTATCAATACTATATGTTCTTTTTAAATAGGTTTCTATAACCGACCCCTATTCTTCTTGAAATTTATTTGTGTTTTCTCTTGAGAGATTCATTTAAGTGATCGCTCCTTAACAATGATAAAGTGTGAATAAATGTTTTGGCATTGAAAACCTGATTGAATTAGTCAAATAGGGGTCAATGATGTATACCCACTATCAAATGTGAGGGAACTCACCACTATTGTCTACAACCCCTTAGGTATTGTAAAGTGTCTCTAAGCCTACTTCCTAGAAACCAAGTAGAAGCTAATAGGAAGAGGCCCATCATAAGGACAAAATTAAGGAATATTTTATCAACTAAAATGAGACAGGTAATTAAGTTGATTAATGAAACTGATGATGAAAAACCGCTAGACATTTCTTGATACAAGGATAGCCAACATAAATGTTCAACAACTATGAATAATTCTCAATAAAAGTTTACAAACTTCCCTTAAACATGAACATGAAAAATATATGACTTCGATTGAAATAGTCACTTAAATAAAAACTAATCATATAATACATCTATGATGCATGTTTGAATGGAGGCTATGTGATGACTGGAAAGATAACAAATGAAATGAGTAAACTCATCATAATGGTACATCTCCCTAAAATAATACTAAAACTAATTATAAGAGGTTCAAAGTAAACATGTACCATTTTCAAGGAAAACAATCACTAACGGTTTCCATATTAATAAAATAGATAATAAGGGTTGATATTCTTTCCCCAATCTTTTTTTTTAATGTTTTCTAGTGTTTTTGTCTTTTTCATGTTTTTTTTTCGAGATGAAAAGGGATAAAAGTATTCCATGGTACAATGGAGGGAATGAGTGTCATAAGGATGCACAACTACATTCCAAGTTCAAAATGGAAAAGGTGAAAACAATATTCATAAGCATTGGATAGTGAATGAAAATGTGGCACTACCCATAGTTACATAAGTAATAGAAAATAATAAGTTGATGTAAACATATGAGATCAAGAAATAATCTGGCACAACCTCTAGTTATAGGTGCATTGTGCAATCTAAAAACCTACCACTATATGCCAAGATGATAATTTTACCTATAAATGGGGAGAAAATAAAATGAAGAAATGGATATACACTATCATGCACATAATTAACAAAGATCAATTGAAAACACCTACCAATTAAAAAATATCTATAATAAATTTAAATGACTTTACTATGGTCAGCTTCTATAAAACAATGGGAAATGGATTTTTAAAGTTCTAGAGGTGAAAATTGGTCTAAGAATGACTTAAAATAGATGAAAATGACTCAATTAGTCATTTTCACCATAGTTATATGGTAAATTTGGACAAAAAATATTTTATCCCCAAACTTCAACCTTAGGTTATGGAAAATTCAAGTAAGGGTTTTGCAATTCAACAAATACTAGGCAAATCATCATAACCGACTCTTCATTTCTATTGGTTCAATTTTTAAGTTTTGTTCATTTTTATTGGATGTAAAACATGATTTTTCCCATAACTACAAGGCCATAGTTTTGGAATAGACTAATCAAGAGAAGATGACCCTACTGATACATGTTTTATACAAAAATAGTGAATAACCACGATTGTATATAGTAACAGTGGTGACACCCCTAAAATAAAAATAAAAATAAAAACATTTTGAAATGAAAAGTTAAAACTTACCCCACCTTGTTTATATTTTCTTACAATTCTATTCACCACAATTGAATGGAATGAAACGTAGCATGAAGATTTAAATGTTGATTCTATGAGGCACCAACCAACTTTAGATGTGCTAAGAGACCATGGGATTTTGAAGTTGTTTAGAGCACTAAGAGCACAAGCATGGTGACCTATGGCACATATTGTTAGGGTACTAAGACCTAGATGAGTATTCCGTTTGAGTTTGCCACTAGATCTAGCATTTCCCTAGAGCCCATTGGTAAGAATCATATCTTAACAAATGTTTTAATAGTGTTTTGAGTTTTCGTAAAACTCATTCAGTTTTTTTTGGGAAATTTTAATGTAATTTTTTTTTGTAAGAAACATTTGTTTATTATGCGAGGTTACTAATTGTACATGTTTTCATAGAATTTATGTAGGTCCAAATAAGCCAAAGGAGATCCCACCAACAAGTATCGAACTTGAGATGAGGAGAAGCCAGAGAGTTAGACTCAAAAAGATGAGGATGTTGGATAGAATTTGCAAAACATGTGAAGAAACTTAGAGGGACTTATTATGTGATCCCCAATATGAGGATCAAGGAGTCTCCTTGTCAAATCCATAGGCATGCGATGCAATCAAATTTTCATTTCAATTCATTAAACTATTCTGGTGAGTATGCATGGTAGTTAAATATGCTATCATGGGGTTCATGCTGATGAGCATGGTAATTTTATCTCATGCTAGATCTTTTTTTTGTGGTTCATAGCTTATGTATATATTTCAAAATGTATATATGAAAGGCTAGATAACTCTTTATATATACACATAAGGTTTTATGAATTTTAACTTATAATTATAAAATGGTGTGATCAATTAATTATCATGGTTGTATGGTACATGCATGCATTTGGATAATAGCTTAAAGTAATAAAGGCCAATCAATTCTATAATTAGATAAAGAATAATGTAGTGCATTTAATTTCCATGGAAAGTGAACATAATTTATATATTCAAATTGGAGTTTAAGAATACATGACCTTAAAACTTCCTAAAAGGATTGGATCGTAAACTTAATAAATATTTTTTTAGTTGATTCTACTAATGGTGATTTTTACATCTTTATTCATAATTTTAATCATAAGAGGGGGTATTTATGAATTTTGAGCTTACAAATTTATCTAAATAAACTATAATACGAATTTATAAATAACAAATATATATGAAAATGAATAAATATAAAACACATTGTGAATAAAACTTTATATGCAAGTAAAACAAGCATAAATTAGCATATTTACCATAAATAGAAAATAAAATCATTCCACATTCATATACAAGAGAACACTGATCTTTTAACAAAGAAGATCCATGTCTAAGAACAATTTTCCACCCAACCATAACTATCAGTTGTAGATACCACCCCCCAATTTGAGCTATGAGGCCACATAGGCGAAGGAAACACCTATAGGATTCTCTTGCTCATCCCACAACCCATTTGAGCTCATGCTTAGCCAAAATATCCACCTCTAAGCATTTAAATGGATGGCAGTCAACCATTCCCAACATGACGCTATTTTCTACTACCCCACACAAAACAAGAAAATCATTTCCCTTCACGTATCCATAGTTCCATTAAGAAATCCAATCCTTACAGTGCTTACCAGTGTGTGGAAAAAGAGTCCAACCTATTGTATGTTGTTGGAGAACCTCTTGTAACATCGATTAGTGATTCTCGATCATTCAAAAGTAGCAAAACATATTGGGTAAATTTTTTTATATTCTCCATTCTTTATGCTCACCTAAAATCGTCTATTTTATCTCATGTATACAATTCTCTATTCAAAATTTGTTTTTTGGTTATTTTTTTAGTCTAGTAATGGTAAAAAGAAATAGAAGGAATAAGAAGAGTAAAACTCCACCTAGTGTAAAAATTGCATGAGAACAGGTGGTATATTACAAAGGAGATCAGAGAATGTTGAAAATACAACTAACATAACTTTTTATTGTAGAAGAGAGGACTCTTACAATTGTTAGCGAAGTATATTCATCCCATGATTCCATAACTACATGAGAATACTTTCTCCGCCAACCTCACATATGCATTCAATGATTGGATTTAATAGTCAAAATGAATTAGTTGGATCATTTAAGGCACACGGAAATGAAAATATGAGTTCTAAGGTTGACACTTGGCAATATAGGATTTAATCTCCCATAAGACCCTATTTCATCTTCCCCTCTAGTGGAATCATAACCCTTCTAGTGATCTTTACACTGTCAAACGTAACTTTCTTTCAATTCTAGTTCCTAAAAAACTAATTTCCCAGTATCCACGTTGCCTCTTATAATGGATCAAACTGATCCATTACTAATCGCAGCAGAAAGGCGTAGACATTGGAATGTGGCAGGAAAACTCGGCAAGTCCGATACAATCAGGAGCGGCAATCCGGGAATTTCCATTTCGTCCATTGTTTTCCCTGTTCAGTCTCTCGGGATGGCCTTGAATGAAGGGATTCCTAAATATAATATTTCCATAACTGGCTAATTGCGGCACTCACGCCAACACTCCCCCTCAAGTTGGTGTGTAGATATCTCTAACACCTAACTTGTCAAGTGAGTCATTGAAGTTTCTGCTGGAAACTGCCTTGGTAAGAATGTCAGCTAACTGATCTTCAGATTTAACGAAAGGGAACTGAATGATCTTTTCTTCCAGGTTTTGTTTGATGAAATGTCGGTCTATCTCCACGTGCTTGGTGCGGTCGTGTTGAATTGGGTTGTGAGATATGCCGATGGCAGCTTCGTTATCACAAAATAAATTGATTGCAGAGTCAGGAGGAAAGCCGACGTCTGTTAGCAAACCTATAAGCCAAAGAAGCTCGCATAATCCTTTAGCCATGCCTCGGAATTCATCTTCAGTGCTGGATAATGCTACCACCTTCTGCTTTTTACTCCTCCATGTAACTAAGTTTCCTCCCACAAATGTAAAGTAGCCTGAAGTAGACTTTCTATCCAAGATATTCCCAACCCAGTTTGCATCCGTGTACCCTTCAATATTCAGATGAGCATTCTTGGAGAACATTAGTCCTTTTCCTGGTGATGACTTTAGATAGCGGAGAATTCGAATTACAGCACCCATATGGTCTTCACTTGGATTTTGCATAAATTGGCTTACCACACTTACGGCGTAAGCAATGTCTGGACGAGTGTGAGATAAGTAAATGAGCTTCCCCACTAGTCTTTGATACCTCACCTTATCGGCTGGCACCTGGTTCGAATATTCTCCAAGCCTATGGTTCTGCACAATCGGTGTATCCACAGGTTTACACTCTAGTAATCCCACTTCCGTCAATAAGTCTAGTACGTATTTTCGTTGGATTCGGTGGATGAAAATCGATCTCTCGCCACAAACCCTGTAGATCGTTATAGTATTTTTCTATAGATATGCCTGCCTGTTTCATTCGAGATACACGACGTCTGATCTTGTATACCTGCGAGGTGTCAGTTCCATCAAAGTATGTTGTGGCAGCAGAATCCCATACCTGCTTAGCCGTTGGGTAGCGAATAAAGTTCACGACCAAGGAATGGTCCATGGAGTTGATCAACCAGCCTTTCACCATGGCATTTTCAGTGCGCCACTTACAAAAGGAGGGGTCGATTTCTGGTGGTTGGGGGTAGTCTCCATTGATGTATCCCAGTTTGTCTTTTCCTGAGATGTACATCTCAACAACCTGAGACCATAATCCATAGTTGGAACCATCCAACTTGATGCTGATTGGAACCATCGGGGAATCAGTGATGGGAAAGGAAGAAGTTTGGACCCTTGACAAAACCTCCGTCATTTTTTATGTTAGATTAGCAAGGATGTTTTCTGTGGAGTCAGCCATGAAGGCCAAGCAAAATCTTGACCCCTGCCTGATCAAAAAACAGGGAACCCAAGATCATGCTCTGATACCATGTCAAACGTAACTTTCTTTCAATTCTAGTTCCTAAAAAACTAATTTCCTAGTATCCACGTTGCCTCTTATAATGGATCAAACTGATCCATTACTAATCGTAGCAGAAAGGCGTAGACATTGGAATGTTGCAGGAAAACTCGGCAAGTCCGATACAATCAGCAGCGGCAATCCAAGAATTTCCATTTCGTCCATTTTTTTCCCTGTTCAGTCTCTCGGGATGGCCTTGAATGAAGGGATTCCTAAATCTAAGATTTCCATAACTGGCTAATTGCAGAACTCATGCCAACATCTCTTCAACACTACTGGTAATATGACAGGAGGATAGAGTTTGAGTGAAATTCTTGAGCGGCTTGGACAGACCTTGAGTAGATACATAATTTGCAATTGGGTACTTGGACTTCCTTCCTTCTTCATCTGGGCTGTATTTGTTAGGTGGTTTCCCACGATTGTTTCTAAAAGGCAACACATAACCAGTAGAGGAATCCAAAATATTAGCATGTAAAGGTGCAGTAGGAGTACTTACCTCAGGGACATTCTCAGGAGGAGGAGGGGCATTATCTGATCCAGAGTGGGCGCAAGCAATGCAAGAAGAACTAGAATCCTTAAAGAAAAATAATACCTGGAAGTTGGTCCCATTACCGGAAGGAAAAAAAATTAGTGGGATGCAAATGGGTGTTCTCTGTAAAATACAAGGCTGATGTGCAATTGACATACAAAGCTACAACTCCATTTTACAGGAGGAGCGAGTATACACTTTTCTTGACAGACTAGATGATCGATTGGATCATGTTCGGAGCGATGTTCTTCACCTGAAACCTTTTCCTTCAATTGAGCAGGCATATGCTCACGTTCGAAGGGAAGATCTACAACAATCTGTGATGATATCGGGAGCAAAAGCAGTGGCTAGTGGTGCTGTTATGGCCATCAAAGGCGTGAAATCTGGCCAGTCACAAAAGTCTGGGTCCTTCTCATGATCCAAAGGTCATTCTGATGGGAATAAGTGCACTCATTGTGGGAGTACAAAACATACTCGAGAAACCTATTTCAAATTACATGGCTACTTATACTGGTGGCACGAATTACAAGCCCGAAAGAAACGAGATGCTCTTGCAACTGAAGAGGTCCCAGGTCGAGCAGCAGTGGCAACGGCTGGATCTCAACTCTCTCTTATTCCCATGGCTGAACCTTCTACCTCAACCCCAGATCAAGGTAATTGTGGTCAAGTTTTTTGCAGCTCTACTACTCGGAATGATGGTGCCTGGATTATCGACTCCGGAGCGACGGATCATATGACATTTGATCCATATGACTTCTCCAACACAACTCAGCCACGGAGGACTTGCATTGCCAATGCCAATGGGGCCACTTACCCAGTCACAGGGGCTGGAACCATGCCCCTGTCTCCCTCTCTCTCTCTAGCTCACACACTTCTTGTTCCATCTCTCTCTAACAAGTTGATGTCTGTGAGTCAAGTTACTAAAGAGATTAATTGTGTTGTACTGATATACTCTACTTTTTGTCTTCTTCAGGATGTTCTCAGTAAGGACATTATTGGGCATGGTACTAAGAGGGGGGGACTGTACTACCTTGATGTCTTCAGCCCAGGCAAAGCAAATCACACGCACCATCAAACCAGTAGCCATGAACGGCAGATTTGGCTATGGCATAGGCGCTTGGGGAACCCATCATTTGGCTATCTCCGGCATCTACTCCCATCTTTATTTTCCTATTTGCAGAATGTGGACTTTAAATGTGATACATGTATCAAGGCTAAAATCCAACGAGTTTCTTAACCAGTTAGCTTGAATAAAACTAATACTCCATTTACATTGATACACTCTGATGTGTGGGGACCATCCCCGATACCTACTTCCTTTGGTCACCGTTGGTTTGTAATTTTTGTTGACGATTGTACTCGAATGACATGGCTCTATCATCTAAAAACCAAAGATGAAGTTTTCACCATTTTTCAAGCATTTCATGCCATGGTTCAGACACAATTCTCTTCCAAGATAAAAATTCTTCGTTCCGATAATGGTGGCGAATTCATCAACAAAATATTTCAAGCCTATTTCCAACAACATGGCCTCCTCCATGAGTCCTCATGCTCTCAAACACCACAACAAAATGGTGTTGCCGAGAGGAAAAATCGGCATATTTTGGAAACATCCCGTGCCCTACTCCTTGGAGCAATGGTGCCGAGTTGCCATTGGGGGGATGCTGTGGCTACTACCGTGTACTTAATCAACCATATTCCATCTAAAATTTTACACTTTAAAACCCCCTTACAAATCCTCTCTACTCATATATCCCTTCCTTCAATATTGATGCTTCCTCCTAGAATTTTCGGGTGTGTTGCTTTCGTCCACCTCCACAAGAATAAACGTACCAAACTGGACCCATGTGTCATTTGGTGCTTATTTTTGGGATATGGTTTACATAAAAAAGGCTTACGGTGCTATGACCCCACTACCAACCGAACCTATATCACCATGGACGTTACATTTCTTGAGTCCGAGACTTTCTATCCTTCACCGGTACTCAATTCTTCCCTTCAGGGGGAGACTCAAGTAGAAGAGATGAATTGGTTGATGGCCCCCGTGGGTGAGCATGGAACTGGAAATAGAGAGGTTGAACCGCATGAGGTACCACCAGAGATTGAATATGTCGAATTGAGGAATGAAGAAGACGAAGAACCTGGAAATGAAGAAGCAGAAAATACAGAGTACGCTCAGTCCCCTCACTCCTCAGTACCCGAATCATAATTATCATGTGAAGAAACATGTGAAGAAACTTAGAGGGACTTATTATGTGATCAATTTGCAAAACATGTGAAGAAACTTAGAGGGACTTATTATTTGATCCCCAATATGAGGATCAAGGATTCTCCTTGTCAAATCCATAGGCATGCGATGCAATCAAATTTTCATTTCAATTCATTAAACTATTCTGGTGAGTATGCATGGTAGTTAAATATGCTATCATGGGGTTCATGCTGATGAGCATGGTAATTTGATCTCATGTTAGATATTTTTTTGTGGTTCATAGCTTATGTATATATGAAAGGCTAGATAACTCTTTATATATACACATAAGGTTTTATGAATTTTAACTTATAATTATAAAATGGTGTGATCAATTAATTATCATGGTTGTATGGTACATGCATGCATTTGGATAATAGCTTAAAGTAATAAAGGCCAATCAATTCTATAATTAGATAAAGAATAATGTAGTGCATTTAATTTCCATGGAAAGTGAACATAATTTATATATTCAAATTGGAGTTTAAGAATACATGACCTTAAAACTTCCTAAAAGGATTGGATCGTAAACTTAATAAACATTTTTTTAGTTGATTCTACTAATGGTGATTTTTACATCTTTATTCATAATTTTAATCATAAGAGGGGGTATTTATGAATTTTGAGCTTACAAATTTATCTACATAAACTATAATACGAATTTATAAATAATAAATATATATGAAAATGAATAAATATAAAACACATTGTGAATAAAACTTTATATGCAAGTAAAACAAGCATAAATTATCATATTTACCATAAATAGAAAATAAAATCATTCCAAATTCATATACAAGAGAACACTGATCTTTTAACAAAGAAGATCCATGTCTAAGAACAATTTTCCACCCAACCATAACTATCAGTTGTAGATACCACCCCCCAATTTGAGCTATGAGGCCACATAGGCGAAGGAAACACCTATAGGATTCTCTTGCTCATCCCACAACCCTTTTGAGCTCATGCTTAGCCAAAATATCCACCTCTAAGCATTTAAATGGATGCCATTCAACCATTCCCAACATGACGCTATTTTCTACTACCCCACACAAAACAAGAAAATCATTTCCCTTCACGTATCCATAGTTCCATTAAGAAATCCAATCCTTACAGTGCTTACCAGTGTGTGCAAAAAGAGTCCAACCTATTGTATGTTGTTGGAGAACCTCTTGTAACATCGATTAGTGATTCTAAATCATTCAAAAGTAGTAAAACATATTGGGTAAATGTTTTTATATTCTCCATTCTTTATGCTCACCTAAAACCGTCTATTTTATCTCATGTATACAATTCTCTATTCAAAATTTGTTTTTTGGTTATTTTTTTAGTCTAGTAATGGTAAAAAGAAATAGAAGGAATAAGAAGAGTAAAACTCCACCTAGTGTAAAAATTGCATGAGAACAGGTGGTAGATTACAAAGGAGATCAGAGAATGTTGAAAATACAACTAACATAACTTTTTATTGTAGAAGAGAGGACTCTTACAAATGTTAGCAAAGTATATTCATCCCATGATTCCATAACTACATGAGAATACTTTCTCCGCCAACCTCACATATGCATTCAATGATTGGATTTAATAGTCAAAATGAATTAGTTGGATCATTTAAGGCACACGGAAATGAAAATATGAGTTCTAAGGTTAACACTTGGCAATATAGGATTTAATCTCCCATAAGACCCTATTTCATCTTCCCCTCTAGTGGAATCATAACCCTTATAGTGATCTTTACACAACCATTTTGGACAATTCTATAAGTTTTTGAACATAATATTTACATATATTTTAAGTTAGCATGACAAGCCAACCACATTGTCCATATAGAAATATTATACATGCCTAGTCATTCATAGTTAGGCCCTGGCCTTGATCTTTGCAGTATGAATCCACACTAGAATATTTACATCATTTACATAATTTTGATGTAATACATTCTAAGTCAAAACCAGGGGTATTACAATCCCCGACCCCTTAGAATAACATTGTCTTCAAGGTTTCCTCAAAATCAGAACAAAAAGGATATGCCTCTCTCATGGCATTATCCATCTCCCATGTATCCTCATTGGAACTAAAGTTATTCTATTGCACCTTTACCTATCCAATGGTCGTATTAGAGGAAATTTCAACTTAAAATGAGCCTTTCAACCAAGTTATTTTTTGAGGATTATAATATTATACTCAAGTATACTATTATAGGCGATTGTTTTGGATTGAAAAAAACATGTTTATAGATAGGTAGGAGAATATTAAATATGGAACATAAAAGTAACACTGTAATGTGTAAATTTTGGTGAATATTATGATTAAAAAAAAACATTTATGTAAATATAGGCGATATTAGACACTAAAAATGTCCAAATAACGAATTTATTTAAAACAAAAAACTAAAAAACAATCAGTTGGCGAAATTTCACCCTTAAAAATTACCCTGCAAGTTTAAACCCTAATTCAAATTCCATGTCATCGTGTGTTAGCCAATGAAATTGCTTCAAAATTCAAATATTGTATAATTCTAAAACAATTTTTTAATATATAGTTTGGGAATAGGTGGAATTTTTTAATAATATAATTTGTCTACCTGATGCCCAAGCTGCCTGAAATTATCTTGGATATTAAAAATAAAATTATTATGCTAACCCATTTTAGGCAATACTTGACCCATATATAATATATAATACTAAAATAATTAATATCATGACTAATATATAACAATATTATTCGTTCCAATAACTTTAACTCGATTCAAAAATATTAACTTTAACTCGATCCAATTCTATCCAAGAACTTTAACTAGGTCCAAAAACATTACTCGGTCAAATACCCATCAATGTTTTAGGTAATACATGACCAATATATTATATAGTAATAGTAATTAATATTATAATGAATATATAATAATAATATATTTATAATAACGTCAAAAGTTGGGTCGAATATCTTTTAACTAATATAATAAGTAATATACCCATCCATATTTTAGGTAATATGTGACTAATAAATAATATATAATAGTAATATTAATTAATATTATAACTAATATATAATAATATTATACAATAATTAATATTTTATAATAACGTGACAAGCTCGGTATTTTATAACAAAAGGTGGCAGAATAACTTTTAACTAATATTAATATATAATTGATGCATACTTGTAGCTAATATTAAAAGTAATATATAATAGTAATTAATATTAAAACTACTATATAATAATATTATATTATAATTAATATATTATAATATTAATACATATACCATGAAAAGTTTGGTCAGATAACTTTTAGGATGGAATTGTATTTAATTTTCTTTTCTTATTTTGAGTGAAAACACTACATCAAACTTCATCCTCATAAATTGATTTTAATATAACATATATATTTAAGGTAGCTTTGATAAAAGTAAAATAACCCTGGGCAGCTTCAATAAAAGTGAAATAATATAAAACTCTCCTACATGGCATTTTTTTATCTTTTTTCTTAGGAGGCCCATTTTTCATCCAATTTTCCTCTAATAAGTTGGTTCTAGAGTAAAGTTGCATTTTTGTCGGTGATAATTAGTGGCACTTTTTGGAACTGTCCCTCGGATTCCACTTGGATCACATGGTTAGAAACACATCCATATTTCTTAAGAAAATAAACATGAAAAACATTTTGAGATGTAGTGTTAGCAAGCAATACAATTCTACACACAACTAGCCCTATCATTTCAAGCACTTCAAATGTCCAACAATATCTTGCTAATAGTTTGTCACAACTCCCAAGCTTCAAGGAACTCCCCCTTGGCTTCATTCAGAGGTAAACATGATCCCCAATTTTGAATTCCATGTGCACTTAATTCTTATAGTCATAGCATTTATGTTTATCTTGGGCCGTCTTTAAATTATCTTGTTCCATTTCCTTAAAAGTTTCTTGTCCAAGCACAATTATGTTCACTAGATTATCCCAACTCACTAGTGTCCTGCACCTTCTATCATACAAAGATTCAAATGGACTCATTCCTAGCAATGCTTGTTGTCTATTGTTAAATGAAAACTCTACCAAGTGTAGATAGCCTTCCCACTTGGATGGTTTTCTATCACACACATTTGAAGCATGTCTCCAATCACATGATTTACACTTTCTATTATTTCATACATTTGTGTATGGAAAACAACTCTAAAGTTCAACTGTGTACCCAAATCTGCAAAAATATTTTTCCACAACTTAGAGCTCAATTTGTCTCATGACTGGATACAATTGATTTGGGTAATACATACAAATTTTTTTGTTAATAAGAAAGGATAATTTATATTACTATACAGTACAAAAACGAGTATACATTCGATCTTGGCCAACTGAAAGAACCATGCTAGACCAGGATATTCTTCAAGGAGTTCATTCTGTTATTTTCCCCATACATCAAGCCCCTTATCTTTCTAAGAATCTAGTCATCTAGACCCCTTCCCACATTAAAAATATTTAGAGAAAAAACTTTCCCATTGTCCCCTAACCTGATGACCCTCAAACCAGTATCTGCACAGAGACAGACACTTAGTGAAGGCTTCCCCATTTATTACCCCTTCTCGACCAAAATGATTACATTCATAGATAGGCAAAATGATATTTTTTAAAAGCATAATAAGACCAAAGTTTGATGGTTGAGCCAAAGCAAAATAAATAGAAACATGCAGAAATCCAAAAACACCACCCTCCCAAGGGCCTTAATATGGTGGAGGATCAATGGGGGAAGGCAGCGACGCCGCCATGGTTTTCTCCCTCGAGCTCTCCAACAGATTTCCCACAATCAGGTCCAATAGTTTGAAACCCACAGCGATTTCGTGCTGCCCTTGTCTGATCAAGGTTAATGCTTCTCGGATACTGTGCGCTAATTGTGATTTTGCCTGCATATCATGATCCAGAAGAATACAGACCATCCAGAATGGGTTGGCTACCAGGGGCCACCCTTGATGAGTCTCATATTCCCGGAGTAGCTCGACTTCCTTAGCAACGATATGGGCTTCCACCATGGCCAGAGTCTTTGCCATATATTGCACCCCCCAATTAAATGACAGAGGAGCTACACCCTCTTCCACAAGCGGGGCACTTCCAGATGAGCAAGACTAAGATATATTTCCCCCTTCCATTCTTCCATGCTACGCTTGGCAATGCCGCACATGTCATTGCTGAGCCATTGTCTTGCAAAGCAGATAATTTTGAGAGGCCTGTAAAAGAAGGTGATCAAAGCTGAGCTTGAACATGGTGATCCTTTCACCATCCAAATATGAATATATAGCCACTCCCTTAAGCTTGGTGATGTAACCCACCCTCATCTTCCCTGATTGATGTTTCCATTTCACATCCTATGAAGCTTCAACCTTACAGGTCTAGAGCCACTTAATATTTTCCAAATCCTTATTTTCATGCAAAAGATTGGAATCCCTATCCCCATTAATGGTCGCCTCATACAGGACTTACCATTATTGAAATTCCAAGAATAGAGACTCGAGATTACCCCATCGGTAAACCCAAAGGGCCTGGTACCTCACCATACCCTGCAAGAATGTATGGAGAAATTCTTATAAATGATGGCCCAACACTGGATCATCCTCTCCAAATTGAGCAGGCATGCCACAATCCTCATTTGAATTGCTCATCCGCTTCCCAATTGTCCCAGCCTTAACATAATCCTACATGTAATTAATGCTAGGTGGGATGGATGTCTCATCGCCTTCATTCGCACCTAACACGGGGATGTGGAGAGGATCACCATCATACTGGATCATGTGGCTATCTGAAGTATTCACATTTATGATGAGGGGGCCTCTTGTGTTGGGGGGAGTGTTGGAAAACAAGGTTGAGGTGGAATATTGATTGCACCTATCCTACATCGGGAGAAAAGGAACAGACAACTATTGTGGATGGCCTCCATCTGTCCTCCCAATGTAATCCACCACCAGTGCTTCACATATTCTCGATAATGAACCATCTCTCTTGTCGTCATTCTCCTCTACATGGAAGGAGATAACCTTTCCAACCCCTTTGTTGGATAAGGCGTCCACCACCCTATTACCTGTCCATTTAATGTGAAAGAACATGAGCGCAGGGTTATCCCTTAGCCATCTTCTTAGTTTTGTAAGCTTGCACTCCCATCGCCAATTTTTGGAGACCTGGACTATGGTCGCTCCATTTTGAATCCTTATGGCTATGTTAATTATAACCAGAGAGTCCCCTTCCACAATCAATGGAGTTCGCTGGTGTTGTAAGGCCCACGAAACCCCATTTATGAGGTCTTTTAACTTCGCTAGGTTTTTAGAGTTGCTGCCTATGTTGCCCCAAAAGATGCTGAGAATTATTCCTTATGAATCCCTAATTGCTCTGCCAAAGCGAGCAGGTCTCGGGTTTTATTTTGCAGCTCCATCGAAGTTAATTTTGAAGGCCCTAGTTAGAGGAATTTGCCAAGAATCAGAGCTACTCATCTGCTTAATCATTTTGTTGGGGCATGTATTGTTCATAGGTAACGTCAAGATTCCCTGTCCATGAAGAATTTTTTTTTTTAATGATTCTGTTGCATAATCCTCATGGGTCCATAGAGTTAGCATTAGAGTTTATTTTAGATGAGATTCTATGATTTCCCAAATTTTGTCAACCTGTCTCTGTTTTTTTTCAAAAAATTTTAAGTTTTGAGTTTTACAAATTTCCTAGACCATGAAGCCCAGAAACAGCTCCCAGATATTGTTCACAATTTTGTTTTTGAATATTTTCTTTGGCTATTCAGCTATTGGTATGTCGGGTATTCCTTTATGTCTGTGATTTTTTTGGAAAACCCAACACCTCTTTCATAGATAGTGTTCGCTATTGGACACTCGTTTAACATTTGGTTTATTGTTTCATTGTTGTTTTAAAAAAGGATGCATATCGAAGGACCCAGAATCCCGCGAACCTGTATATTATCCCATGTGAGAATGCGGCATTTGAGAATGAGCCAGCTGAAAGATGCTACTTTGGGACACCATCTTCCTCCCCAAATTTTTTTCCATTTACCCTCCTTTTCCAACCTGTGAGTTTCAGTCAACAACCCTATGGCCTGTTTGATATTGAACCTTTCAAGGTTGGAATATCCCCATTGTATTTTATCCAGGACATCGTTCCAGGGGATCTTCCTGGAGCAGAGTTCCATGTAGAAATATTCCATGTCCTCTGTTGGTACCATGGTTTTCCACCAGATTTTCCCTTTCCATGTCTTGAATATTTCTTTAGGGGACCCGGAGTTCCAAAATTCACTCACCTTTTTCATCTAGCTATTCTAGAGATGGTATATAAGTGTCAAAACATTGTCCCGACTTTCAGTACTCGGTTCCTGGTTCCAGGAATCGCTAATGAATCGTGCTGAGCTGCCATCTCTTACCTCCTAGAAATTGTGTCTTTGGATGAGGTTTCCGTTTTACTGAGCCGATTTGCAAATGCTGGTGCCTGGGAGGTCTTCTCTGAATCTTATGGATGTTTGTTTCAGCCATTGGGGGGGATACTTCACATGCCATAGCTTAACCCATGGTTCTTCCTCATGGGTTATCCATTTCCACCATATCCTGGCTCCTATTGCATTATTAATATCTAATGGGTCATAAAGACCTAACCCTCCCACATATTTGGGTTTACATACTGTTTTCCAATCCACCAATTGCCATTTTCTGTGAATATTGGATACTCCCCACAGAAATTTCCTTTGAATATTCCTGATTTGCTTTATCATTGATTTTGGTGCAGCCAAAACCGAGAATAGATAGAACGGCATAGCCTGAAGGACAGACTTAACCAGAATGAGTCTACTGGGGAAGTTAAGGGCTCTAAAAGTCCATTGGCTAAGTTTCTACTTGAATTTATCTAGAATATCCTTCCAAGAAACCTGTCTGATGGTTAATTTTGCATGTGGTGATCCTAAATATTTTGAAGGGAGCCCTCCTTCAGAGAATCCCAATATCCTGAGAATATTCCTTTTGGTGATTTTCGGAGTATTGAAGAAGTATACCTGGGATTTATCCTTATTGATTTCAAGTCTGCTGGCTTCCAGGAAAGTGTCCTGCCCATATTTTATGCTGCGTTCCTCCTGAACAATGGAAGGACCCATAAGCATCGTATCATCTACAAACTGTTGATGAGTTTGATGTTCCAGCTCAGTATTAAAGGATATCCCTCTAATCTTATTATCAATGCGTAATTTCTTAAATATTCTGCCTAAACCCTCAGCTGCTATAATGAACATAAATAGGTCACCTTGTATGATCCCTCTTGAGACCTAGAAGGGGGTGTCTTTAACTAGAATGGAGAAGAAGGATGATGAAACCAGTTTCATGACCCACCCAGTCCATTGGTCAAAGAATCCTAAAGCCTGAAGCACACCTGCTAAGAATTTCCAATTCAATTTATCATAAGCTTTAGACAAATCTAATTTCAATAGCATACCTAGTATTTTCCCGATTTTGATAGAATGTATGGTTTCATGGATCAAGATGATTCTATCCAAAATTTTCCTTCCTTCAACAAATCTCGCTTGCTTAGGTGAGATGATTAAATGAAGCAGGGGATGAGACCTGTTGGCTATAACCTTAGAGATGATTTTATATATTACATTACATAAGGTGATCGGTCTGAGATTGTGGAAATTGAACCCAAGAGATAGAACAATTACACTCACAAAATTTCTAATCAAACATGCAAAATTCACACCAAAGGAGACTAAAATTGGAGCATAACACTAATATGTATTCAATAAGTGTACAATAGAAAACCTTGTGAAGTAATAGGCTGCTGCAATATATAATTACATAATAGAATCGAATGCATAAATATGCCATTCGAAATATTCAAAAAGTATGCTTATTAATTCTAGTCAAATCCCCCATAGGTGCATAAAGCAGTTTCCAAATCTATGAAGATGCTCACAAATTTTCTAAGTCAAGTGGGAAATATAAAGAGGGATGGAAAGACAACTCATACATGATTTTATTTGGATAAAAGCAGGGAGGATGATGTGGGGAAGAAAAGAATTCAACGAAACCTAGTCTAGCTTTTCCTTTTTGCCTTAAATCAGAATAAAACAAGGCAGCTTTTCAGAAAAAGTAGATATGCACTTTGGAGGATATGGAATAAAGAAGACATACTAAATTGGGTTTCCAATATTTTTCGCAAGAGATCCATGACTCATTTTTAGCATGTGTTGACTTCTAGGACTTATAGAAGGAAACTAGCATAGAATGGAATCTAGGAAACTAGGTAATAAGACAAAAATAATTAAATTAATGTCTAAGGTAGGTAACTATGGGTTGATTATTCTAACACCCCCATTAATCCTGAATTTATGATTAAATATCATAAAAATATAGGGCCTAGCAACAAGGCTTAGTCACCCTTTACATACTGCTTGTCCATACAACTAAGGAAAGAGGCAAAAACCCAGTGGGAAAATCCTCCCTTAAACATGGACAGGAAAAAAATAAATTGGAAATCTTGTCATCAATCATGATTCATAGCATGATCAGAAATCCCCAGCGATATTTGATATTTCTGAAGTTATTCTCACAAAAAACTTTGGTGAAGATGTCTGCTACTTGTTCTGAAGATGCACAGAAGAGTAGGTCAATGGTGCCATCATGCACAAGCTGTCTGATGTAGTGCATATGGATCTCAATGTGCTTGGTTCACTGTATCTAAACTGGATCATTTTAGATTCAAATGGTTCTCTGATTATCACAGTAGATAATAGTTGAAAACTATGATTCGAAACCACATTCTCCAAGTATCCCCTGCAACCACAAACATTGTATTGCTGCATTTACAACTCATCTATACTCTGCTTATGTAGATGAGAGTGCTATGGCACTTTGCTTCTTGCTTGACCAGCTGATTGGTCCTTTTTCAAGCATGAACACATATCCTGATGTAGACTTTCGATCTATGTTGTTACCTTCCCAATTACTGTCAGTAAACCCAATCAAATCAAGATCAGATTTTGCTTTGTAGAAGATCCCATGAGTTCTTGTTCCTTGAACAAAGTTTAGGATCCTTTTGGCTGCTCTCCAGTGGATCTGATGAGGCTGATCCATGTATCTATAATCCACACTAACTACATAATATAGATCAGGTCAAGTGTGTGTAAGATAAAGAAAACACCCAATCAACTGCCTATACAATGTATTATTTACCATAGGAGAAGAACCTGCTTCTTCAAGCTTAACTCCTGAAAGGAAGGGAGTCTTGCTTAGCTTGAAATATTTCATGTTGAACTTGTTCAGAAAATCCAAAGCATACTTGTACTGATGTACTTTTATTCCATGTTTGGATTGAACAGTTTCGAGACCCAAGAATTGGCTCAACAATCCCAAATCTGTCATAGAAAATGCATGGTTCATTTCATCCTTCAAGGAGGCAATATCTTTCTTTGAACTTCTTGTAATTAGAAGGTCATCCACATACAATACAGTATTCATAAAATAACCATGAATCATATTCAAATAGACATTAGGATCAGACTTGCATCGAAAAAAACTCAGTGATAGCAAAAAGCCATCAATCTTGGCATACCAAGCCCTGGGGGCTTGCTTGAGCCCATACAATGATTTATTTAACCAGCACACTAAATATGTATTACAAAAAAACCCTTCCAGTTTTTGCATGTAAATCTCTTCAGTGAGATCTCCATTTAGGAAAGCACACTTCACATCCATGTGATGTACCTCCCACTGCTTCGAAGCTGCAATGGCTAGAGCTAGCCTTATGGAGTCCATCTTTGCCACTGGTGCAAAGGTTTCATTGTAGTCAATAACATGTACTTGGGATTATCCCTTGGCTACCAATATTTCCTTATATTTCAAAGGTGAACCATCAGCAGCAAACTTAGTCTTTAAAACCCACTTACATTGAACTAGCTTCCTCCCTAAGGGAAGATCAACCAGTTCCCAAGTGTTGTTCTTCTGAGCGAGCTGAATTATTCTTTCATGGATGTTTGAAATATTGGATAATGTTCTGCATATTCATATGTCTTTGGATCTGATTCAACCATTAGATAGCACTTCTCAACAAATAGAGGATCTTTCACACAAAGGGCACTCTCAAATTGAGATCTAGTCCTCCTAGTGTCACTAGGATTTCTAGATAGTTCCCCAGCTGCATGAATGGTATTTGTTTCCCATTTTGGTCTTGTAGGACTGCTAGGATATGCAATCAAATTATCATTATCAGACATATCAGAATAAACAAACTCATTAGTCTCTTCACTTACAATCAATGGATTTGGTGGTGAAGAAGACTCTCCAACTTCAACTGCTACTAAAGGCTCTTCTTGGAACTGAACACTTCTTTCAATGAAATATTTGTTAGTGCTCAAGTTGATCAGTTTGTACCATTTTGAATCTTTATAATACCCAACAAATAGGCACTCTTGGCTTTGGGGATGCAAATCCTTCCTCCTTTCGGTTGGAATTATAGCCCAAGCCTTTGAGCCAAAAATCCTGAAATGGGTCACATCTGGCTTGTGCCCACTCCAAGATTTGAAAGGAGTCATACCATAAATATGCTTATGAGGCACCATATTCTATATTTAGGATGCATAGTTTATAGCCTCGGCCCAAAAATTTGGTGCCAAAGTCTTAGCCTCCATCATGCAGGTTGCCATCTCCTTCAGTGATCTGTTCTTTCTCTCAGCAACATCATTTTGCTGTGGTGTGTAAGGGATTGAATGTTGAATCTGAATACCTACATCTTTACAATACTAAATGAACTCAGAATTGACATACTCACCACCATTGTTAGATCTAAAGATCTTGAGTTTCCTCCCAGACTGGTTTTCAACCAAGGCTCTAAAGACTTTGAAGAGGTCAAAAAGTTCAGACTTATGCTTTAGGAAGTGAACCCAACAATACCTGGAAAATTCATCTATGAAGGTCAGTGCCTATTTGTCTAGACTCATCGACATATGAGGGAATGGACCAGCAATGTCACTTTGTATCAGCTCAAGAGGTGCAGAGGTTCTCTCATGAATAGATTTCTCATAGTTGTGCTCTGGGTGTTTTCCTAGGATACAACCTTGATAGACTCCCTTAGAAAACTTGATCTTTGGTAGCCCTATGACTATATATTTTTCACTCAAATCGAAAAGATACTTGTAGTTAATATGGCCAAATATTTCATTCCAAAGCTTTCTTTCTTCATTAGCATGAATCAGAAGAGCAGAGGGGTTTGAGTAGGGTAGAAAATGGGAAAACTTGTATACCTTCGAAGTGTGATCTGCAACACCTTTGCTATGAATTTACCATTCGAAATATCAGTGATTTCAATATCATCAAGGGATAATATGACCTTCTTTGGAGACCCAGTATGATTCATCTGAGACACTGACAAGAGATTAGAGGCAAGACATGGAACATACAACACATTATTGAACTTACCATGGTCAATATCAATCCTTCCCTTCCCCAAATTGTTAATGAGAGAGTCGTCTCCCAAAACTATTGGTGGACCTTTCGACATGTCAAGAGAGGAGAACGTATATTTTGTTGAAACCATAAGTCTAAAAGCTCCAGAGTCTATGATGAAGCTAGGTGATCTTGATTTTTCAGCAACCAAGGCATGTACTCTCTCTCTGTCCTCTGAATTTGATCCTCCTTCCCTCTTCTTTGAGCAATCAAGAAGGAGATGTTATTCTTTTCCAGGAGTTGGGTCGACATGTCAATTTTTTTCTTCATACACGATCTCTTAGGATGTTAGCCCTTACTTGCTCATTTATCCTTTGTTCTTCTTCTTCTGGGAGTTCTTCTTAGAACCTTGGGGCTCCTCTTGAGACTTGTTCTTGTCTCTCTTTTGCTCAGGTGGCTTTTTAGCTTTTTTATTGATTTTTGAATCCACCCTTGAATCTCCAACAACCAAAGCTTGGTCTTTGGAAGGTTTGATGGTGCCCATCATCAACAAATTATCTTGCTCCTGTGTGAGGGATTCCATGAACTCTGCAAGCTTAGGAATCTCCAGGATTAAGTTGTCAACTTGGTGGCATGGAGGGTGGAAACAAACACTGAATAGTTAGGACCAATATTAGAGAGTATGGAAAAACTATTTTGTCTTCCTTCTTTTCGATCCCACACTATTTCAACTACAAAACAAGGGCCTTAAACTTGGAAAATTAGAGTTGCAAAGATTCAAAGCTACTGGGACTCATGGATATCAGCTAATTCTTGATTTGATGTCCTCTCATCTCATCTTTCTTTCCAAAAATATCTTCTATCTTCTCCCACACTTGATTAGGTGATTTCAATCCATCAAGATGGAAGAAGAGGTTTCTTGAAATGCTCAGACACAGTAGACCATAGGCCTCATCCCTCCTATTGTGCCATTTAATTTTCTATGCAGCTGCATTGGGATATTCCTCAGTTTCCATAGTCACCCTATAGAGACCTTTCACTCTCAACAATATCTCCATCTCATCTTTCCACTCAAATAAATTGAATGGAGTCAAGATGATCTTCTGAGATTTGTCCATAGCTCAGAAATTGTTCCCTCTAGTCAGCAGAATGCACTCCCAGTCAAGATGCCAAACCTGCAATAGAAATAAGAAAGGAGAGAAATCGATCTAAAAAGGCTCTGATACCATGTGGAAATTGAACCCAAGAGATAGAACAATTACACTCACAAAATTGCTAATCAAACATGAAAAATTCACACCAAAGGAGACTGAAATTGGAACATAGCACTAATCTATATTCAATAAGTGTACAATAGCCAACCTTGTGAAGTAATAGGCTGCTGCAATATATAATTACATGAGAGAAACAAATGCATAAAGATGCCATTCGAAATAGTAAAAAAGTAGGCTTACTAAATCTAATCAAATCCCCTATAGGTGCATAAAGCAGTTTCCAAATCTATGAAGATGCTCACGAATTTTCTAAGTCAAGTGGTAAAGATAAATAGGGATGGAAAGAAAACTAATACATGCTTTTATTTACAGAAAAGGAGGGAGGATGATGTGGGAAAAAAACAATTCAACTACACATAGTCTAGATTTTCCTTTTTTCCTTAAATTGGAATCAAACAAGGCAACTTTTCAGAAAAAGCAGATATGTGCATTGGAGGATCTAGAAAAAACATCCTAAATTGGGTTTTCAGGATGTTTCCCAAGCATTCCATGACTCAGTTTTAGCATGTGTTGACTTCTAGGACTTGTAGAAGATGACTAGTATAGAATGGAATCTAGGAAACTAGGTAATAAGACAAAAATAATTAAATTAATGTCTAAGGTAGGTAACTATGGATTGATTATTCTAATAGATATTTCCAAGGTCTTCTGTTCCAGTTTCTTTTGGAATAAGCACCAGGAAGGTTGCATTAAGAGCTTTAAGAATATTACCAGTCTTCCCTAAGTCCTCCACCAGATCCCATACTTCCTCTTTCATCCAGTCCCAATAGACATGGAAGAAGTTGGTGGTAAACCCATCAGGTCTTAGGAATTTGTCATTCACCATTTTCTTAACCGCGGTGTCAACTTCTTCCAAATCAATTGGTTTCAGAGGCATGAAATTATGTTCTTTCATGATGACTTTTGGTATGTTTCGTAGAACCTACCTCGGGGTTGCATCCCTGTCCCAATCTGTTTCCTCCAGGAGTTTGGAGAAAAAGGAATTCAGAGTGAGTTCCAGGTCTTCCTGGGTTTCAGAAATTTTTCCTCCTTCTGTTTTCAATCTAGTCATATGGTTTCCCTGGCAATGTTGGATGGAAGCTTTGTGAAAGAAATTGGTATTCCGTTCCCCTTCTTGGAGCCACTTAACTCTGGATTTCTGATTCCATAATACTTCCTCTTATTTTTCTCTGTGGCTAAATTCGTGGATCAATACTTTTTCTTACTCCTGTATGTCCGTCATGAAACCATTCTGCATGCCTCTGATTTGTACCTATTTGATTTTTCCATCCAACTCTGCTTTAGCTTTAAATATGTTACAAAATTATTCTTTGTTCCAATTCTTGATTTTTGATTTAAGGAGTTTAAGATTTTGTTGATACTGGTACATCTGCATTCCTCTTATGGTTGGCATTTCCTCCCATCATTCTTTGAGTTTCTCTGGGAAGTCATCCTGGAGGAGCCAAAATTTCTCAAAACAGAATGGTATTCGCAAGTTAACCTCCATGCTTTCCCATTCCAAATTTATTGGCCAGTGGTCTAATCGGGCTGATGAGAGTACCACAACACGTAGTTCTCCTCCAACCATCATAATGGGTTCCGAGACCAAAAAGTAGTCTAGCTGACAAGTTATGCCCCTGTATCCTATTATTTTATTATTCCACGTAAAGGTACTATTGGTTGTTCTAACATTGACCAATTCTAGGTTATCAATAACTTCATTAAAATACTCATTGATAGGGTTTAGATGTCCTATCTCACCTTTTTTTTCGTTACGATTCTTAACCAAGTTGAAGTCCCCTCCAAGAATCCAGGGGTTTCCTTCCAATGTCCTTTTAAGCGCCCCTAAAGAGTCCAAAAATTGCACTTTCTGTTCTACCCAAGGAGGGTCATACACATTGGTCATAAACCCCCTGGTACTAGTACGTAATCTATGGAATGTTGTCGATAGAGAGTGCTGAGTTGCAGAGAAGTTAGAGGGGGAAACCTTTATTAGGTTCCAAAGAATCCCAATACCTCCAACCACCCCTTTAGCCTCCACTGTAATGGCCTCACTTCCCCTCCAAATTTTCCTCTTATAATCTTCATTTCCACCTCCGAGAATTTAATTTCTTGTAAGAAAATTATTCCCATATTTTCTAGTTCTATCCTTATCCTTAGAAGACGAATATTCAAGGTGTTGTTACAACCTCTAATATTCTAGGATGTAATCCACATTGGAAACTTATTTACTTGTAGGATAAAGGGCCACATCTATGGTATGATATTTCCAAGATGCCACGCGTTGTGCCCCTACCATTTGAATCCTTTGCGCATTACTATTCCTTCCTCATTTTTATTTCTTCACTTTCTTTTATCCATCAGGATATTTGAGGGATTCTTATGAGACCCCAAGAAACTTCATTGATTTGGCCTTGATTATCACTTTTTCCAGTAATGTGACTTGTTGTGGAGGGATATTTTCGAGGAGCTTCTTAGAGCATTCCATTTCAAGACCTACCAAATACAGATCTCCTATCTCCATTTATTCCTCTTCAACTTCTGATGTCTTGTTATTATCTTCTTTAATTTCCTAAAACTCTTCCTGGGTCTGGATCTTCATGCTCAGTTTAGTTTCTTGAATCTGCTGATCTTGAATCTTTTCTTCTTACTGAGTGGTAGTCCGCTTGGGTTCATGGAGGACTTCAAACCTATTTTTTGTTTGGACTTTTTTATAGATTTTAGTTCCCATAGTATTCTTGGCTAATCTTTTCTTATTTTGGACTTTGGTAAACCCCTGGGTATCTTGATTTTCTTTATCTTTCTTTCCTCCTAGTTTTTTATTCGGTGGGAATTTTCTGAACAAGTGTCCATGCTCATGAAATCGCCTACATCTGAACGATATATGTTCATACTCAATTGCTTGAAACCAATCCTCATCCTCCCATTTCAAGTCAATTCCATCTAGAAGATCATATGATATATCAAGATAGATGCAAATATGGGAATTGGATGTGTACCGCCTTGGTCGAGTTTGATATAAGACTTTTACAAATTTCCCTAGAATGTTCCCAATGTCCATTAGGATTTCTTATGTCCAGTACTTCATAGGAAGGGAGTACATTCTGATCCAGACTGGGGCTATTGTGAGATTTTCCTTGTTTGGATTAAATATTTCTTTCCACAACCTTAAGAAG
The DNA here is from genome assembly GCA_001517045.1 of Pseudotsuga menziesii. NCBI lineage: Eukaryota > Viridiplantae > Streptophyta > Pinopsida > Pinales > Pinaceae > Pseudotsuga > Pseudotsuga menziesii. The sequence continues at coordinate 278,489 of LPNX010752766.1, forward strand.
AGACCAGCAGAATTAAAGAAATAAGGCCCGTTCTCAAATATTCTAGTTATGTCTTATTCATTAAAGAATATGACCATGAATAAGCCTTTGGATCCCAGTTGCAGACCATGGTGGCCTTGTGGTTTCTAGGTGGTGTTTATCCACCATACCAAGGTCTTCTCCGTGGGACAAATTCCAACAAATTTACCAATGAGAGCGCGCTCCTTCATGTAGTTGATGTCTTCCTTTATGCGATCTGATTTGATCTAAAGCTTTGGTATAGTATTCTATTTTGGCACACATTTCCCTTCTTTTCTATTGTCTCCCTTCGTCGTGGTTTCTTTATTGGATCCACTCATACCTTCTCCATCCTTCCCTAGATGGCTATCGGATGCTTGTCATTTTCCTTTTTCTTTCTTGATTTCCATCTCTGAGCTCTGAATAGGGGGCTTTGACCCACCATCCATGGGATCATTCATCCCAAGAACCTCCCCTCAACCTGAGGTACAGGCTTAGGCCCCTAGCCCCTCCCTCAAGAACCGACAATCCCTACAACTTGCATCCACCGTGAAACCTCTCGCCTCTCAATTCATCATCAAGAACTTGGTCTCCCATTCGTCTTTTATTCGATTTTCAGGTAATACATACAATTTGAATATTTATTTCATGAATATTATTTATATCTCATCAACCTTGTAAATATATTTAATTAGAATAAAATGTTATTTCATATACAATTTATCCACCACAACCATGATGGAATCATGCGTTCTTGAAGTAGTTGGAAATCTGGTAATAAAATACATCGTTACCATTTCCCATTTCCATTCTAGAAATGGAAAAGGATGCAATAAATCTTTTTGGTGTTGATGTTTATCCTTCATTTGCTAACATTTCATATATTTATAAATGCATTGATCAAGAATGCATTTCTTCATTCTTAACAAAAAATATTGATTCTTTTTTGTAGCAATTGTTTTTTGGTATCCTAGGCGGCTGAAATATGGAATTTTATGGATTTCATTCATAATAATTATCCTCAAATCCATCACATTAGGAATGTACATTTTACTTTTACAAGTAAGAATTCTATCATCCACCAAATGTTAACTTTCCTCTTCTGCAAATTTTACTGTTGTAAATTTTCTTTTATTTACGCATAATGCTCATAATTAGGGAGATAGTCAACGTTTTTTTCCCCAAATCTAATTGGAAAATGGTAATAGATTCTAGATGCATTGCATTTTATTTTTATTGAGTGCATCAACCACTTTTTTTATTTATCTTTTATGTGTTTGATGTCAAAATCAAACTCAGATAAAAATTCCATCCATCTAGATTTCCATGCATTTGGTTTTCTTTATTCAAACAAATATTTCAGACCATAGCGGTAAGTTCTAATCTCAAATTCCCTTCCCATAAAATAGTGCCTCCACATTTTCAAAGCCTGCATTGTGGTAACAAGTTCTAAATCATGCGTAGTGTTAGTCCTAAAGTATGTAACTAGACTATTGGAATACACAGTTTAGGCACTTCAGATTCTATGAGTTAGATTTAAAGATAGGTTAATAAGGTATTGAGAAACTATAGGTAAAAGGGTAAGAGTATAAAGCATCTCAAAACATCAGACTCTAAGAATACTAATATGTTGGACAAAACATAAAAAATGTAACAAGATAACTCAGGTTTTAAAATCCTAATGGTAACATGTTGAAAAACTATTCAATGACAAGTAAAATTAAAAAATATTATGTTTAGAAACACATATTAGAAACAAATTTTATGATTATTCATTCAACACGTGCGAATTCATAATGATAACATCAACATGAAGGATTTCATAATAACGATAGTTTAAAATAAACTACAGAACATTCAAGTTAAAAGAGGTCTAAAACCTAGTTCTTAAAATACGATATTAATCTCAGCATCCATTACAGGTCTTTAAAATGAATAGAGTGTATGCCTTAAAATCTCCCAAAAATGTCCTCATGACCGTCATATCCACAATCCCTTCTACTATCTAATTGTTTACATTTTATAGCAAAACAAAGTTCTAAATGACGTTTTTGAGATCCATAATCTAAGGATCGAATATTGCCCAAAATAGTTATAAATTAACTAGATAATATAAACACAGGCATTAGAGGAAATTTCAACTCAAAATGGGGCTCCTAAGAAAAATAATAAAATAATAGTCAAAATAATAAAATAATATTTATTTATTTTGGAGGAAGAAAAGAAGAAAAATACTTTTTTGGTTCGTATTTTCGACATATTTCCCTATGATTTTACTCAAATTTTGACCGAGAGAGCTTGTTGGATGCAAAATTAAATTCATCATCACGTTTTTTTCCAGGTATTTCTTGTTTTTGGGGTAGTGGGGTCCCTCAAAAGTATACCAAGTGGGTACTTGTTGGATGCAGAATTTAATTTTGCATCTAGGGAGATCTCCTGATCGAAATTTGAGTAAAAACACTAGGAGATATGTCAAAAATACGAACAAAAAAAGTAGTTTTTTTATGATATCTATCCCCAAATTTATAACAAAAAAATGTTTAAGACCTATATGGTGTTTCAAATTTAAAGCAATTTCATTGGATAATACATGATGACATGGAATTTGAATTAGTTTTAAAAGGCCCATTTTGAGTTGAAATTTCCTCTAATGATTACATTTAATTCATTCTTTCGATTCATCAAAATCGATCTTGAAGATAGGTGTCGGTTGTGATTCCACTATTTATTTGAGACACCTGTTGATTTCCATGAGACAATCCAAATTTTATGAATCTACTTGTATATTCTCAAACCTTTGATGACTATCCAAAATAACTTGAGCTTTGACCAATCTCCTTTCCTTCCTTTGGGAATGTAAATTCCTTGAAAAATGGAGATTGATTAATACACGACGTACTGCTTCATCCAACACATCCAACCCATCAAAGACCTAGGATTTCATTTGTAATTGTAAACATTCATTTTTCATAACACAAATCCTTTCTATAATATCTTCATTCTATTTAGTGATCTCCTCGTTTCTTTGTTGAGATGCCTTCCTTCTCTTAACTGCCTCTTCAACTACCTAGATCAATTATGTATAACTTGTGTTTAGCTATTGTAGGCCCTTTATCAACATCTGGTTCACCTGCATTATTCTATCATTGGACTCATTTAAATGTGCATTATGTATTTTATATTGCTGAAGTTCTTTCTAAAGATTTTCTATGTCCAATTCTTCTCTAGAATGACTTTCATCTACATGTATTTCCATAGGATGATCCATATCAGCTACAATGCATTGTTTGTTATTAGAATCATCCAATTCCTACATATTCACACATTATTCCTTGTTTTCAAAATTTACAAGATCTAGTTCTATTTCATTTTCTAAACCCTCTATCATAGTTCCCTTTAACTGTGTGTCTTCCTTCTAAAAGGTCTAAGAATATTTTGAGACCTTCATTAATCTATTCCAAAACCGTGCCTAGCATTTCTTCTACCTTCTTAGTCTTCCGAGGAATCATTGATGCCAATCATAATTTCTTTCTCAAGTTTAGGGGTAATAAGAGCCTTCATGTTAAATCTTAGTTTTTTAGGCCTCATTTACTAGTTTAAAGCTTCAAGACACAAGTATAATGTTTTTAGGATCAGAGAACAATTGTTCAAGCATACATTGCTTCAGTTTTTTGGTTGATGATTCCTTTTCAATTTCTCCATCCAAATCAAGAACGTGGATGGTCTTCTTCTCCTACCTCATATCTTGAATGTTACCTTAAGGAGTTGAAATTCCCTAAATCTGAAAGGTTTCCAGTAGATTGACTTATGGATGAGCTTTCCCTTTATCAATTTTAACTGGTATTGTAAATTTACCTCTTCCACTGTGGGCCCAGGATCTAGATTGCATTATTCCTTTCTCTATGATACTTCCTTCTATGAGTCTTTTCCAACCGGATCACTACTGAGAGGTTGATTTAATATTTTCTTTGAATTTTCATCACCTTTTCTCTTATTATAATCCACCCTTCGCTTTTCATCATCAGGAGTTCCTTGATCAAGTTTCAAACCTGAGTATAATAAAAAATGCAACCATGACCTATAATATTTCTTTAATTCCTCTAGAACAAGTAAAGTTACCAATCCATGATGAAAAACACTATGGCTTGCATGTTCAGGGTGATTGTGAACCCTAGTAGCCATCTTGAAAATACATTTTAGTAGATAATAAGGTAACATTAACTTCTTAATACCTACAATATGAACCAAAAATCATAGATGATACATATATACTGTAGGAAACCTCCCATCACAGGTCACATAACATTTAATAATACCTAATATATTGTGTCATTCCTCCTGCAAAAATATCATATGGACCCCCTTGCTCCAATCACTGCTTTTATGTTGACGAAGAAGGAATTAATTATAGTCTATGTTGGCTAGTTGTTTTTAAAACCAGATTTCACCCTCTAGGATTACAGCGATCATAGCTAAAATTAACTCCTTGATCACTTGAAATTCATAAATGACAAAATCTATTACTGGACCTTTAAAGTTTGGAGAAAAATTCTCTGTGACCTGAACATTGTCATCACGTATCTTCTTGCACATGGAAAAACAACCCATTTCTTTCATGTTTTGAACATGATGTGGAAGTTATTTAGTACATTCCATGTTTTCTTTTCGAATCTCAACAACTTTCCACTCAGACTTCTTTCCATTTTCATATTTACAAGCACACATCAATAAGTCTGAATAATGTATGTGAATATAGGATACCCTCAATAGGGATTATCCCTATGATAATAAAATTCAACCCAAAATATGGTACATGGATTTCAAGAGGAACCACGATCTCATAGACAATATAGAGTTAGTCTATAGCATAGCTATGATGAATTGAAATTAAATGAGTTATGGATCAATAATGAAACATTACAAACCAAATAAAAAGAATTTTTTTAATAATCAAATGATTTCCAATTCCTTTAAAGGTCATCATTACTTGAAACGCATCTTAATCCACTCTATCATATCATTCTTTTTTTCGGCAGTGCACATGTGAAGAGAAATGATGTTTTGTGTTGCTGGAATGTCCAAAACATCAAACCGTCCTTCTAAGAATTTAAAAATTGATCCTTGAGCTTATTTTAAGAATGCATGGCTACTTAAGACATACAAATGTTCAAGAGAGATTATAAAACATTAAGATCAAGGATAAAAACTAAAATTTAAACTTGAAATGTAATACAAATTAAAACAAGAATATTGGAAAACTAGGCAACTTGAGTAGGTGAAAATAAACTCAAAAGTAATTAGTATGAGAAGGAAAAATATGAAGAAAAATAAGATGACATATTTAGGAATAACATCTGGATCGATATGGGGGTGGAATTGTCCTTTTGAGATGCCAAGAATAGTATACCAAGTGCCATTCATAATCACTGTCATCCTAATAAAATTACAACTACTGATTCTAACTGAAAAATGATTAATTTAACTACAAACCCATTGGGATAGTATTATTCAAAAACCATGAAAAATCACTGATACATACAATCGAATTAGGTCACCAAATACCTTAGTAAATATGGAAATTCTTTAGAAATCACCCATTTACTGGACATACTAGTTTTTTGTCCGTCTAGGTTTTGTAGAATAAATGTGTTATTCCCAAAACCTTTTCAATGCTAAAGGGACCCAACTACAAGTTATAAAAATTTCCATGTTTAATATTTTCATATTTTTGTGCATCCCACCTAAGAACCGTGTCACCATGAAGAAAAGTGTCCTATTTAGTCTTTTTTATCGAACATTTCCTTTACCTTATCCTTGTGTGTTTAATCCTTTTTTCCAGCAATTCCATTTCTTGTTGTTCCTCAATCAACTAATAAATTCACCTTTGAACTTCATTTGGCTCCTCCATACTATCCTGCATAAAGTTCACTACTGGTATACCTAATTGAACTAGAAAAAAAACATTAATATTGTAAACTAATTGGAAAGGAGATGTGCCAATAGATTTTTTGGTTGTTAACCAATAGAGAAAAATATCATATTTCAATCTGGTATCCCATGCTCCCTTATTATGAAATAACATATTTTTAATATTATTGATGAGGCTTTTGAGTTTTTATTCTTACAAACCATTACCCTGTTTGTAATAAGGTGTCGAATGTTTGAGTATGATGTCATGTCTCTCGCAAAAGTGAACCATATAACTAGATTTAAACATTGTTGTGTTATTAGCTACAAGTTTTCGGGGACGTCCAAATATAGTCAAAATATTTTCCTTTAGGAAATTTATGATTAGTTTGTCAATTTCCCTCCTAGTAGGAAGTGCCTCTACCCATTTAGTGAAAACGTCAGTATCTATTAAACTCCAATTATGTTTCCCACTTGAGGGAGTATTAATTTCACCTATGAAATATAAGCCCCACTGCTAAAAGGGTGAAACTACTACAATAGTTTTTAATGGAAGATGGAGAATTTTTTTCCTACCTGATTTTTTTTTACATTCAACACAAGATCTTACCTACGCATAAACACCAGATAACAACGAAGTCCAATAGTAGCATGCTCTTAATATTTTTATGGTTGTGTATTTCTAGTATCGATGTCCTCTATAATCCCCTCCGTGAAAATTTGTTGTTATCATATCAACCTCGTCTTCATTCAAACACCTAATATGCACTCCTCTTGGGTCCTTCCAAAATAAAGTCTGATGTATTAAACAATATTTCATAGCCTTAAGCTTCAATGATTGGCACTTTGTCTTGTCCAAATATGATGGGGACTACAAATATAAAATAAAGTAAACTATATCTGTGTACCAAGATGAATAAATATACGTATTATAAACCTGTTCTTTGTCTTTTTTTGTCTACAATTTGGACTGTGTTGATTGATTCAAAACATAGTCCAAACCCAAGAATTCACAATTAGAATCTACTAGTATTCTGGAAAGTCCCTCTCCTTTGACCAATTTTGTAGGTCTGATTTCTAGATCATATTCCATAACCTTTTCTATCCAAAACCCCCTTTTCCCCTCATTGTCAAGCTATACAAGAACCACTTCGACTGCAACATTAGGAACATATGCTATCATCTTTGAATGCAGAGGATAAATTCTAAAGAAATTAAGTGCTTGAACTAAAGCATAAGCTTGGTTTTCAATTATGTTATACTTAAGTTCTGAATCTCCAAGAGTTTTACTAAATAATGAAATGGGTTGTTCCAAACCCTCAAAATTGTTTTGTAATAGTACTGCAACCATAGTGTCTTCATGTGCAAAATAAAAAGTTAAGAAATATTCAGAGAAATATGGACTTAATAGCATTGGAGCTTCAATAAGAACCGGTTTTATTCTTTCAAATGACGATATATGTCCATTTTACCTCCCAATCCTTTTTAAGAAGCAGTATAATCTGCTTAATGATCTCTCCAAACTTAAGAATGAACCATCTTAAAATTTTAATTTTCCCAATGAAGAATTGTATTTCTTTCTTGTTTCTTGGAATACAAATATTAAAAATAGATTTATCATGACCAAGATCAATTTTTATACCTTTAGCTAATACTTAATGGCCTATAAGTTTACCTTGTTGCATGGTGAAGTGAGACTTCTTTGGTTTCAAATATAACCCAAACTTCCTGCATGTGAGAAAAGTCCGCTTTAAATCTTAAAGATTCGCATCATCAAATTTAGAAAAAACAACGATGTCATCTAAATATATGACTACAAACCTTTCCTTTTCTCCAACAATATCTATGTCCATATCCATTTGGAAATTTGTACCCACGTTCAAGAGACCAAATGGCATTTTTTCATACATGAATGTTCCCTAAGGAATAATAAAAGTTGTTTCTTCTATGTCATCTACATGCATAACTATCCAATTGTATCCAGAGAAACCATCAATCGTGGATATTCTCTTGGAACCTACTACTCCGTGTAATATCTAGTCAATTTTGGGCAGTGGATACCTATTTTAAGGGAACACTATTGAAATAATGTAACTTCGAAGAATATTCTACTTGTACTTAACATTATTATTATTCCTCCTTCGGGAGATGTTACTGATGTAAAAGGTCATGTCAATGTCATGAGGTAAACCCTCAATTGTAAGTTGGGTCAATAGCACCCAGAAAAGATGAATATAATTATTATTATGAATTTTACCTAGGCAGATAAACCTAGTTAGGGTAAAAGTCAGTTGGGAAGTTTAGTATAAACAGGGAGGCACCCTCCCTCATTTGAACACACTCATTCACACTTGTATTGCACAAGAGAGAGAAATAAGGAGAGCAGGACCAATGTATTTAGTTTTTTGGCTCTTATTATTGGGGTTTGTTCTCTCTATCTATGATACCTTGTTCTTTCGTCACTGCAAACTGGTAATCTATATTCATGAAGTTTTGTTGGGTTTTCCCAGGATAAATTGTTGTGTATCTTGTGATTGTGTTTCTTTGAATGATCCTCTTTATGATGTTATTATGAAAACGTATTAAATTCTAATGAACTTAAGAGTTAATTAATGGAAACATATAAAACTTAAAATGGTATCAGAGCTATCCTGAGAAGAGAAAATTTCATGAGGTAAATCTCTCTCTCCTTCTCTGGACAAGAAATTAGGGTTTTCTGATAAAGTGGAATTTTTGAGTGCATGTTGTGACATAGGGATGTGCGCCCCTCCTAGGTGCATATTTTGGAACCAAGAACAAAGTTTTTTAGTGGGAAGATCCTTCGAAAAGTCAATTCCAATTTTGGAATGAAACCAGAAAATCAGAAAACTAGAAACATAACCAGAAACTGCAGTCTGGGATCTTGCAAGTCCAGTTTCAAGGGTTATATTTTGGATTCTTCAAAAAAAGACTATACCATAATAATAACCTCTGTCAAGTGCATATTTTGGTGAGTATCATTTTCATTTAAGATAAATTTTCATTTTTTTTTCATTTTATGATCTCCGGAACAAAATGTCTCCAAGCACTAATATTGATGACAAATTGGAAGGAATATAAAACTTCCATTATTGGAAATACATAATAGGAATCATTGTAGAAGATAATGATCTTCAAAATTTGATCAAGGGAGTTGTTTCAAAGCCCGAAGAAGATGAATAAAAATAAAAGTACAATAAAGACATGATTAGAGATAAGAGGATCATAGCTGATTCAATCAAGGATCACTTGATTCCTGAAGTATTCTCTGAGGATACACTTAAGGATATGTTTGATGCCCTGTCAAGAATGTATGAAGAAAGAAACATCAACCAAAATATGAACTTGATATCCCAACTCAAAATTACAAATATGAGCAAGAGTGAATCTATCCATGAATACTTGACAAGGGTCTCTCAATTTAAAGAAGAACTAGAAGAAATTGAAGACAAGATTGATGAATTTGAACTAGTAATGACCACTCTCAATGGTCCTACTAGACCATGGGACTCCTTCATCCAGAAAATTTGTGCAAGGAAGGAAAGCCTAAAATTTTATATCCTATGGGAAGAATGTGTTCAAGAAGAAGCTAGAGTAGCTAACCAATAAGAACTACTTAGAGAATATGACCACGCTCTAACTACTCATACCAGAAGAAGAAATAGAAAGAATCATTTGAAGAAAAAAACTCATAATGGGTCTTATCCTTGTAATAAGTTTCAAAATAATAAAAAGGGAGATTACAAGCATACATATTTCTCCACTTATCAATGTTACCAGTGTGATAAGAGAGGACATGTTGCTAGAAATTGTCCAACAAAGAAAGAAAAATATAAGAGGAAGAATAAAAAAAGACATCATGATAACTTGGAAGAAGAAGAAGAATAATAAGAACCTCCCAAGAACTTAGAAAAAAAAATAAGTTGAAGAATATGTTCTCTAGAATATGTATTTGTCAGTAGAGGGTGACCTGTAAGAGTTGAGAGGTCACTTAGAAGAATCCTTGATCCATGATCAAGATCTTCCTATGCACTTATGGGAAGAAGCAAAAAGGACACCATTATATGTATAGAACATGATATCTCATAATGCACTTGGATTCAAGACCCTTGAAGAAATATTTACAAGCAAGAAATTAGAGGTAAGTCACCTCAAAATATTTGGTTGTCCAGTTTTTGTTCATATTCCAAAAGAGAAAAGAACCAAGTTGGATCCTTCCAAAAAGATAGGAATATTTGTTGGGTATTGTGAGGTCTCCAAGGCCTTCAGAATCTATATACTAAGTTACCATAATATGGATCTTAGCAGGGATCCAACCTTTGATGAAGATGTAGCTCTCAAGAAGTCAAGAAAGTGCCAACCTGAAGAAACATATGAAGAAGTTGTAGCTCCCAGAGCTGCAGAACCAATGAAAGAAGTTGCACCTTCTCATGATGATGAGATTTCAAAAGAACATGACATGTTGGAGCCCCAAGAACCTCCCCTCAAGAATATATCCTACAATATAAATTTAAATTGGGCCCGTGATATCATTCAAGAAGAAGAAAGGTATGGTTCTCCAAAAGGTTGAATGATGCAGAGAAAGAATCCAAAGCAATTTCCTAGTTATGTGGCTTTGATGTGTGATCTTGTAAACAAAGAACCTACCTGTTTTGAAGAATTTGTTCAAAATAAAGAATGGGTAGAGTCTATGAGGGAATAATACCAATCCATAATGAAGAAGGATGTATGGGAAATAGTTCCCAAGCCAAAAGAAAAAAATGTGGTATCTTACAAATCGATCTACAAGATAAAACATACAACCACTGGAAGTATTGAGAAGTAAAAATCCATATTTGTGGCTCGTGGATTCTCTCAAAAGGAAGGAATCAATTATGAAGAGACATTTTTTCCTTTAGCAAGGTACACTTCTATTAGAACCATCATGGCACTAGTAGGCAAGATAGAATGGAAGTTACACCAGATGCATGTGAAAACAACCTTCCTAAATGGTGTTATTGAAGAAGAAGTTTACATAGAAAAAACACATGGGTTTTAAGTTGAAGACAGAAGAACACATGTCTGTAAATGGAGGAAGGATCTATACGAACTGAAACAAGCTCTAAGAGTTTCGTATGGAAGAATCAATAGTTTTCTGATGAGCTTGGAATTTACCAAAAGTAAGGCGAATCCTAACCTTTACTTCAAGGTTATGGATAATGAAATTGTCATATTATTGTTGTATGTGGATGAATTATTTCTAACAAGTAATAAGAAAAAAATATTAGAGTGTAAATATAAACTCACTGCATAATTTGAGATGAAATATCTTGGCTTGATGCATTACTTTCTAGGTATTGAAGTATGGCAGAGACCAGAAGGAATATTCCTTAAACAAGGGAAGTATGTAGTGGAAATCCTGAAAAGGTTTGGCATGTTGGAATGTAAATCCATGGATACAAACTTGAATCCACTTGATAATGCTTCGTTATAATTAGTGGATGTGACACTATACAGACAGATCATTGGTTCATTGATGTATTTGATGAATACCCGACCATATATATGCTATGTTGTGGAAACTTTGATTCAGTATCTGGTTGAGCCCATGCATGTTCACTTGGTAGCTACGAAGCATTTGATGAGTTAATTAAAAGGTACATTAGACTATGGTCTCAGTTTTACTAGAGATAATGACTTCATACTATATGGTTATACAAATTCAAATTGGACAGGAATTGTCTCAGATAGAAGGATCACTTTAGGAGGATGTTTCAGTCTGGAGGAAGTCATGATATCATGAATAAACAAGAAGTAGTACAATGTTTCTCTCAAAACTGCAGAAGCAAAATATATTGCAGCTTGTTCCGCCAGTTGTGAATCCATATGGCTTCGGAAGTTGTTATCAAATCTATTTGATCTAGAGATGGACGCTATCATGATTCTATGTGATAACCAAAGATACATGCAGATGATAGAGAACCCTATGTTCCATGATAAGATGAAGCACATATACATCCAGTAATTCTACATTTGTGACATGGTTCAAAAGGGAGCTATAAAGCTCCAATATGTGAGCAAAGATGAGCATCTTGCAAATGTGTTTACTAAGCCTTTGTCTCATGTGAAGTTTGAATACTGTCGAGACAAGCTTGGTGTTGTATGTAAGGACTTCCCTCGAAAGAGGGAGTAGTATTGATACTATCGAATCCTGATCACATGAGGTATCTTAGTTGGGATTGATCATCCTTAGAATTGATACCATAAATCCTAAAGGAAGGATCATCTTGAATGTTGATCTTGTTGGACTTGTTCCAATAATTTTGAAAGTAAGGATCGTCCAAGATGTTGATGTTAGGATTGATCATACTTAGACTTAATCTCGTAATTCCAAAAGGAAGGATCCTCCAAGACATTGATGTTGGGATTGGTCATCCTTAGAATTGATCCCATAATTTCGAAAGGAAGTATCATCTTAAGTGTTGATATTGTTGGAATTGATCCCATAATTACAAAAGGAAGGATCAACCAAGATGTAGATGTTGGTACTAACCATCCTTAAACTTGCTAATGTAATTTCGAATGGAAGGATCATCTTAAATGTTGATGTGGAAAGACTAATCATCCTTACACTTGATCTTGTAATTCTAAAATGAAGGACCGTCTTAAATAATGATGAGTAAGGAACTTGATCCCATAATTTGAAAAGGAAGGAGCGCCAAAAATATTAGTAAGTGGAATTGATCCCGTAATTCTGAAAGAAAGGATTGTATAGAATGTTAGTAGTGGGATTGAGCTCGTAATTCTAAAAGGAAGGATCGTCCATAATGTTAGTAGTGGAATTGATCCCCTAATTTCAAAAGGAAGGGTCATCCAGAATATTAGTGTTGGTTACTCTATATAATCATTAATTTTTGTAACAAGCATAGTGCTCAATATAAATTGTCAACCCAGGGAAGTCTGTTTATTTCAAAGGTAATTAGCAAAATATATGCAGAAACATTTTTAGTAGCTGATGAATAAAATACAAATAATTCAATTCTAATTACTACTCAATCAACTCATCTTCCTGTGGAAAATCAAATTAAATAATTAATCTAAAAATTATAAAGGACTTTTGATTCCTACAATATCAATCTCATGGTTTATAATCTAAGAATAATTCAATTTAGAGTTACTTTTGCAGAAAGTTAAATCCTATTTTACCAAATTAGAAAAATAAAAAACCATCAATCAAAACAACAAATTCATAAAAGAAATGATCTATCTAATTCAGTAAAATCCAAGAAATATAAATGATAACACTACACAGGAACTGAGCATGTATGTAACAAATATTACTAATTAACACACTTTGCATAAGGAAAAGGATTATCCTAGATAGTTTACTATCACACCACATAATTATAGTAAGCCAAAGGGAACCATGATAATGCAATTACTTAATGAATGTTGTTGCAGCTATCTAGGAACACATCAAACTGAAAACCCACACTAAACAAAAATAACTAAGTTAAAACATATACCACTACCAGCAACTCTTTAAGAAGGAGAGCCCTAGCCTTCGAACATAGATGTTGTTGAAGAATTAAAAAAAGAAACAACATAACAGTATTGATAATTGTTTCTCCTTTTATTAAGAAGATAAAAATACACTTACAGTCTCCTTTGCTATGATTTTTCTCAAATTTCCAACACTTGGCTCCAATTGCTTGTTCATACTTATACAATAAAAATGGAATAGTTCAGTTACATCAATATCGGGAAGCCATGAGGATATACGATCTTCAGGATGTTGATTAAAACAAGAACATTTACGACTATTATTACATTGCATAAGATCAGTTCTCAATCATGAATGAACTTTTAATTTGAACTGTTTCACAGGCCGAATGTGTTCCAGCTAACAAGGAAAGATACTTGAGAAGTTTCAAATGGATGCATGGAAATCCATTTGAGATTCTTTGATCGACAGCTTGGACCGGATCATCAAATGGAAAACTGATGTTAGGCTTTCTTCATCTCCAAATGCAGCGAACTGTTACAATTGGGCCACCTGGAGATTTTGAACCTTTCTTATAAACCAATGAAAAAATAGCGCAGATGAAAGATAAAGTTCATAATTATAATTAAAATCAATTATTAATGAAATAAGTAATAATGATTTATTCCTTAGGAATTCATGCTTGTTTTCTTGGAAAGAATAAATATTCAATTATAACTAGGTGGGAAAAATAGGTAAAAAGGGATAAAAATCGTAAATAAAAAAGGATAATTTCAGCGCCCATAATCTCCCCCCCAACTATCCATTTGTATGTCCTCATGCAACAACTCCAACTATTCTGAATCTGAATCAGACTCAATAATTTTCCTGTGAAATTTAGTAAGGTTGAAGGAAGACTCTGGTCTTTCCCTTGCTTGCAACAATCCATTTCTTGTGATCAAATTGTCCCAACAATCTCTTTCTGCCTTCTTGGTCATCCTATAAGTGATATTATAATTCCTATTTGGCCACCAAATGAGTGGAAACCTGAATTTCATTCCTAGCCAGCTTGGCCCACATGTCTCCATGCACTTAACATAACCTGTCACTCTAGACAAGGCATACTTAAAATTTTCAAAGAAATATGGGTCCTTGTCCTTTAAAGACATGGGAGAAATCTCCCATTGATGACTGATCCCTTTCAAGGCATAGTCCTCTTGTATAGAGATCCAAATAACACAACTCGAAATGGATTTATACTAGAATGCAACCAACTGATTAACCTTCTCAGGGGATGAAAGATATTTCTTGCATCAGATAATCATAGCTACAAGAGCCCGAGGTTCACCACGAATCCACAAAGTAGGAACTGGATCAGATTGAGAGTCCATAAACATTTCCATCTCACTCAAGTACAATTCACACAACAAATTTTGCTCAAAAAAATCACTTTGGGTGAAAGTTTCCAAGAACTGGGGAGTGTCATAATTTTTTAGGGCCTCCCTTTTTTTAAAGCCTTTATTTTGAACAGAGTCATCTATTCAAAAAGAAACACAGGATACAATGGGGACAGATCTCTACAACTCAATAAATCTTGAGTTAAGGTAAGAATTTGTTCCTTGTCTTTCTACATAGACTTGAATTTTGTTAACTCTTTCAATTCCTCCTACATTTCTCCCATTGAATTTTATGGAAGAAAATTTCTTCAACCCACTTTTCCCTTAGTTCATGAATAGTATTTTTATGCTTTTTCATAGAAATCATTCATTTATGATATTGAATTGCATGATACTTCTATTTGCTCACCTTAAGCTTCAATAATGAAAATTATTTTTCCAACTCTTGCTTATCTTCATATGTGACTGATTTTAGTGACACTGTCGCTTCCTTTTGCACTGCTGGTTCTTGTATTTCAGCAGTTTCCTTCTGCGTTCCTTCCTCTTGATTTTTAGTAGCTACTGCTGCTTTAGTTTGAATTGTTTCTTCACGAGTTTTAGTAGCTATTGTTTGAATTTCTACTTCGTAGGTTTCAACGGCTATTGTTTGAATGTTGCTTCATACGTTTCAGTGGCTACTGCTTCAATTGTTTCTTCATAGGTCTTAGCAGCTTCAGTTTGAATTGCAGCTTCAACAAATCACTTTAATAACATTGGTTCTTGTCACTACAACAAAACCCTGTGATTAGCGTCTCTTTTAGATTCCTTTTTAGCATCCACTTTTATTTTAGTGTATTTTCATCATTTTTTGGACAACATGGACACTGAGATGGTGCTTTTAATGGCGTTTTTGCGTCCCTTTTTAAAATTTGGCACTATTTTGGACACTATTTAGGATCCCAATTAGCATCCCAATTAGCATCCCAACTAGAGTTCCAAATAGCGTCCCAATTAGCATCCTAGTTAGCATTCCAATTATTATCCCTTTTTAAAATTTGGTGCTATTTTGGATGCTACTTAGCATCCCAATTAATGTCCCAATTAGTGTCCCAATTAACATCCCCATTAGAATCTCAATTAGCATCCCAATTAGCATCTTAATTAGCATCTTAATTAGCGTCCCATTTTAAAATTTGGCATTATTTTTTATGCTAATTAGCATCCCAATTAACGTCCAAATTAGCATCTCAATTAGAATCCCAATTAGCGTCCCAATTAGCACCCCAATCAGCATCCCTTTTTAAAATTTGGCGCTATTTTGGATGCTAATTAGCATCCCAATTAACATCCCAATTAACGTCCCAATTAAAATCACAATTATCATCCCAATTAGAATCCCAATTAATGTCCCGATTAGCGTCCAAAAAAACATCCCATATAACGCCAAGAATAGCCTCAAAAAAAAGTCCTGAATAACATAGCACCATATATTAATCTAGGGTTAGCGATAGGAATTGCGCCATGAATTTCGACAGGAAAAACATCCAACATAGTGCCAAGTATAGATCCAGGAATTGTGCCTAGAAAACATCCAACATAGAGCTAGGTATAGATCTAGGTATAGCACCTAGAATAATGCCATAAATTTTGAAAGGAACTATGCTAGGAATCACACTAGGTTTAGAGTTAGGAATTGTGTTCAGGAAACATCTAAAATAACATCAGATATATCAATGTCAATGTCAATGATCATGATCCATGTGATAGTACTTTTGGATCTTGATTTATCATAGTGGCACCTAACTGATCGTAATCATGGCTCTTTTGGATTATGATTAATCCTAATGAGGGGTAAATTACCTTAATGTCACCTAAATTAGTCTTATGGAATTTTAGTGTTCCCAACAACATTTGATAGACCCCAATGGAATATGATTTTCCCTAACAACATGATGATGATGCATTACTATAATTATGGTGGAGCGTATGGATATGATTTGATAAGTATAAGAGTATATAATCCATTCTTGTGAGGTAGTATGGCTCCTTACTCATTATTATCGCAATTATATTGATGATGACTATGGAAATGACAATGATGTTGACTTATTGTATGATGATGATGACAATGTGGATGTCGATGATAATTATGCATGTGGTATCACTTTTGGATCCTAATTGATTCTAATGGAACCTAAATATCTGTAATGACATCTAAACAATCCTACTATCATCGTAATGACTGTAACGACATATAAATGACCCTAACAATTAAATGGGATGAATCCTAATGTCGATGAGTGATTAAGAACACTAATGGCATATGCATGACCATAATGACAATGATGACGATGATTTTGTTTATGCTGTACTTGGTACTGACGATGATGATGATAATGAAGGTGATTATCAAGATGATGTTGATGTACCATATGGCATTGATGATGACGATGACAACATCAATGTCCATGATGATGATGCATGTCATAATACTTGTGTATACTATAGGAATTGAGATATCAGAGTTAATAACAAGTAATAGAGGTTGTGAGGTGTTGACCATAAAAATATTGTTATCCATTGTGTTTTACATTGATTTATATGGCCATTGGGTTTAGTAGTTCCCCCCCCATGCCCCCTACACCCCCCTTGCATAAAGGTAGTACAATACCACCTATCATGGTGCTACCAAAATTTCACCCTAGAAGTTTGTTTTGGACACCCCCCCCTCCATAACCTCATTTTAACCAAGAACATCCAAGGCACAAGAAGTGGATATCAATCTTAACACAAAAGATAATATTATTTGTACTCTTAAGGAAATTTTTGTCTTGGTTTAAAATGGAATGAAGCAACAAACATTTCAATAATTCTCATAGTGTTACTTTGAAGAAGTGGACCAAATTTTTTTTACATCTTTGGCCTTATAAGCGGACATCTCTCAAGGAAAAAAACAGTTAGTTGCTCAAATTTTATGGCAATAGTGGATTTTTCATTAAAGATTCAAAATAATTGGTTCAATTTTTTACGATTCTTTTCAGGTTTGTCAAATTTATATTAACGTTTAAATAAGTTTTTTATTATTATGTGAAACACCCTTGAACTGACATATTTGAGTATTATTTTGCATTATACCTACTGTGAAGCTAGGTGACAGACTTTGATAAACTTTATCAAATATCTTTGTTGTGCACTATGACAAAGCTCAGGTCATGGGATGCAAGAGTGTCCTATTGATAAAGTATTCCTTTGAAATAAATGTCACAATTTCAATTACACCATTTACGCAACATGTTATTAACCTTTCCAAATTTGGTACATTGCATTACATGTGTCCCGACATTAACATCTGAGAATGGATCATAGTCTAAGAAGAAAATCATGGATGGTTCATATGGATTTTTTACACCCTTTTTTTTTCTCTTACGAGATATCGATACCCCAAAGAAACTTCACATACTTTCTTTTCATTTGATGTAATTTATATAACCTTTTAGATCCTGGAAAAAGTGCTTATGTCTATTGTCAATTTTATGTTGTCCCATACCTTTATCTCAGGTAATATTGCTCATTGATCAACTAAGATAAAAGAACATTATTTTTAAATATCTACTTCTCATACTACTAAGGGAATTATTCATTAAATCTAAACATACATAGAAAATGTAATAAAACTTATCTTGCACTAAATCTAAACATATTAATTCATTACCAAAGAGAGATTATCCTTTGGCCATAGCCATCAATTGTGGACACCACTATCATGTTGGGATATGTGGTGACAAGGGAGAAAACGATTCACTATATTTCTCTATACCATCACAAAAAATTCCTCAAAACGTTGCTACATGTCCAATATAGTAATTTAACTTACAAGGAAAATGAAATAATCTCTCGCCACTAGCCATTTTGGTGTAAATTTCATGAATACCTAGTTACCAACACTCACCCAATATTTTGACCAATCCTTCACTACCAATCTCACACTAGCTTGAACACTCCACTATTAATGTAACAGAGGGAAAATATTCTCTTCATGACCAGGCTACAACTTTGACACGGGATCCCTTTGCTAAATATAATTTTGGTGAGGGCTCCAAGTTTTAAAAAAAATGCTCTACTTAGGAATTCATTCCTTACAAGTACAAATATAGCTCATTTTGTGTAAGGACCCAAATTCCCATACTCTCATGCTCCCATACAATAAATGATCTTCATTATAACTAGCATGAAGTTTATTGTAACATTGTAGTATTTATAAAATCAAATAATACCAACATAATTGATATTTGTAGTTTCAAATAAATTGTTGCAACATGGCACTCTTGTCAATTACCTATCCTAGTTCACAAAGAAGCTCTGTGTTTAACTTTCCAATGGATGATCCCATGTAATCTTCACTTGAATAGCTAGATGGTAAAGCCAATCACAATAGTGTACCTTTAGCCTCATCAAACAATAGTGTACCTTGTGATCATCAATGATATTTAAAATGTCACAAGTATTTGTATCAATCATCACATTCATTATCATCATTATATTTTTATCCTTATGGAATCTTAACTATATCCTATTTAACTAGATATTTCTACTTATGAAAATTGTTATTTGGAACTACTAACCATAAGTGAGAAGAGGTATCTATGGAATTCATCACTATTTTGTCACTCTTAGAAGGTAAAGATTATCTCCTTGCGGCGATTAACTATTTATCTTGCAAAAATGTGCAATTAAGGGCATACAGATCTCAATGAACATAGTATTCAGGTTTATAAATTTTTCCAACTGAATGCTTCCTCCTAAATTTCCTACCCATTTCATAGAGAGAAACATACCCCTTTGTTGTACAGGATTATACACCTTATAACCAAAGGTCTGGGGTTACCAACATACTCCATTAACTTGCAGGAAATTGACTCTAGAGTGTAGTAAAGGAAATAGGAAGATGGGAAAGACTTACTCGATTAACGAAGGTCGATCCTTGCTTGTCCTCTTCCGCTCTGCTTCACCTCCAAAGTCTTCAAGGTTGCTCCTCTTTCACCTATCAAGAGTCAATCTTCTAGATACAAGATGATTCATATATATATAAGCAGGTTAGATAAATCATATACAGTACTGAAACATAAACATTTATCAGACCATAATACATGAAACACATATGGAAGAAGGATTCTCTTTATTATCAATAATGGAAAGAGTTCAGGTTACAACCCAATGCCTGAGACAAGGACTCCTCTGTAGCCAAAGGATTCTGAGTTCCACTGCTCCAAATACTTCTGTATACAATCCACCAGCATAACTTTTCTCTCCAAGTCTATATATAACACCCTCCCCAAGGCCTGTATTTATATGGAGGAAATAAGGCAGTTTCAAAGGTTGAGGAGGTTGAGACAGTTAAGAGGATTAAGGTAAATGGCTTAACTAATCTCAGATCATCGCATGTTTTTATTTTTAAATGTCAAGGGACATATTCGCGGGTATGTATAAGGACAACCCGCGAATGATCCACAAGTTGCTATAAGAGAAACCCGTGAATACATCCATTCGCGACTTGCAGCAACCAACACTCGCGAATGATGCACGAGTTGTATATATAAAGAGTCGCAAATACAACTTAACATAGCAAAATGACAAAGTAAACAGCCGGATGGAGGAGAAATGTATTATATAGTAAACCAATCTATAGTGTTATGGGCAAACCTCAATCCATAGATGTCCTTTTGTGTGCCAACATGAGGGATGTTGGCACTCGGACGGAGAGGTGCCATTTAGATGGATAACAGATGCCCCCTAATGTGTGAGGTAAGAGGGAAATGATGTCCGAAATACATTATAATCATCATCTTTGGAGAACTCAGAAATCCGATGGAACAGAGAGAGTACCTGAAACAAATACATAGTAATGTCATATACAAAGTTACATCTGAGGATGCTATGTTCAATTTATTGGAACACTAGCTCCTTTACAATATTTGAGTACATCATATGATACGGGTAGAAACCACGTATATTACAAAAGTGGATCAAAGCCACAATATACAATGATGAGGCTTCAAAGATCTGGAAGCTGTGTATAGGAATAGAACATAATCTTGCGCAACCTAGTCCATAGGTGAGGAACTAAGGTCTTCATAAAGGATCCCAAAGAATTAGTACAATCCAAGCCATGTGAATAAGGGAAGCTGAAGTCGAACATGGAAAGGATTCAACAGTTTATCAATCAATATATGATAATCAACAACTAAAGCAAAGGAAGTCACGAATGATGAAAGTGAATCCTAAGGTACCATCGTCAAAACTCTAGGTCTTCATCATCAGGAAGTGCTGAAACGGAACCATGCTGTGATAAGGAAGGAAATAGATCCTCCAATGGATCACAAGAGTGACTAGGAACTGGGCAAAAGAAGGGAGGCACAAATAGATAACAGATATAACAATGATGGGATCAAGCTATAAATCAGACATTTGGGAAGAATCCTTGAACAGTGAGCACAACACAGAGATGACCCAAGGCAGCGTATAACTTATAGAGAGAACAACTAGACTTATCTATCATGTAGGAGACATGATCAGATTCCCGAAGTATAATGGACAAGAGGAGGAATAAGAAACTCAAAGTGATAGTTGAACACAAGTGAACACTGAAACATGGATATCGGAAAACAAAGAGTGCTATGTGCAAGGATGACATGCTGCCATTACTGAAAACAAGAGAAAACCTCTTCCTTACCTTCCCTGTGAAATTTTAATGAGTCCAAGAAAGTAAACTCGGGAGCATCTTCATTTTTGGCAAGCTCGAAGAAAAGAAAGAAGAATGCTTGATAAAACATTGATTCGTGGATTTTAAGAGCCCGAACTAGTACATGCTCGACGGTGTTTTCATAGTTTAGATAGTTTGAAAACTCCAAAGAAGACTCTAGGGGGGTCCTTTTTCTTACAATTTAGTCTCCTGAGGCCGAAAAATTATAAAACAAACCAAAGAAGAACTCTCTTAACTTCTGAAGAAGAAAAGGTGCACCTTTTTTGTACTTAGTCAAAAAGGTCCGAAAAAGGTTAAATTACCACCTCCCCAATGCTCCTTCAAAAGCAGCATATAGCCTGATTTTTACGAGTGTGAAGGAAGGCAAGATCACTCAGAAAGATCCATTTGATTACGAGAAATGGGGCTTACAACAATAAACTCGATGCTTTGTTCTTTAGGGTTTAATGAGCATGACAAAGACATAAAGTACACTCAAAATCTTTTTCATGTTTTGGTCCAAAGCACGAAAAAGAGAAGACTAAGCTCATACCGGGGGTTCCTTTTCCGTAAGTTTAGTCCCTCAGGTCTGGAAAAGAGATAAACCTATGCCTGAGAATACTCTTCTCAATTCAAAAGAAAAGAGAGGGATCCTTTCTCGTATTATTCCACATGGTCCGAGAAAGCGATAACCTACCACCAATGTGGATTCCCATTCACATATTCTTAACGAACCTGAAAGGACAAGTTTACTCGACAGTCAAGTCTGTTTTGAGGAGTCAGACTTGGGCCTAAAGAAACTCAAAATATTTCCCGTGAAGTTTTAACGAGTCCGGAAAAGTCAACTCGTGACCTCCTTACTTTTTTTAACGAGCTTGAAGGAGAGCAGAAAGAATGCTCTAAATGCGAGGAGATGAGTGTCATAGACAGGAAAAACTAGTTCCAAGTGCAAGGAACAGACCTATGCATAATGCAAGGAAAGTGAGCAAAATAAGGACACTCGGGGAATGTCTCCTCAAGGTAAAAGGTGTCAAGTTGTAAAGGCAAAATGATAGAAGGCTGAGCGGTGATGAGAACAAAGATTGGGGCTTATACAACGAGCTAAAAGTGTGGAAGCCGGCATCAGGCTCAAAAGCGCAAGCAGGGAACATGCAAATGCAATTACGACTTGAACAACAAGGTGAGGCCAGTAAACAGTTGTGAATCCAACTAAAAATCATGTCTCCAAGAAACAACAACATCATAATCATATTCAGCAAAAACGATCCGATGCGGGTCACTTTGGCAGAAACACATGTGACTTTGCTATCTTCTATAAAGGGTAAAGTCAAGGTAGAATCAAATCGAATAAGATTCTATAGAACCAAGGCTTGAGGGTTTATAATCAGTAAGATAAACCTCAGAAGGAGAGAAAAAATAAACAAGGGAGATAGATTCTGCAGGAACAAACTCAATATCACAGGAGTTGAAAAAATCATAAGAAAAATCAAACTCATCAGGATCACTGACTTGCTGTTCGAAGGAAGAGTCAAAAGACTCAACAAGACCAGCATAAGAAGAAAGGTCAGGCTTACTAGGCAAATCAGGGTTAGACTTAGTCATAACTGAACCAACATCCAAAAGAAGATCAGACTGTATCAAAGACTCTAGGAAGACTTCATCTGAAGGAAGGAGATCATCCGAGATAGGACACATGTCTAAACTTTCAAATGGATTGAGAGAGTGGAGAGAAGGCTCTATAGTCTGTATAGGATGACTCACCCGATCAACTGCGGGGACCAAGTCCTGAGAAGGTAAGCATGGAAAAAGAGGCTGCTTCTCACTAGCAATTGAGGCCACATAGTTCACCTGTGGCGGGGTAGTGTCTATAGAAACACTGGGAATCAATAAAGGAAAGACCTGGTCTCTAGTCGGGTCAGGAGATGGATCAAGAAAATCCAACTGATCGATAGTGACAATTTATTTGCCATGATTAAAGTACATCACATGAAAATTTTTTGACACCACAGCTTGCATGGCATAGACATAATCACGTCCAAGGAGCATATTAAAGTCCAAGGGGTCTGCTATCACCATGAAGTCAACTAAGACAGTCTTCCCACCCAAAGTAACAGGTGTTTGAGAAAGAATTCCCAAGGCTATACAAGTTCTTCTATCGAACGCCAATAACTGACTAGCAGTTGACACAAGGCTGGGAGATCCCATGCCTCGCCAAGCACGAGTAGACAAAATACTAACTGAGGCTCCTTCATCAATAATACAATGAGCAATCGTATATGGTTCAACTTTGACCTTTATCTGGAAAGGTTCATTAGAAAGAAGGCGCGACTCAACTAGGCTATCCCAATCAAAGGAAGCAATCCAAGAGCTTGGTGGGGGTTGATCCGAAACAAGTTCAGTGCCCCCTTGTTTAGTAAGTTCTGAACTAGAAGTGAAGAAAATGTGACTAGTAGACACTTCACTCTCCAAAGGAAGAGTGAGATTGATCGATACTGGGATCGATTCAACCGCTTCGTGAAAGTCACTCTCTGAAGGGAGAGTGGCATTGACCAAAGATAACATTGGTTCAATCACAACAGGATCACTCTCCGAAAGAAGAGTGGGATCAACCAAATCTGAGATTGGTTCGACCACTTGATCAACCAAAGGTTGAATAGGTTGTTGAGAAACTATAGGTTGTTCTTGAGAAGTAAATCCTTGAGTCTTGGACCACACTCTTCGCACCTCTGCGATAGCAGGGAACTTGTGAGTAAGATGATCTCCCTCGCATAGCATACAAGGGAACTTAAGTTTGCACTTCGAACGACTAGTTTTCTCAACGGTGTCAATGTGACTAGCAGTGGATGACTGTTTTCTCTCAACATGACCTACAGAGGATGAGAGTTTGCCCCCAGCATGAACTACAGAGGCTGGGTTACTGGGTCCAACCTCACTAAGAGAGGCTGGTTGTTGAGAGACATCAGAATGTTCAAAAACGAGATGACCATGAATCCAAACTCTTCACACCTCCATGATATAAGGGCATTTATAAGTAAGGTGGTCTCCCTCACAAAGCTTACAAGGAAACTTGGGCTTGTGTTTTGAATGGGTAGTCTTTTCAACAGTGTCAACATGAATCGCAGTGGCTGATAGATTGTCTTCAGCATGAACCACAGAGGCTGAGAGACTGCCCCCAACATGACTTGCAGAGGCTGAGAGACTGGATCCAACATAACCTGCAGAGGTTGGATGGGCACCACCGACATGAACAAAAGAGGTTGAATGGTTAGGATCAACATGATTTGCAGCAGTTGAGTGTGTGCCCCCAGCATGAACCACAGAGGCTGGGTGGATGGATCCAACATGAACAACAGAGGTTGGATGGGGAGATTCAACTTGAACAACAGAGGTTGAATGGGTGCCCTCAGCATGACCTGCAGAGGCTGAGTGACTGGATCCGACATGACCTGGAAAGGTTGGAAGGATCCCACCAGCATGATCAATAGAGGCTGGATGGTGAAGATCAGCTTGAATTGCAGAGGTTGAGTGCTTAGATCCAACATGACCTGCAGAGGTTGGACGGATCCCTCCAGCATGATCAATAGAGGCTGGATGGTAAAGATCAACTTGACTTGCAGAGGTTGAGTGCTTATATCCAACATGACCTGCAGAGGCTGGATAGGTGCCCCCAGCATGAACTACAGAGCCTGGGTGGTGAGGTTCAACTTGACTTGCAGAGGTTGAACAGGTTCCCCCTTGCTTATGTGCCTTCTTCCTATTCATCCTTCTTTTACTCCTTTTAGACTGCCGGTTACTAATATCAGTACTTTCACCGCATGAGGTAGAAGGAGGAGGAGAATCAACTACAGGTGAAGGGGAAGCAGTGTTTTGATGCCCTTGATATAAGGAGCTTACTTGAGAAGCATCAGGAGCATTCAAGATAGTTGGAGTGGAAAAAAACCACACTGGTAGCCCTAGGGTGAATCCAGGAAGATTCAGGGTGGCCATCAAGGGAACACCAACTTTCCCCATGAGAGGAATAGTACAAGGAGTTCCCAGCATGGGGATCTCTTGGTTGGTGTTCGAAGGGGTGTTAGACATAGTTTCAAACTAGGAGACAAAGTCTGAGGCTGATAGACAACCAAAATTACAAAGCACACACCTAAAGGCACACTAAGTACAGACAAACCACACATCACTCACTAAAAATTCCTAAATCCAAACATAAAAATAGGTATAAGATGTACTTTCCAGAAGAAAGCTGATAGACAGTTACTTGGCATCCCTATAGATGTTCTTAGGCATAAGCGGAGGAATCACCCACCGCCCTCCCACACTTTCTACCGGGGTTACCTTCCAAGTCCGTCCAAGGTCAAACAGAAATAACCTTCTGGTGTACCTGTGTATGAACCCTAGATCTCAAGAGACTAAAGGCTACCTTGGCTATACCAACAGTCTGGGGGGACAGTCGCAAGCCGGACTCATATGCATGGGCAGGGTAGCTAAGCCCGAAACTCTGTCTAGGACAGAATCCCCAGATGTGTAAAAGTCCTGAGTTACGCTTTGACAAGGATTCAGAGGGTTATCTCCTCTGTCCAAGCCTCCACCTGGCCTCGTGCTTAAATCCCGTTTGAGAGGAGCTTCCCAGATACAGTCGATAAAATCAAGGATTTACCTAGTGATAGGCCAACTACGTCTGAAATTTTAACACTTGTGGAGAGTTGAAACTCCCTAGTCCACAAGTATAGCCTAAGCTAGTTGGTGTATGACCCTATAAAATAAAACTTACAAGTAAATTTTAAATTATATCTTTTATTTTAAGGGCTGTTTTTAGTCAGAGGGTAAATGGCATGAAACTTATGTGGTGTTTTGACTCAAAGTTGAAACAAAATGACTAAGCAAAGAGAAATGAAATGCAAAAAACAAAAATTATTCTCTTTCTTTTTCAATAGAAACTTGAAAACCACAAAAGAACATTTTATTTTTATTTTTTTCAAAAACAATGATATGCCATGCAATTTAGACTAAAAAACTAATCTACGTGCATATAAATAAAAGATTTTTTTTCTTTTTCTTTTATAAATGAAAAATAAAAACTACCTACAAACTAAACTATGCATATGACAAGAACAAAGCAAAAGGGCTTCTGCTATACAACCAACAAATAGACTCTAGAATGCCCTAAAGTCAGTATAAACCCCACTTGGAAGGAAGGCTTGCATAAGAGACAAGTCAACTACTTTGGCATGGTCAATTTAACCAACAAAAGAAGAAGGAAACCAACACCAACAAGCTTCTAAACTCAAACAAATATCACTAATAGAGGCTGACCAGAAACATAAGCCAAAGATCATACCAAGCAAAGGAGGTGGGGCAAAGAGCAAAGATCAAACTCTAATGCTATAAAAGCTTACCAAAAAGATAAAGAACAAGAAACAAGGATGACACTAACTCCCTAGAGTCATGCACCTACAATGCACTGTACTTGAGCAAACTTGAATCAAATAAACTGTCTAAAAGCAACAAACTGAAGCAAACAGGCTGACAGAACCAAAAGACAACCAACAAAGGAAGGCTAGGAACCCTATCTTGGGTGCACACAATGACAAAAATCATTGTAGACTTACAAAGGCAAATGACAACCAACCAATGTCGGAAGATAGTCTTGAAAGATAGAGCCTAAGACCCTGATCACAGATCTGGACAAAGACACTTTAACCCACAACCCAAACAGGCCAACTACTTCAGCATGCAAACATAAAATAATCCAAGTAAAAGAGACTCAAGGGATTTTGAAAAAGCACAAAATGTGATCAACAGAGGCACTCAGGCAAGCTACATAGCATTCATAAAGAAAATCAACTCACCAATAGGGATTACAGAAAGAAGGGAACACGCAAAACTTAACCTAAAAAATCCCTAATTCCAGGCAGATTCGCGACTGTATATAAGAGCAACCCGCGGATGATCCGTGACTATCCAGTACAGCAACCCGCAAATGCAAACTTGTATTTGCGACTGTTCAGAAGAGAAACTTGTGAATAGATATAATATTTTTCTCAAAAAGAAAGAAAAAATCCCAAGACTTTCAAATACTGAGGCAAGTATGAACCAGGATGTAAGATCACATATAGACTTCAAGAAAAGACTGGTCAGGGGCGACATAAACAACCTAAAATAGTCTAGGCCTCCCCAGCGGAGTCGCCAATTATGTTGTACAGGATTATACACCTTATAACCGAAGGTCTGGGGTTACCAACATACTCAATTAACTTGCAGACAATTGACTCTAGAGTGCAATAAAGGAAATAGGAAGATGGGAAAGACTTACTCGATTAATGAAGGTCAATCCTTGCTTGTCCTCTTCCTCTCTGCTTCACCTCCAAAGTCTTCAAGGTTGCTCCTCTTTCACCTGTCAAGAGTCAATCTTCCAGATACAAGATGATTCATATATATATATAAGCAAGTTAGATAAATCATATACAGTACTGAAACATAAACATTTATCAGACCATAATACATGAAACACATATGGAAGAAGGATTCTCTTTATTATCAATAATGGAAAGAGTTCAAGTTACAACCCAACGCCTGAGACAAGGACTCCTCTGTAGCCAAAGGATT
The DNA here is from genome assembly GCA_001517045.1 of Pseudotsuga menziesii. Lineage (NCBI taxonomy): Eukaryota > Viridiplantae > Streptophyta > Pinopsida > Pinales > Pinaceae > Pseudotsuga > Pseudotsuga menziesii. Next base: position 306,591 of record LPNX010752766.1, read on the forward strand.
CTGAGTTCCACTGCTCCAAAGACTTTTGTATACAATCCACCAGCATAACTTTGCTCTCCAAGTCTATATATAACACCCTCCCCAAGGCCTGTATTTATATGGAGGAAATAAGGCAGTTTCGAAGGTTGAGGAGGTTGAGACAGTTACGAGGATTAAGGTAAATTGCTTAACTAATCTCAGATCATCGCGTGTTTTTATTTTTAAATGTCAAGGGACATATTCGTGGGTATGTAGAAAGAAAACCCATGAATTATTTGCAAGTTGCTATAAGAGCAACCCGCGAATACATCCATTCGTGACTTGCAGCAACCAACACTCGCGAATGATGCGTGAGTTGTATATATAGAGAGTCGCGAATACAACTTAACATAGAAAAATGGAAAAGTAAACAGCTAGATGGAGGAGAAATGTATTATATAGTAAACCAATCTATAGTGTTATGGGCAAACCTCAATCCATAGATGTCCTTTTTTGTGCCAACATGAGGGATGTCGGCACTCGGACGGAGAGGTGCCATTCAGATGGATAATACCTTGGATATGGCACATCAATGAAACCAACTATCCATAAAAAATCCAACATCCAAGTATGAAGTAAGTCTTAACTGTAAGTCTTTGATCAATACATGGACCTTGATTTTCCTTGAGTCCATAGCACACATACTTTGATAAGGTCTAGATATTTGTAGGACAATATTCTTCAAAACATCGAGGGGCATCACATTGTTCGAGGCTACTAATTCAAGCATACATTTATGCAACAACCCACTATTTTCATGCTCGATGAAGGAAGGAAGTCAAAAGTTTTTATAAACCCATGTCTTCCTTCAATGTGCTTGAGGTAATTAATCTAATATTCATTAAGGAAAGAGATAGTATGATGCACATAAGTAAAATAAAGAAGGAAAGATATGACCCATCATAGTGCCAACCCAACCAAGCACAAACATATAATATGGTAGGTTGTAGTAAATTAAACAGGGAGGTTCCTAGGCACAATATCTAAAGTGCTGACATTATTTAATTAATCCAAGAAGGTAGGAATTTATGAATATCCTATGAGTTGCCAAAACTAGATCATTGACCAACAATATAACATAGAATGAATAATGAGTACCGTTCCCTCCTCCTTGGTTCACACCTCAACACAAGTTTACACAACTCACATCTCCTTAGTCGTTTTCATCTCTAATTCATTTTTTATTCAAACTATTTGGATTGGTATTTCATAAGTTCAATGAGGGGTACCTGCACTTTTCCTTAGATATTTCAATAGTCAAATCAGTATTCAGAACATCACTAATCAATATACCCTAGGATTGCTTGCCATGTTATTTTGGATGTTGATTTTTTGATGTCTACAAACATAAGTCTTCAATGAAGAATTGGCCCACACTGAAGATGAAAGAGCAATCCACATGTGTGATTTCATGCCAAAAATAGACTCAAGGCTACCACGCATCATTAGTACCCTCCATGATGTGGTCTCCAAGGTTTAACCACTTCTAAATAAGCATGAAAATGGCTAAGAATGAGGAAGTGGTTAAGAAATTAATTGATAGCCACGAATCCACACAAGCTCCATATTGTTCTACATCAAGAGGTCTTAGGACAATCAATTTTCTTAAAAGAGTCATTTATGTATGACACCTACTTACTCATAAATACATTACTAGTGTCCTTCCTTATACTATGAATTCTTTCGACCTAGATTTTAAATTTTCTTCAACCCGGACCATTAATAGGAGTAGGTTGATGCCACACAAGATTAAACTTAGGGCCTTGTCAATGCAAGACACTCTCTGTAAGGAATTATCTAATATGCAATATGTGTTGACACTTACATTATTGATACAAATAATTAATAGGAAAGCTCCTCCCTAGATACTTGTCATAGAAAAAAATTTAGATGATATGTTTCTTGATTTACTCTCCTTCACATTATAAGTTTATTCTTAGTATAAGCCTCATTTAGTTTCTTCCTTCCCTATTGCAGATGATGTTCGATATTTTTTATGAAATGAAGTGAAGCCTCATTCAGTTTCTAGCTTATTGAGGGAAATGGCATCAGTGCAGAAAAGAGGATATGATAATGGATCATATAATTTATAGGGGAGTGCAAGAACAGGTAGGGACCATGGCCACCGAGAACAGAACCCTTGCACCATTATAAAAATCACAACCCTACCCTACGGTAGGATTTGATGAATGGGATTGTCTAGGCACTGTTTCATGACCTAGGGTTAAGGTAGAATGAAAGGGACGATGACATACTTAACCATGTTCAAGACTATATAGAAGGTGAAGGCAGTTGGAAAAGAAGTAGGGGCGCTACTAACTATAGGCGCATCAAAATATGTGTTCGAAAGAAGGGTAGCCCAACTTGATTGCTTTTTAGGATACAATGTGAAAATGTGGTGAAAATGAACTAAGTGATTTGTCTTGCGGAACAGGGTTTGGTTGGTACTTTTAAGGACCGAAGGATGGGTGCTAAAACTTTTCAGGAGTGATTACATCATAACTAGGAGTCAAGTATAGGGTACAATCCCAAATACTGCTTACTAGCCAGAGCTTGGATGGATTTTTCCTTAGGTCTAGATAGGATGCATAGAAAATTTTGAAGTATATATAGAGGCGTGAATCGACCATTTTATACTCAAGAGATGGACACCATTATTTTATGCCAAATTGGAAAAAACCTATATAGTCCCAGTTTGGGTGAAATTAACACGCTTTCCTTGGGGATTTTGGTCCCGGGATGTCTTCAAGGAAATTTGGAACTCCATCAAAACTTTTATGGGAGTGGATTTTAGCTATATGGAGACAGGGGTAATGTCCTTTGGGTGAATTTTCTTGTGATCCTGGACATTCTTGAAGGCCTGGTGTATTAAATTTACATCCAATGATAGCCCATCACTCATATGCAGATTCTTTACTATTCAAGTATCCCCTTTAGATGCTTAAGATGCCCTAAATATGGGCATTTAATGAAAGAATGTTTCCTTAAGTTTAACAATGGTATTAGTTAAAAATAAATTTTAAAAGCTAAGCGATGAGGTAGGAGGCAGCGTTCAAAATTGAACCCTTCCCAGCCCTTCCAAAGGGTTCTATCCCTTCCAAGAAGTGTAAAGTTAAAATTTCCCTTCAAAAAAAATTTAAAATCTTAATTTTACCTTTCCAATTAAGAAGGGAATAATTTATATCAACATTTCAAAAGAAGGGAAACATTTTAAATTACCCATCCATATAAATTTCTCAAGATGTTAAAATTTATATGCTATAAATTTCAACTCATCATTCAAAATATTGGAAATATGAAAAATTATAATCACTCACTTACTCATGCCATGCACTTACTGCTTAGTTGTGCAAGATGACCAGTAATCATTGATGACTACAAGACACTAGCCATCGATATGTGACTCTGAATCTCGAGTCACTTAAGGATGCAATATAAAGTGTGACAATGTGTCAACAACTATGAATATAACAAAAAAGAACTACTAGTCTACTACTAGGCCTGAAACGAGCTCAAAACTTTGTGCCTACTACGTATGTGAACCTTGCTACCAATGTCCACTCTTTTTTCGTCAAAATGAAATTCAAAAGGTTAGTTTGATGAGTTCTCCTCTATAAGACTTCATTTCTTGCATGAATATCATGGACTCATGACAACTATAAAGAACACTCGATGTCATGCAAATACAAATAATGACATGTAGCTAGGATCACAAACTATGCAGAGGTCGATTTATGCATTGCTATAGAGAAGTGTCATTGGACACACGATATGGAGAAACATTGGTTATTAATAAAATTAAAAAAACACTTGTTGGCTTAAGAATAGTCTTCAATTTGATGGGTGGCATGATCGTGATGTAATCTCCATATGTCCTTCCAAATATTATGGTTTCTCACAACATTTGTCCTCAGCGCCACCAAAGTACATATAAAAATTACTTGTCTTTACATCCTCTTCCCTTTAAATCCTCATCGCATAGTCATAACTAAGGATTATTATGAATGCACATTCTCACCTTATAATACGAATTGGGTCAGGGCATAGAGACAACCATAAAATATTAAATGTGTCAAGACGCAAATAGTAAGAGACAAGTATAAGTAAGTATTATATTAAATTTACCATATAAGTCTTTAATTAACACTATCAACTAACATTTGACACGTTGGATTGTTGTGATATTCTTATCACTCCTTGCCAATGTGATTGCAAGGAATTATTTGAAGGTGAAGTCCATAATTTTGGTAAGACAATAAAGAGGTTAGTGACCTACATTGGCATGGAAAAGGGTTTTGACTTAAATTAATACCCGTGACTGTTGATTCATTGAATCATGGACTGGTACAAAACACAACAAATTTTAGAGCCACGAGCCCTTAATTACTCACACTTAGAACTTTCTCAAATCTAGCCATTAATAAACTTATTTTGGTATTTTGGTTCAATTTAAAAGGTGGATTGTTGAGACTCAGACATGCAGTGAGTTGCAAGGATTTAATTGAATTAGGATTGATTCCATTTCCCCTCCATCCCATACATGTATGATTTCATGAAAAGTGTTGAACAAAAACTTTTAATGCCCTGACCCTCGTTATGCTAGCTTTGCTAACTTGCTTGGTATGTAGGATTTTTTTTTAATGTTTTATGAGTTGTGTATTATTTTCTGTTAGGTTCTCATTCCTTATCATTCTTATATCTCTCAAGCTTGGATTGCACTTGGATTTAACTTCGATGCCTCAATATGGTTAGGACATAGTATAAGTAGTTTTTTGTATAATGAAGTGTGCTCCAACTTAAAAAAAATACATTAGAATAGTTGTTATGTTACTAAAATATAAAATTAATGATACATATATGACTACTTAATTCGTTCAAAATAAGTTTTGTTGAAAATATATCATTTCTTCATGTAAATATTAAAGGGTGTTCAATTATAAAAAATTTTAAAAAATTGAAAGAACAATATTTATTTTTTTCGTTTTTTCATGAAAGGTTTAGGTAATTTATACTTGTCAATGTAAATACAATTACTTATATTACCCTTCATCTTAGAAGGGATCCAAGAATAAATGACCTTCCATTTGAAATTAGGACCCACCCTTCAAATTTGATCACTGCTAATAAATGACCTTCCATTTGAAATTTCCTGTGACCTACATTGACATGGAAAACATTTTCGACTTAAATTACTACTTGTGATTGTCGATTCATTGAATCGTGGACTGGTACAAAACCCAACAAATTTTAGTGCCACGATCCCTTAATTACTCACACTTAGAACTTTCTCAAATCTAGCCATTAATAAACTTCTTTTGGTATTTTGGTTCAATTTAAAAGGTGGATTGTTGAGACTCAGACATGCAGTGATTTGCAAGGATTCAATTGACTTAGGATTGATTCCATTTCCCCTCCATCCCATACTTGTATGCATTCATGACAAGTGCTGAACAAAAACTTTTAATTCCCTAACCCTTGTTAGAATAATCAACCCATAGTATTTACCCACTTAGACATTATTTCATTTATTTTGTCTTATTTGCCTAGTCCATGAGTCCCACCATGTGCAAGT